>OX439127.1:50210894-50238394 GCA_949318235.1 Ecdyonurus torrentis
TCTCTCTTCTCTCTTTCTCTCTTTCTCTTTCTCTCTCTTTCTCTCTTTCTCCTCCCTTCTTCTCTCTTTCTCCTCTTCTCTCTTTCTCTCTTTCTCTGCTCTTTCTCTCTTTCTCTCCTCTCTTCCCCTCCTCTTTCTCTCTTCATCTCTCTTTCTCTCTTTCTCTCCTCTTTCTCTCTTTCTCTCTTCTCCTCTTTCTCTCTTTCTTCTCTCTTTCTCTTTCTCTTTCCTCTATCTTTCTTTCTCCTCTCCTTCCTCTTCTTTCTCTCTTTCTCTCTCTCTTTCTCTCTTTCTCTTTTCCTCTTTCTCTTTCTTTCTTCTTTCTTTCTTTCTCTCTTCTTTCTTTCTTTCTTTCTTTCTTTCTTCTTTTTCTCTTTTCTTTCATTTCTTTCTTTCTTTCTTCTTTCTTTCTTTCTTCTTTCTTTCTTTTCTTTCTTCTTCTTTCTTTCTTTCTTTCTTTCTTTCTTTCTTCTTTCTTCTTCTTTCTTTCTTTCTTTCTTTCTTTTATCTTTCTTCTTTCTTCTTTATTCTTTCTTTCTTTCTTTCTTTCTTTCTTTCTTTTCTTTCTTTCTTTATTCTTTCTTCTTTCTTTCTTTCTTTCTTTCTTCTTGTTCTTTTGAATTTTTTTTATTTTAAAATTGTGATTGCTTATATAATTTTTGGTTTATTCTTATAGCCATTACCTCACCAAAAACTTACAATTAAAGCTTCTGCCTCTTTTTAGTGGATTATATGTATTAGATTGCTGTAGGGGTTAAGTGTAAAAGTGGGCCAGATTTGTAGTCAGACCTAACCCTTGCCCTTTCAATAAATATAATGTTTGTAATAATGACGATTCTTTATATGTATTTATCATTGCGCCACTCCTTACGTCACGCTAAGTAAATTTATGATCAGTGAGGTGATTTTCAAGTGCAATTTTGGACATTATTAACTGCAGCGTGGGCAACAGAAAAATGAGATGTTGACCTGTTGCTGAATCGAAGTGGTGCACCGTGCTTCGAATGCAATATTTCTGAAGTACAATATGCGCACGCAGACCCATGGTCGTAGTATCATACTTTGAAGGCACTAGGCACTACTGTGTAGCAGCATTAGTCCCTCAGCCAATATTTTGAGCTTGAATTAGCCCTGATGCAACAATGACATACTGAGTGATAGTGCTTCTCAAAAATATATTCCTTTTTATACGTCCTATTGATGAAGATAAAAATTAGAAAACGGTTAAGACACTTCAATGAGATACGTAAGAAAATTGAGATAGGCATCAACATTACTTCACGTATAAAATTTTATTGTTTGTTTCATAAAACAAATCTACTAAATAGAAATAAAATTCCAGCATAATATAATGAAACAATAACTTTTCAACATTTATTGTGAACTCATGAATGTACGTTCACTGAAAACGTACAAAAGTAAGCAAAGTTGAAGATCAAACAAAATGTTGTGCGTTAAATGCATACGGTATCAAGGTTTATATACACTTTTTATTATTATTTTTAATCATGAAAATGAAATTAAGCAAAAACTCATTAAAGTAAACAATTTTATAATATTTGGTTTCTGTATTCTCATTATTTCCATTTAAGGTGATGGATTCAGCAGGATCAAACAGCTAATTGGCAAAAATATTGTGTTAAGTTTTAATATAATATTTTGATGCTATTGACTATTTTAATTTTAAAATGCAAATAAAAAATATATCTTATTTATACTTTATTGAACCAGCTGTAGTGCAAAGAAAAAATTATTATAAATTTGTAAGAGTTGACTGAGTAAAATAACAGTTAAAAATCGAGCGCATTTGCTTGCACATGTAAAGTTGTTTGTCAAAATACTCTATAGACACAATTACTTCTTTATATTGTACTCTGAAGAAATGATAAAAATTATTTAACATACCTTAACTTCATATATAACTTTAAATTGTGGTCGATTAAAATTACGTATAGTTTTTGAAACACCCAAGCACTAACCCCGCCCCTTAAAAGAATTTTGTTTCAAAGAAATGGCATGTTTTTCACACCATGTATTTATGTATGTATTTAGGTTGAACTTGGAAGGCGCCAATAAGAACGTAATAATACTAAGAGTGTTTGTAAGTATACATGTGTATAGTAGACTGCTTGTTTAGATACATAAATCACTCAGGTGTGGCACAATAAACTGATACTAACGTAGTAGCTCGCTGTGCTACTATTTAATATTATTGCAAAGCTACTATGCTATCAGTTGAGCATTTTGACATTAACTATTTGCTTATTTATTTTGTTTTATTATTTTTGTTTTATTTTAAGTATTATCACTTTGTGATTTCATTGTTATTGTTCTCATACAGCATGTTCCATTTTGAATCATGTTTACAAATAATGCTTCTCATTATCGTTCTTTGTATGGTAATGAGTAAAAAGCTACGCTAAGGCTCTTTCCATACATGCTATAATTTGCTTTACACTTATACTGTGAAACTGTGTAAGAAAAAAAAAGTGGTTATAGGCTTGTTTTAAACTCCTATGCAAGGCTTGCTCTTTGAAATTAACAAACCAATTAACTCTAAGAGTCTATTATTTTTATAAATTATTATTACACTTACCATCTGAAGTTTTTTTTTAAGTAAATTTATTTTTATTGAAATTTCTCACTTTTAATATTTGTATCAAAACTATTAGTAGGGTTTTCTCCAGAGATATCCCTTAAATGTATTAATTATTTAGTTATTTGGAGACATTAATTAATTAATTTTTTTTATTAGTTAAAACCTTAGTTTTGGGATATTATGTATCATGTATTTCAGTCCCGGTATTGACTATAGCTGACAATATGCTTTTGAATAACTTTACAAACGATAAAAATACAGTTTGTTAATTTTTTATACAAATATTTGAACTTTGATGTTGTTGCAAAGCAAACATATGCTTATACTGTGTTAATAATGCTTTACACTTTACACAATAAATATTCAATGAGTTGTATTGATGTAAAATTATCAGGGTAGTGAGGTAATTATAAAGTCTAAATTAACATTAATGGTTTGGATTTTGGTCTCAGGAAATACTATAATTTGTCATGGCTGTGATATTTCCTGTCAACTTATTTTTGACTTCGCTGTTCAAACTTTTATAGTTGTGGGCAGTATGTAGCAACAAAAGTAGTTACAATTACGAAAGAAAATATTATTGTCTCAAAAGCTTTTATATGGGTTTTCAAATTACTAAAATATTAACACTAAAATCTGTTGCTGTTACAATTAACTTCCTTATATAAATTTATATAATAGTCAAGGCATTCAAAATTAAAATTCATTTCACTATCTTTTTTTATTATTATTTTTTTTATTCAAAGATTTGGCTCAATTGACGTAGGTATTTTCTGTTAAGTAGTTTTTCAAACATTATTATGAATTTTTATTTTATTTATAACACAACAATTGAGGGAGTTAGAATACGTATATTTGCAAAGTAAAACTGCACGTAGTTGGCGTCACTTTGCGTCACTTTTGTCTTCCGCCCATGGCAGCATGCAACATCAATTGTGCTTTTTAAACGATTCATTTGCCATGACATGAAACAAAGGAACTAAAAATGAATGAACTCACCATGAATATTAACAAACGTATTATAACATGCTTTTTATTGAGTCACTGGTAGGTAGAGGACAATTAATTTGTATTGTCGTGCCCCGGGCTATAGAGTGCTGCACAATTATTTTAGCTTCATATATTTATATCCGAACGTAATAATCAACACTCACTCAAAATCTAATTTCCAATTCAATCTAATTCTAAAACAGTTATCGGATATGCCTCTTTATTTTGCAAGTGTAATAATAAAAATAATTAGAAGCAACTATCGTAATCCAAAATTTTTTTTTTTTCAAGTGAGCCTTATATACAAGTTTATTACACTCAAACATTGAATAACAATTCAAACTTTCTTTCACATAAACGTAACACACTATCCCAATCTTCATTTATTTTAAAACTGTAATTGGTTGTAATAATAATATTGTATATAATTAATAATTTATATTTGATTAACTTGCAATGAGGACCAATTAAGAAAAATATATTTAAGGTTTAGAGAATTATTGATTTTTTTCCTTCAAAAAAATGGAACATGGAATATTATTGCAATTTAATCATATTTACAGTTGTTAATTTTATTTATGTGCGTTTTTACTACCTGTATAATATACTGCCCGCACAACAGAAATGCTCAACGGGATGTATAATCAACAGGAAACAAAGCATTACAATGGCGGCGGGTGCCACAAAGTTTTATAAAAATGTACACATTTTTATGGATATTTATATATTCAACTCAAAAAACCTGAGTTACCTGCCGTTCGACCTTTTACGGTATCGCCCAGCCGCCCCCCTTCTCCTCAAATGTGACAATGGGCGATACTTTAGGCATGCCCGATTTAAATCGACTGAGGTTTTTTGAGTTGAATATAGAACAAGATATTGATGAGACTTATACGCATGTTATAATTTTATTATTATAAACTGGCGTAGTAAAAGTTCATTTATATATTATATATTTTCTATGAATTTTAGTATTTATTTTGGTAAACACAGTAAATTACTGCAAATGTTGATAACAATTCTAAGAGGATCTATTTTTCCGTGCATGTTAGTCAATCAACACTTCATGCAAACTGTATAATTCTATCAGTTCTCAAAACCTATAACATTCCATCTTGCGTGCGCTTTTACCAGCTGACAAGGGAATTACATTCATCCAAAATCAAATTTCCTTTGTTCCTTTGTAATTTCCCACCTTCTTTAAAAATGAATAACAAGCACAATTTTTTATAGCTTGATTACTATTTTGTGGTTTTCAAATGAAGAAATTTTTAACAAAATATATATTTTTAATTGACTCTAGCTCAAATGTTGGAAAAATTGTTATTTTAAAATTTTGAACACCATATTTATATCAGGGTTTAAAACTTATGGTAGTTTCTACAAATTAACATATTGTAATATAAAATCATTCTTATCCTCTCCTTGGGATATAAAAAAAATGATAATAAATAATATCTGTAACCTTTTTTTAGTATTAATTTTAACTGTCATTGTAAATTTTTCTTCTATTGTCATTGATTGGCTAAAATAATGAATATGTTTAAAAAAAATGTAATAACATATAATTAATTGTTATAGAGTTGTTAAAGTTGTATTATAAAGGAATTTAGAAACAAAATATCAAATATACCGATATAAAATTAGCTGATAAAATATGAAGTGAAAAGCCAAGTATAGGCTAGACGTGTTGTGAGCGGAGGCTTGTTTTGTCACTAATTTATAATGATTTATCATTTTTAGTTAACTACATGAGAAGTAGGAGAGAGAGAGAGAAATGTTTGCTATTGTTCCTAGAAATAAATATATAATTCCTTATAATGAGAGTCTCCATGTTACATTGTAGTAATTGATATTAACAATTTTAAGTGTACGATACTCCAGTCCAGGATAATACTTTCTAAGGAAAATATCATAGATTTTCAATGTTATATTTGTACAGGTATACGTTTTTTGTGGTTCCACTGAAGCCACATATAGATCATATAAAGAAAATATAAGATTTCTTTATTGACCCAGGCAGTTGGGAGCCTGGGCCAATTTTGATGGAGCTCGCAGTGTTTTACTATATTATACAGTATTAGTAACATCTCAATTAAATTTTCATTAATATTTGTCTATAAAAGGTACAAATTTAATACTATTCTCATTAAATCAATACTTTTGCTATCATATGGTTACCTGCGTCATTCAGTTTATAATATTTTAGCATAAGTAATTATGTTTTTTGTTCACTTCTTCTCTTTATATTTAAGTATAAAATATGTCAAAGTCATGAAAATTATGTTATAAAAACTTTAATAGGCATAAAATTAAAAAAAAAATGTTTTAAATTTATTTCTCAATATGTATAACTCAACAGTGAAGATGAAAAGGGATAAATGTTAATAAGTTTTTAGTATCTCAAATAAATATGATAATAGTTAATCAAGCGGCATAACAGTTATGCAAATCACTTGCAGAATTTTTGGCAATGACATTACGAGGCTATAGATCACAAAATTGTATATAAATATTGAATCAAACATTACAGTACTATTCATATTTAGGTAGTCTGACAATTAGAAGAGAAATAAATGTAAACACACACACACCACACACACACACACATATATATATATATATATATATATATATATATATATATATATATATATATATATATATATATATATATATATATATATATATATATATATATAATATATAAAACTTTTTTGATGAAAATAAAATAGAAACCTTTATATACAGTTAATTTTTTCAAATATGTAATTTTAGCAATGCAATTTTGAAGATACATACTACATCATTAAATTTTTATTTATTTATTTCCATCAAATACAGTTATACACATAACATTACATATAGGGAAAAGAAAGGATAAAATTTTAACAAAGAAAAAGAGTTGCCTGATAAGCAGCTAAATTGTAGCTTACGTTTTGACTGCGTGGAAATAACAAAAAGGTTATTTCTCTCTTAAATTTCCACACTTACATAATGAAAGAGATCACTATAGGCTTATTTGCCTTTAGGATTATTTGAAACTTAAAAACACATTTGGTTACATAAATATACTTAACAATAATTACGATCATCAAAAGCCTCAAGTATACAATCAATATATTTGCATTATATATATTTTGTGTAGTTGCCTAAATGCTTGAACTTGTGTTGGCGTAATTATTACATCAGATCTCACAGATTTTTAGTTTGCAACTTAAACTCTCAAACTTGTTACGTTATCAATTATTTTGATATTTAAATCATGCATGTCACAATTAATAAGCCATATCATTATTGGATTTAAGTAATAAAATATTATAATTATAAATTATATTATAATATTTACTGTGTCTGTATGATATTAAATGCCCATAAAATAATGGTATTCCATTTAAATAATGAAAGTTGCATGACTTTAGTTTTTTAATTTGAGTTTAGTTTTAGCAAGCAAGTCAAAGAGTATGCTAAATGTTTTTAACATCACTTCTTTCAATTCTAGATAATACTGGAAGGGTAAGAGCATGTGTCGGGGGGCGGTATGATGGGAGGGAGATACTCGAGCGTGATGAAAATGCGCGGCTCCTACTTGGATTCCAAAGAGATTTTGACATGATATTTTCAAATCTCACTAAACGAGCTACTACTAAATTACGACTTTTATATTTTGTTTTTCAACATACAACACAGAAAATAGAAATACACATATTCCAAAAAAATAAAGTGAGATTTTTTGTTCAATATGCTCACGTCATTTCCACTCCGTAATTTTCTACAAGTTACAGTTCAGACATGAATTTTCTAGTGATTGGCAAGAGACAGCTATTCAAAATAGGAAGAAAACTTTATGTTATACACTTGTATGAGATAAGGTATACAGAATAATAATAAGAAAAATATGTCGCAACTTCTTATTTCATTCAATCCATATTCTGACATAAGTATGAATATTTCATTTTGATCTATAGTTTTTTATTGCATTAAAAAGGTGAATGCATTGGCATATATTAGAAACTGCCAAAAAAATGTTCAGTGTAACATAATATTTAAAACTATTATCATCTTATGCTTGTTCATATCAATAAAAATGTGGATTACTTCTTGACAGCGAAGCTAAATATTTTTTTTCTTTAAAGCTGAAGATCTTTGTGTGTGTGTGTTGTTGTGTAAAAAATCATTATTGTGAACCTTTGCTTTACACACATGCTTCATGCTTTTCAAGTTTCGGATGTACGTCTTTCATTCTCTTGGGCTTAGGAGGATTTTACATGTTGTTTGGTTTATTTTTAAATCCAACCTTATAGTGGCAATGTACATACAACTGAAAAGCTTGCACATCAGACTTTTCGCTCCTCCCTCTCAATAAAGTGCATTTTATAAAATCTGTTTCTGCAAGATTTTTAACTTTTTGATTCAAATAATAAACTACTTTAAAGAAGTGTCCTTTGTATTTATTTTACGATTCCTTAACAGATTATAAGTGGTCATTAGTGGAGTGATTTTTAATTCTAACCTGTATGGATGTTGTTATATTTTTCCATGAGAATTAAATTTGATTTCATGCAAATTCAATGGATTATTTAATGGATATTTAATGAATATTGCATGCAATCCATTAGTACATAATGAAACATGTACAATAGGGATCCTTTCAATAGTTTGCTAAATATTTATATTAATTTTCCATCCATTATAAGAAAATAACCAAATCAAGATTTGTTTAAAAGAAGCTGAAAACTGTTTTTATGAAATAAACAGTTCTACTCAGTTGAGGAGTTTATGAATGACTTTATGACAAGTAAAGTCTTCAAAAATAAATTGTGTAAAAATAATTGCTTTTGTATATACGTATGTATATATTTTAAATAATGTACTGTTTGTTGACAATCATTTCTAATTGTTTTTCTAATGAAACAATAACCTTGACTGATATATTATGTTTGTATATAAATATGTTATGTTTGTTGGGTGAAAGATATGGAGAAAGAATTATTTAAAATTTCGCACAGTGTGAGCAAGTCCTAAGTGCGTAGAAAAAGGAAAATTATCTAATAAAAATAAAACTGATCTGAGTTCATATTGCAAAAATTATCAATCCAATTAAATACCCAAAGCTTAAGCCTTTTTATATTTCAGCTTAACCGATTACCGCACAATATTTTATATCACAAAAGCAACAATATTGCGAGTCAAGAAAAAAAAAGCGTTTGAAGATTATTTTGAATATGAAATCTTCATATTACCAGCAACTAATTATACATAAAAAAACATTCGTAATTTAAGCAACTATGTGCAAAAAAAAAAAAAAAAAAAAAAAAAAAAAAAAAAAAAAACACGTTTTTCGAACAACAATGTAATAAGAAATTTTAATACAGTATAACTCCATAAATATACTCCTTTTTTATCAGATAGATTAGATATTAGATGTATGTACCTATATAATATTATACATATGTATTAATTACCTGAGTAAGAGAAATTAATAAAAGAACAAAAGAAATCATAAAGAAATCACGGTGTAGTGTTGAATATTCAATACACGCCCCTACAATATAATAAAAGGAACACAATTTATGATGTACAATAATAGCAGCTGTGTTTATTTAATATTAACCTAAATAATAGCCTTTTCTTTTTACGCCTACAGAACGATATATTGTTTGTGTTATTTAAACTATAGTTGTAAACTATGTTAGTTTAATAATAAATTATGAATGTTCAGCAGTCAGCTCAGGGAAACAAGTTTTAAGTTTTTATGCAAAAATGTTAGTGATGTTTGCCTTTTTTTCCCCATATATATTGTTTCATGTATTTAATTTATAAATACAGGGTAACAAAGAAATGAAATTAAATGTAGAGCTCTTATAAATATCTAATAATAATAATAACAATAATATGCTAATGAGATTTAATAACTATGTGTAAAGTATAAAATAGTTAAAATGATAAAATATTCTGACTATAATAATATTGTTAAAAGAAGTCAGACCATGTACGTGGGCTTGTATCTTTTGTGGCCTCTTAATAGAAACAATTGATTTTTATTATTATTATATATTAAAATATTTTCAATTAAAAAATTACTCACTTTTACGTTTTCTACTATTATATATCTCATTTGTTTGTGCTTTGTATAGTAAAATTTATGTATTTTAATAGTCTACTCAAGTAAATTTCCATTTTATGCATTAATTTACAAAAATAAATAATATTCATCTTTATTTTATATTATTACTTTATATTTATATATAGTATAAAAGTTATAAGTTATATTATATCATCTTATATTATGTATACTGTATATCTTAAAAATACAATAAATAAAATGATGAGATGGCCTTAAGTATTTGGTGCTTAATTAATCAAATGGTTTCTTTCTTTAAAAAAATTTCTTCAAGAAGCTCAAAATTTGATATTAAACCAGTAATAAAATGTTGTGTTAGTGTATGGGGAAGATCGACTGACATTAGCAGCAATGTGACACCCGGATCAAATTAATACGTACAGCGTCACATCCTATTAAAAACAACCGTCTCCTACAGCTCGAGCAAAACACTGCGTCAATATTTTATTGTTACTTGCCAAATATTTCTTCCTGCTCCTTTTTTTTTTTTTTTTTCTTTCGTCAGCAAAAAGTTCCAACTGTTGTTCGTAGGAAACTCTGAACAGTTACATAACTTTAAATCTCTCTCTGTTTCTCTCTCTCTCTCTCTCTCTCTCTCTCTCCACACATTTTTCAATTGTTTTTGTATCTCTAGGATTAGTACTAACAATAAAACTCACTATACCAACCTAAAAATAATAATAAAATTATATTATAATATAGACACACACACACACACACACACACACACACACACACACACACACACACACACACACACACACACACACACACACACACACACACACACACAGGGAAAATGCATTGAGGATGCTTCTCATTTGCTTCAAGCCAAAGCTTCTTTTATGAATAGAAATTCCATTTTTGTAGGGATGTAAATGTATAAGTATTTTGTATGTGTAAATATTGCGTTCTTTTTTTCTTTTTTTTTTTTATTATTATTATTTTTTAATATAATACATTAATTATGAAAACTCTTTTTGTATTATTTCTGTATTTAAATATAAATATACTTAAGACCCAAGTACTATATTTCTATAAGTACATCTACGTTACATCTGCGTTACGGTGTAGCTTTTAATTTAGTGTTTGATTATAATTATAAGTTTATAACATACAGTATAATTTTTCAACCTTCATATTTCTATGCTTTAAATATCTCGAAATTTTGAGTGTTAAATTGGGAATTTGAACTGCCAGGTCGTAGAAATTAGTCTCACACTTATCAGGATACAAATATGCTAATTAGTACTGGAAATGTATTTTTCACTCCAGAGAAATAAGAAAAAAGCTACAGCTATTGTACAGCTCTGGCCAAAAGTTTCCGAACGGGGCAGCGGCCGCCGCTGCGTTTTCTCATAAAGATAACATTGTGTGGTTGCGGGTTGCCTATGCAAATGGTTCGGGAACTTTTGGCCAGAGCTGTACATGTGTTTGGTAACAATATACAATACGATTTATATCTGCATTGGGGACTATTAAATACATAAACTAAATTTGAAACTACAATGAAATAAATTTTACTAACTAAAATTTGATAGGATTTTTTTATGGGATTAATTAATTAATCTTTAATTTCAAGGAACAGCTTAGTTGCAAAATAATTTCCTTGGCATGCTGATAATAATTTGCCTTGTTCAACTTAATTTCAGACAAAATAAAAGAGTAAGATCGTTCATGTGTGTAATCACATCGAAACTCTTTCTTGTAAAGTAATCAAGAGAGTGATAAAAGTTCTATCTGCTGCTATGTCTTGCTGTAAATATATTGTAATCTGCTCTAACCTTTGAATCAATCAATCAATCAATCAATCAATCAATCAATCAATCAATCAATCAATCAATCAATCAATCAATCAATCAATCAATCAATCAATCAATCAATCAATCAATCAATCAATCAATCAATCAATCAATCAATCAATCAATCAATCAATCAATCAATTCTACTGATTTTTAAGTGGAAAATTAAAATGTGATTTATGCCAGAGTTAATGAGTCAATCAGTGATAGATAAACGATGGAAACTGCAAACTAAAAAAGGTATTACGTATGAAGTAGTGCTGTCGAAATCCGGATAAAATTAAAATCCGGATTTCGGATAGAAAGTTATCTGGATCGATTGATCCGGATTTGGCGAAAAACAAATTATCCGGATTCACTGATCCGTTTTAAATCCGGATCACGATCCGGATCAAATTATCCGGATCCATGTATTTGGATCGTGATCCGGATAGAAAATCTGATAACGGATAATTTTTTATCCGGATTTCGAAATCCGGATTTTTTCCGCTTAATATTTATTGTAATTATATGAAATCGTGATCTGGGTCATTATTGTTGAAAAATTAAACGGATCACGATCTTGATCAAATAATCCGGATCAATATTAGTCGAGTATAATCCGGATCAAAATTATCCGGATCGCGTGATCCGGATAGAAATTCGGATAACGGATAATTTTTTATCCGGATTTCAAAATCCGGATTTTTCTCGACAGCACTTTAGTATGAAGTAATCAGGAAATGGAGGTGCAGCTCACGGTCCATATACAAGGAGGCGCAACACCGGGCAAGTGGTAGAGAGAACGTGCCACAGGGAACCACATGTCCCGCACAAAAATATCACCACAGTCACGAAAAGTAAAGCCAACTTTTACACATGCCACAACAAGTGTTCATATTGAATTTTGCAAATTTTTCATCGTGTCAGACTACCATGTGTAAAGCTTAGCTACTCAGTACTATTTACTTGTTGCGATACAGTTTTTTATTGCAGTGAAAAATTACATGAATCATACTATCTGAATTCACTTTTTAATACACCACTTTTGTCCTTCTATATTTAAAAAAATGTGCGACTTAAAAAAGAAGATAATGCTGCTTACAAAGTGCTGAACTGACAATAATTATATTCTGTTTCAAATTAGTGTCGAAATATTTTAAACGATCACTACAGTTTTTCGTAACAGACGTCAATTCAATTATTTTGCTAGTCATCATTTTTATTTATGTAGTGACACTGTAATCGATATGCAATTATATATATTTCTTTTATTGTACATTGATGAAAAATTCATTCTGTATCAGTGAACAAAACCTAATTAATAAAATCATCTTCTATCATTGTTACATTTTTTTTTCAGCTAAATTTTTTCAGCATTATAACTTTATACAAAAAACATAACATTACGTACTTTACCTTTATAATTATTGTGTCATTTTTTGTTTGTACCGTAGAAAAAAAAGTAATTGTTTTTGACAGTGTTGACGACAGAGTGACAACTAAGTTGGTGTTTTGCATATGAATGAGGCACTTTCTCGCACCTAGCTATCACACACCGCTGCCAACTTGATATGACTAGATTTTTTAAATTTATTTAATTTGTAAACATGTTGTGATTGGTAATAATAGTAATAATAATACTAGTCCACTCGTGTTTGTAGTGGATACTGAAACTTAGATATGTAAATACATATAAATTTGCATATAGAATAGAAACAGACAATGTTATATGAATAAATAAGTTCTGAACATAAATAAAAGTATACTGTACGTTTTATTATTATTATTATAAAGGCAACTTCATTTGTAATATATAAAAATATAAAGATTGGGTTTTATTGTGAAAGCCTGAAACAAGATTTTAAATTCATACCAATTGCAATTATTTAATATAATACCTTATGTGCTATGTTATACCTTATGTTTGGTTTGTAATATATGTGCGAAGTAAAAATTAACTGCATACAGTCACATAATTATAATGAATCCAATTGTTTTTTGTCTGAACTATAAACAAAAAAATGGTTACTTGGTTGCATGCGGCAAGACATCCTCGGCACAATGCTTGAATATTCAACTTCTGCGAAGGATATTGAGCCAACACACATTCTCTGACGTGAAAACCTGAGGTAAGCTGTGCATGTTAACTGACTGTAATGTAATGTTACTGTAAACTACCTATGTCTAATAAATAAATAAATAAATAAATAAATAAAACTGTGGGTGTAGCAAACTTGTTACAATGTGAAGTCCTTTTATTTTTATATACTATCAGTAGGGAAATTTGTCTCGGATGACAAGTTCACTTAACTATTAATTTAATATACTACTACATCCCCCCCCCCCCCACACAAATCGGTCCGTAAAGTAAATAAATGGACAGAAAATGTTTCTATAATTAAAACACTTCATATGGAAAACTATATAATTATATATATATATATATATATATATATATATATATATATATATATATATATATATATATATATATATATATATATATATATATATATATATATATATATATATATATATATATATATATATATATATATATATATACACATATTGTATTGTCGTTAAACATGATTTGTGAAAGTATGTTGTGAAATTTGAATTCTGGGTGTAGAAATGTGAGATGTAATAGTTAAAATGTTTTATTTTCATATTTTCTTTGTTAATTATAACGAAGATACTATTTAAGAATCACATCTTTGTGGTGAATATTTTAGTTTGATGTGATACTATTATTCAGGCTTCTGTAGTCAAGATACCGCAAGACTAATTAGCTAAAAATAATCTCTTCTACTCTGCTTTATTAATGTAACGTAGATACGCTACAAGCTATAAATTAATTTAATTTTGATTTTCAATTGTTGTTAATATTATTAAATATATTATGGGCTTGTTTTCTCTTATCCATCACATTGTGAAGGCTAGTGCATACTTCCAACACTGCGGGTTCTATAATCAACCACTATCGGATTCAAAAGCTACCCCACATATATCGTGTGGCAAACTGCACATTCAACAACAGCTGACTTCGCACAAGCCACGCAATGCCAGGCCGGGTTTCATATCCTAACCTGAATACATGACAGACTACTCACAGACAGACAGACAGACAGACTACTTACAGGCCACAAACCGGTAACAGTGTGGCGCAGAGGGAACCTCAAGGTGGTTAAGGCTGGTTATTATTATTATTTGTATTAAATCTTCGTCCTAAAATTATATAGTCAATAATAACTTTAACTGAAAGTGGCTTATTTAGTAGAAAAAAAGCAATTAAGGCTTAGGTATACATATTATTTTGATATACTTATTAATATTCTTTATATGTACTATTATCATAGTATAAATATATATTTATACTATGGTATTATCTAGGAACGAGCTCATAGTCCATTGAAGTGAAAAAAATTTACCTTAAAATACACGACGGACTTGCGTTTAAAGTCAAGCCACTCTCGGCTATCTAGCCCAAATGCAGGTGCAATGGATCCAGAAAAGTCATGATACATTTGCATGTTTCCAGCTTCAAACAACTCAATTCTTCCAACAGAATAGGTGGTTTGAAATCATAGTCTTGTCTAAAGGTTATGATCACCATAATATATGAAATGTATATATAAGGTGGCTAAAAAACCTATAATTAGCATGGTCGTGGTTAAATATGCCGTATAAGCAATGAGAAAAAAAAATTAAATATGGTTGATATGGTTGTAGGGTAAGCGCTTACTAGCACAAGTTGTTTTAATTTGTTTCTTGGGTTATATAAAAAAATATAAAATATAATATATAAAATCACTGCTATCTTCATATTTACATAAGATATTGCGATAAAAACTAAAAAAAATTCTTGCTCAAACTCGCATTAGATGAGATAATACAAATTTCTTGATCCTCTGCCCCCTAATACAAAATGCACTTTTTTGTTAAGAGTTGAAAGCTAGTGCTGAAGGAAGGTTTCTCAAGAAACACAAGATGGAAATGACAAGCAGCAATCTATAATAAATTTCTTCTTCCTCTATACACACATTTCAGTCATTTATTGAAGCGTATTTAAAAAAATCAAATTATTACAATTTTATTAAATTGAAATGCAAACACAAACAAAAATTGAATCAATGATGTTTTAAGTTGCTTTACGACATCAAACTGTAAAATTATTGAAATTTGGCGTTTAATCAGTTATAATTTACTAATTTAAATTTCTGTGTACGTAAATTTTTAACTATCAAAATATGTAACATATGATGCAAAAAATGAGTTTTCTTTATACCATGGCAAAATTAAACTGACGTGCTTTTTATTTCTCTTTTATCTTAAGTTTCAATCTCAAATTTCATTTCAATGACATCCAGATTTTAGAAGGTCTAAAAATAATAAAAGTATAGCTACCAAATTGGTAGTACCAATAAATAACATTCAATTGCCTTTTTTTATGGTTTTGTTCCACTTTTTTGCAAACTATTATGTTATACAGCATTACAAAATGAATATTTATAAGACAATTTTAAACTGTTAGCATTAGGACTACCTTTTACATTTACAACTTTGCTTGCTTTATATCTTTTCTTTTTTATATTGAATGTATATAAATTATCATGTAAAATTATAATTTTCAATTTCAGTAAAATTTTGGTATGGGGCAAATTTTTTATTCAGGTTAATTAATATTGACGAAATAACTAAAAATAGCTTTAGGCGAATAGTAAGGCATAAGAATTAATTTTTTATGCTTTAGTTATATGTTAAAGTCAAATAAATATGACAAAATCAAGCAATAACTTTATCAAATTAAAATTCTAATAAACACTGTAATGATGTTATGTGTATTTTTTTTACCACGTATCTTTTGTGTGTGTGTGTGTGTGTGTGTGTGTGTGTGTGTGTGTGTGTGTGTGTGTGTGTGTGTTATTGAATTTATTTTGACCAAGATATCGTTGTCGCATGACGTACATGTAGGGGTGTAAGTTGACCCCTAATAATGGTATCATTGCATGACATGTGACTGACATTTTATTTTATCTTCCTGCTCGCACTAATGGCAGCATCTTTTTCTATAAATAAGTATTCATTTCGTTGAGGAGAATCAACTTAGTACGCAAAAAGCAACACAAACTCATAATCCACACGTACAGCTCTGGCCAAAAGTTCCCGTACGATTTGCAAAGGCAACCCGCAAACACACTATGTTATCTTTATGAGAAAATGCAGCGTTCGGAACTTTTTTCCAGAGCTGTACTTAAAAAACATGAGGATATATATATATATATATATATATTCAGGACTCTTTTACAGGAACTTTATGTTAACTTTCATGACTTATAAAAACGTCAGATAATTTCTTTCCTACAGTCTATTTGACTCTGACACATAGCTGCTGTACTTGTACTTTTTTTTATTATTACTATTATTTTATCAATTTACTTGTCCGATTAACGATCTTTTTGAATTAAGAGTGGAATTATACTGAGTTCTCTGGTCCTCTACAGTCTGAGTTTTGTGAACTGTAAAAGTCGGATTAAATGTTTCAAATATTTATACTGAATTTAAAAAAATCACTTTGCAAAATAAGTTCATTTAACATTCGTATTTAAGGTAAAAATGTTTGTAAATTAATACACGTTGGCTCCAAAATTGTTGTACTCGATGCTATTCAATACTACAATGTAATCACCGTACAGTACAGATTGAGACTAATCATGAAGTGAAGTGGAGCGTGTCCAATCATGACATTTTGCGTTGAATTATATCTATATCAAGTACTCACAGAATTAGACGTGTACAGTTTAATTTCACTGTAAAACAGACATACCCACTTTTTTTTTTAGTTCATATCTATATTATATAACTTTTTGACGCCTGCAGCACTTTTATATTGCATAGTAAAACATGCAAATTTGGAACAAACATTTGCAGACTTGCTGCTGATTACAAAAATGAACACTACGTCATACTGTATCACATGGAACTATAAATAGGCTGCTGTTATGAGTTAACAGCAAGAAGCGAGCTGTACGTGTTTTCAATGTATATTCTGTTGAGACTTGTATAAATAACAAAATATTTAATGTATGTATTTTTTTATTTATTAAATAATTTCAACAGACATAACAAAAGACCTTAAAAAAGAAAAAAAAATCTCATTTAACCACAAGCTTTTCATGATATTTTTTTGAAAGGATTTAATTTAGGTAAAACATGATATTTACAATGTTTTTATTTTTGTATTAACATCAAGACATAATAAATAGGGTGGTTAGTTTAACATTGTGCTAAATTTAGATATAAACTTTTAGTTAGTCAAGTGTTTCTCTTGCAACCAATCTTCACTCGTTACATCGTGTATATTCTTGTTATTACTTCTACACAAAGCAGAAGCATTTCCATCATTTCATTACAGTCACATTAACTTAAGGATGAATTGCAATTATTTCGTTCTGTTTTCCTTATAACTTTTTTTTTTTTTTTGCATAGCTTTGAATTGTGGTGGTATGAAATAAGAGTACTGAACAAAATGTCATTAGCCAGAATTGCATTATGTTGACACACGACGATCTATGACCCAGAAAGTTGTGATAAAATATTAATGGTCATAATTTTGATTAATTTGTATTTCAAATAATGCATTTTTGATGTGAAGTATATTTGCTTTAAATGATAAAAGCAAAGGCTGTTTGTGAAGGTTCGAGTGTACATACTCAGCTTTTGCTTGCTTTATGTAGTTAATAAAGCAAAAGCTTTCTGCTGTTACATCCCCTCTCCTCAATATTTTCTTATTTCATTCTACCTTGCCTCTGTCTTTCGTTCTCCTATCTTTTAATCTATTTTGATTTAAATTGTATCTATATAAGAAATGTTGATATTTGAAGTGAGATTTGCTTAACAAATGTAATTTTCTTAAGTTTGCACAGCAGTTTTTATTATTTCGAATGTGAATAAATTGTGCACTGTTTGCATATGAAATCAGTAACATATATATGTATACATATATAATATTAAATTTATATATATTCAAAGAACTATGTAATGTCAATGTTTACGTTATTTTGAAACAAGTTCTCGTAATGATATTAATGTTTGCTACATACGATTGAGAACCAATAAGCATCGTATAACTTTTTATAACTATGCATTTTTTCACCAAAACTTATTTGAGTCAATTTAATTTTAATACATTAGTTTTTGCAATGCGCTGAGCTTTCAATAGATAAAAGCCAATAAAACTTATTGTTTGAAGAGATACGTGTATAACTTAGAAACGAACACCAAACACCATTATAGTTGTATGATTTGAATTTGTATGACTTAAGGTCAGAATGAGCCAACTGATTTGAATATTAATTAGCATGTCTACTTGTTGCTTTATACTAACTTTGAATGTTGTTATTTTTTTATGTAACAACAATGAAAATTTCAAAAAATGCAAACCCAAGTTGTTAAACAACTATTTTTTGTAACAGTAAAAGAAAAACTACTTTTAATCATATATAGTGTGTTATCGCAGTGTAACATAAAATAGTATTAAATAATATTAACATTTAATTAAATGCCATGGAAGTAACTAAAATAAAAATAATAATAATAATAAGGTATTTCTGCAATAGCATGGTAATTTTTTTATAATACATTGGTGTATGAGCAGGTAATTCGATGTTTGCTTTTTACCTCTATTTGTTGCTTCAATCAGTAATAGAATAACAAGATCAGTTGTTTTTTTCAAGCTTATTTTGGAAGCAATTTGGTTCTTTTAGATTTGAAATGAAAGGTATGGTCATTAATCACTAATTTACATAACGTAATGAAAAGATACTGCAAATTTATGCTGTTTAAATTTCCAGTCCTTTTGCCGATAGTTCAAAATGCTATTTACATTTTACTAATCCTTACATTAGCTTGTTAAACTTACTACCATAGTAGATATTATGATACGTTATAAAGTTTTACTTAAAATTTATAAATAATAATAATAAATGGTTTTTATTTAGAAACCGCAAACATTATCCCACTTACTAGGTCCTGTGACATATATTAATTAACATAGATTTCTTGTCAGAGTATTTAAGTTTATAGCATTTAAAAACATAATAATAAAATAACGTAACACAACTACCATAGAATAATAAATATCTTATTTATTAAGCATGCACAGAATAAATATAATACTTTTAAGTTATCAAACGTAATACTCATATTTAAATTGTAATTTTTACTCAAATATACATACTTATTAATATAATTTAATTAATTGAATAAAGTAAATGACATTTTAAAAAAAAATCGCGATAAATCCAACAGTTAAATCTGCTTCGATTGTCAGTCTAATTTTGTCCTATATTTATATAATATACTATACTTATACCTATAACAAACTCTATTTATACCAGTGTCACAGAATTTTGTATGTATACAGACACGTAAAAATTTGAAGATCACAAACTTGAGCCTCTTCAGTTTCCGTTAAAAAGGGGGGGGGGGATAATTAAATATATGAGCATGAATAAATAATAAATCATCTTAATTTAAAAATATCTCTCCATTTTGTCTATAAATATGGTTTACACGTAAAGTCAGTTTTCATCTGAGTTTTTAATATGAGTTGATTTTAACTGTTTTCTCTAGCAGCGGTGGTATTACCAAAGATCATAAATAAAGGAAAGGTCTTTGGTTTTGGTATTATCATTGAATTTAGAGTATACTCTAAATTCAATGGTATTATTGAGCAGGGCTGGAGAAATTTTTATAATACGTGAAGTATCCTGGAGTATAGGTAACTTCATGACATATGTAACCAACTGGTTGCATAACTTCAAATTTTGCAGGCGCTTAAAAATCATAAATAAGAATATTGAAGAAATAAAATAATAAATAATAATAAAAAACAAAAAAGTGTAGTAGGCTGTGAATATAGGTGACAATCAAATTATATATCACAAACTCGCAATCAATGGAATCAATAATAAAATATGCAATGTTAGGTTTGTCCATTATTTTTTGAAATCTTTTTGTATACCTCCAGTCATAGAAACAGGAGAAATAGATAGAGAGAGAGACAGACAGACAGACAGACAGACAGACAGACAGACAGACAGACAGACATACAGACAGACAGACAGACAGACAGACAGACAGACAGACAGACAGACAGACAGACAGACAGACAGACAGACAGACAGACAGACAGACAGACAGACAGACAGACAGACAGACAGACAGACAGACAGACAGACAGACAGACAGACAGACAGACAGACAGACAGACAGACAGACAGACAGACAGACAGACAGACAGACAGACAGACAGACAGACAGAGACAGAGAGAGCAAGAGAGACAGAGAGAGAGAGACAGAGAGAGAGAGACAGAGAGAGAGAGACAGAGAGAGAGACAGAGAGAGAGAGACAGAGAGAGACAGAGAGAGACAGAGAGAGACAGAGAGAGAGACAGAGACAGAGACAGAGAGAGATAGAGAGATAGAGAGACAGAGAGACAGAGAGACAGAGAGACAGAGAGACAGAGAAACAGAGACACAGAGAAAGAAGGATATTTTATGTGTTGAAAGTTGGTCATACTTCCAGCTACGTTTCTCAGAAAATAATGTATTTTATTGGAAATTAATTTAGTGCATGCAAAACAACAGATGCTATTGCAAACATCGATTTCCTGTTCTTCAATAAAATTCTATTTTTAAAATAAAATTTATTTGAAAATTTAATACAATAACATTTTAATATTACAATATGAAAGTATAGAGCGCTCAATTTTTCCAGTATTATAGTGCACATAAATAACGCAATGAGTCGCGAGCCAAAACTCGTTATGTGTTTGTAATCAATATTCCAGCAAAATATGATGCTTCAGTATTCTTTTTGAAACATTATTACACTGCTAATAATGAAAATTCATTAACATTTTTTTAATGAACGTCATGAATTGTAACGTAACAGTGACGTTGCTGAAGCACCGACATTTTTCACTGACACAAGAAGCTGGGACACCACATATCTTCGTGTTACTTGCAGCATTAACCTGAACAATGTAATAAATTGCAATGTGACATTTAAGCATTTCTTTACTTAAAATAAATAATTTAATACTCATGAAGTAATAAATATTATATTTATGTATTCCCTTATATTTGACGTGAAGTATGACTTAAGTTTCACATAAAGTAAGTTTGATGTGCTGATGTAAACAAGCAATGAAGTGCATGAATACAAATGTTATATCTTATATTACCACCTCGAGCAAAATGTGATGTATTATGAATTACGTGGTAAGTGAATGCTTTTATAATATATAAGTGACAGTGTCGAGTTAAATCGTGACTTTCGTTCAAACAATAAAGTCATCATTGTGTTCCATGGAGAGAGAGAGAGAGAGAGAGAAAGAGAGAGAGAGAGAAAGAGAAGAGAAGCCAGCAAACCTGTGCTCATCTCTCTTCCGAGCGCTCAACTTTTTCTGCTTCGTGCCCACACCCACCTAACCTAACTTTGTCTCTAGGGGGAGAAAAGTTACTCAGTGATATGTAGGTACAAATACAATGAATATCTAACCCGAGCTAGCCAGGAAGACTATTTTCCGGAATATGTTTGGGCAAAAAAAAAAAAAAAAAGAAAGAAAAAAAAAGTCAGCTCCATTTTTATCCTTTAAAATGTGATTTATAAGTAAGAGCATTGTGGCAACTGACAATGTAACGAAGCAAAACTGAACTTTTAGAGTGACTTTTTACATATTTTACTTTTTTTTTTAAATGACGATTTCATTGAGTACCTTGTATTAACTTTGATGTACTGTACAACTTACTTGTTAGTTGTTAGTGACTAGTTCACACGATTTTTTTTAAACATTAAAAACGTTCTTCTTTGAAACTCATACCGCAAATTACTTTTTTTTCTCTTCTTTTTCTTTTTTAAAATTGTGTTGTTGAACTTAAAGCTTCATTAAATTAAAGTTTTGTGCCACTCATTTCTTAGACTAATATAAATGTTACAAGGAAAAAAACAGACAGGAGAAACTTTTTTTCCAATTTTGCAGCCCATCAACACGGCACTGGAACTTGATTAACATAGGATCCTTTTTATTATATATTTTTTTAACATTGTAATTAGCAAGCCTAGCAAGAGAAATGTGATTTTATTTTTATATTTTAATTTCACTGCTCTTGTCTTCAGTAACTAATTAAGACTTGTTTTTTCAACTTATATAATTACATTTTTGTTTTTACAACGAGTGCATTCTACTGCCTTCCCATGACCTGCCGGGTTCATCGATTTCTTTCGTGCTTGCTTCAATAAATTATTTTTATTCTTCTTTCCTCAAGTCGGAGAGGCGACAATATTACGTGTATGTGATGTTGTGATGGAGTTGGAAGCAATCCTAAGTAAACTAACAATCAACAGACTATGCAGCCAGTTCTACTTTGTTATCTTGTTGACACGCAAACTTATTAAAGATTATTACAAGAAACTTTCCAGTTTAATTACTTTGCTCATAAGTTTTTCATAACGTTAATATAAATAACTTATTAATTGTTTTCCTTCTAAAAAAAAAAATCTCAAAGCTTCTCTAGGGTATCATATTGTTAATTGTCATAATGAAATTCTTCTACAGGCCTTGAAAACAAAGTTTGTCTCTTTTATAACAAAAAGGGTCCTGAATATTGTAAACCCCTATTTTATAATGCACTACATAATGACATAAAGCAATGTTAAATATACATGCATCTTTTAAAAAATCAGTTTAAAAATATCTACTTTATAATAATTATGTTTTATAACGTTTCAGACTATCTAGCGGTAAATAATTTAAATACTGCTGATCAATTGTTTCATTTATTTTTGATAAACAAATTGAACATTTGATTTCAAATTTTTTTATTTTGCTATAGCATGTAACAACTTTTCCTACACTGTAAAAAAACACGGAACGCAATAAAATCTTTACTTTTTTTAATATTTTGAATCTATGATATAGTTTGTGAATAATACTGTTACTATCATGTTACTGTCTTTATTTTTATCGTTCAATTCAACATTTTTTATTATTTCCTGAGATATGAGATGAGTAATGTAGGTTCATTGCAATGAAAGCTCATTAAGAACACCACTCATTTCTCTGCTCTTTTGTAAAAATTTCTTGAAATAGTGTATGCATTGTAAGTGAGCTGAGTGAGTGAGTATTTCCATGGTACCTAGTTCAATTCAAATTAATACTATAAAAAAACATATAAAAAAATTGAATTGTAAATGTTGTTGTCGCACCTTTTAAATCCTGGCTTTCAATTTCTAAGTAATATTAACAATAACAAACACAAAATAAGTAGGAAAAAAAATTCTTTAGATATAGAAATAATTATGTATCTTATTGTTTAAGTACAAAAAGAAAAAAAGCCC
The DNA here is from genome assembly GCA_949318235.1 of Ecdyonurus torrentis. Taxonomy (NCBI): domain Eukaryota; kingdom Metazoa; phylum Arthropoda; class Insecta; order Ephemeroptera; family Heptageniidae; genus Ecdyonurus; species Ecdyonurus torrentis. The sequence goes on from OX439127.1 coordinate 50,234,798, forward strand.
TTAAATGCCAGGAGACATTGAAAATAAAAAATTGAAAAGCGTGCATTTGGAATCTTTTGTGTGTTTCAAGTACATTTCATTTGAAAAGAAAAAAAAATCTTACTATATAGTTAATAAGCAAATTATGCAAATCATTAAAAAGATTACTATTTATAAATACGGGGTGTCTGCTGTTAAGGCTTACATTTCCTTTGACATTTCTTTGCTTGACTTTCGTTAAGCAGCACGCACACTTAGCCTGAAAATGGTCTCTTTGAAGCGCGGCTCAGTCTTTTGCACGGTTCTTCACTCGCCTGTTACACCGTACCTCTATTCACAATCTACTTTAAATTTAATTTTGGATAAATTGTAAACTATCAATGTTCTTGGATAAAATGGATTTATATACACACACACTCATATATATATATATATATATATATATATATATATATATATATATATATATATATATATATATATATATATATATATATATATAATTGAAATAATTTTTTTACAACTGTCTACTCTATTTGGCAAAAGCCTATACGCCTATACCCATTCATGAGTATACACGTTATATTTATTTATTAAAAACTTGATTTACTGAATATCCAAGTCAATATCAATTGATTTGTTTGTACAAGATGAAGCTTTCTGTAGCGTGGACATTTAGAATTGGGGCAAAATTATTGTACTCATTTTCACTATTGTGATATACTAAAACTAGTTGAGATGTCACAATAGCATTTTATTATTCCAGCCTAAAAATAATAATAATAAAAAACTTGTGCATCCGAACAAAAAAGGGAAAAAAGAAGAAGAAAAAGATTTATTCTTTCTCCTTGGCTACGCAAATCACAGTAGACATCTCGTTAAACGCTATAACATTTGTCGAGCATCGTCATTTTTATTTTGACGTGATGCTTCTGTTGCTTTGATGTTGCCGCACTTACAATACAAGAAATGATCAAGTTGCGGAGATACTTAGAAAATCATTCCCTTCCTTCTCATTTGTAGACTTTGTAGCAAATGTTGGGTTTCAGATAAAGCTTTTCAAAGTAACAACCTTTAATATGAAGCGTCAACGTCAACAGATTAGCATAGAGCAGGAAAACAAATAACTTGCTGCTTGCTTTTTGATTATTACTGTGCTTTTTATCATTCAATTGTTTAGAACGATAAGTTACTTGTAGTACAAGGGGGTTGAGAAAGTAGGGAAAACTTGTTCAAGCTGATTATATTTCTTATATACATCAAATGGAAGAGAGAGAGAGAGAGAGAGAGAGAGAGAGAGAGAGAGAGAGAGAGAGAGAGAGAGAGAGAGAGAGAGAGAGAGAGAGAGAGAGAGAGAGAGAGAGAGAGAGAGAGAGAGAGAAGTTTTGCCAAATTCATATAATTTTGAACTAAACCCTTTGCAAGAATGTCAGTGAAAAACAAAATTTAAGCTGAAAAGAAAAATGTTTTTAATAAGTGCACTCAATTTAGCTAATTTCAAGTAAATTTAATGCAATATGACAAAGTTTTTCAAAAACATTTTCACTTCAAAAATAGTTTCGAACATTATCATTATCTATTAATATTTATAATAACGATCTGTGTAGGTAAAAATGGGGCTCACAATATCATCATTTATTGGATTTTCAGATTATGTATTCGTTTATTAATACCTATATCAAACCAAAAAAAGTTGTAGTTAAATTTTTAAAATATCAGGGTGATGATGTTTATAAGTATTTGAATATTTCATCGATTTTCTTTAGAAAGTCAATCGACGATCACAATGCGAGTGACTTTAGAAAACATGAGCACATGTATTATACACCACTGCGAGTTTTCCGCAAGTTCCCAGAAGGAGCCACAATAACCCTCTGCCCTGCTCCCGCGTATCATTACGTACACTTGTATTATTAGCTTTGAATTTTCATTATAATAAGATAATAATGAAAATTTTCTTTGTTTCTTATTATATACTGATGAAAATATGATATAGTATTTTTTTTTATCCCTCCTAAAAAAAATCAGCATTATTATGTAGACATCATCCATTTTAAACAAAAGCTGTTAGTAATTCAAAACCAAATGAGAAAAAAAAATCGTATATTGTGTGTTGTGAAATGTGTCAGGTTAGTAACTTTTTTTTTTTTTTTTTTTTTTTTTCTTTTTTTTCCACTCTGCTAAACATACGATGCGCAAGCAGTCAACTAAATCAAATGCATTGCTTCCAAGAATGTTGTTTTTTTTGCAAAGCGTAATATATCATGGAAAAAAATAAGACAAGATTCTAAAGGGTTCAAAATTAAATAAATATATCATAAAAAGAAGAAAAAGAAGTAGAAAAAATTTAAAATCTTACCCATGATGTAATTATTCTTGTTTCTTAAAATCTCATTTTAAACTTTGCATCAATGTTATCTTATGTTTTTGTTATTTTTGTGTATACAGTAACGATGATATATTGATATACGGTATTTTAAAGTTTTCAAATTCGTTATCAAGTTAATTATAGTCATAATATGTCATTATATTATTATATATTATTAAATAATAATATTTTTAATAATAATAATAATATATATATATATATATATATATATATATATATATATATATATATATATATATATATATATATATATATATATATATATATATATATATATAGTATTTTTATTTATGGTCATTATATGTGCGATTTTAAGTTTTAAGCTCCGTTGAATTAATTTAATTGTCTATAATATTGTAATATAGAAATAGGACTGTTATAACTTACGGCATTGAAATAAAATATATTATAGCCAGTTTTAAATTTAAGCACCTTGATTGGATTGCTATTTCGCATACGTTTACGATATGAGTTTTTACGGTACCTTACACCCTTACTAACTGACTGTACTGTACATGCATATTTAAAATGTGCATTTAATCAGTCACTTGATCCAAAATGAGCTACAATCCGGCATACACATTTTATTATAAAATTTATAATATTTGACTCCAGAAAATATTATAATGTGTGCCCGGCAATATAGTTATTATATTACACGACAAAGAATTTGGGATACGGTATACTTTTTTGGTAATGATGCTGGTGGCCTACGTTTTTCATAATATGCCATCATATATTAGCATACGTTTTCTTGTCGTGTTTGTTACATATGTGGTCCTGCTTTTGTTGTCGGCACAAAGGAGACAGACTTTGTGGCTTCATTAATCAAGTCTTCTTTGCTCATCTTGCTCTGCGACCATCTAACGTCGTGCACATTTGCAATTGACCAGCACGCCAGCAGCTTGTACAAAATGACATCAGCGTTGAAAGGAATGATTATGGTTAATACTTTATGTTTTATGACAATGTATAACGTAATAGATAATAGAAGATGTAAGCTAATTTAGTCAATTTCTTAATGATTATAGACCTTTACCTTTTTGACGTCTGAGTCAAAACATATCTCTTGCAGTATGCAACCAGTTGAGCATTAACTATTAAATACCTCAACTAATAGAATCTTTCTTTTTTTTTATAATTTATTTAACACTTTTTTCAGAACTACATTTTATTCGCTAAATCCAAATTTAACTTTATTTCATAGGGATGCTTATAAATTATGAAAA
>OX439127.1:50243394-50685894 GCA_949318235.1 Ecdyonurus torrentis
TGTCCGGTATATAAAAAGACATGCAGGGCTTTGTAATAATTCTACTCATTCATTAGTTGTTTCAATATTCAAACATGAAACTAATCAATCGAAATTTTTTATAATATTTTTCTAATTTACAGAATACGAAAACATTTTTTTTTATGCAGAGAATATTAAAAATAAAATTCTCATTTTATATACATTATTATTATTATTCTCTGCGTATCATTACGAGTGCCATCAAAGAGTGTAATATGAAAACCCCGACATAAATTGTGATTCTGAGTTTTAATTTAACATCTTAAATATTGTAATGAAAAATACGCATTTGCAAGGTATATTATGCCCGAAATAAAAGTAATATAAGTAATTATGAAAAGACTTGGCACGCTATTTTATATTTATGTAAAGCCTCCGTATACGTAAGCTCTAACATGTTGAAATATTATTATGGTAAAAGTAAATACAAAGTAGCAATAAAAATTTATTTATTCATATACATATACAGTCACAACGGTTGAGAGCTTATTATAATAAAGAAAGGAAATTTCAATTATTTTATAGCATATATAATACATCAGTATTTAAAGTGACATTGGTAAATATTTCCAATTTCAAATATAGTTACAGGGACTGCTTTTAAAATAAAGCTGATTTTGAGTAAATTGACGTATTTTTATTGTTCTAACAATGAAAATACATCAAGTTACGCATTATATTATGTCTTTTGTGACAATACTTAGTTTCAAAATAAAATTTTTAAATAAAACTAAATTCAGTTAAAAAAAATCTATTTTATTTAATGAAATCATTATGAATTTGCAGTACTGTAGCCATTAAATGTGGTAAATGAATATGTTTCAAGTGCATATGCTTATTTTCTCTCTCTCTCTCTCTCTCTCTCTCTCTCTCTCTCTCTCTCTCTCTCTCTCTCTCTCTCTCTCTCTCTCTCTCTCTCTCTCTCTCTCGCTGGCTCCACATAATGTATTCATCAGTGCAGAGTGCAGACTCACACTTACAGATACTCACGCCGTGATAAGGCTTATTTACCTCCATTATCATTTTCAGTTTACCATCGGACATGATACATATATAAACATTCATGTATTTCACCGTAGCTTGGTCAGAAATCATGAAAATTAAGTGATTCTAGTTTTACCAACCAAAGTTTATTAGAGAATTAATATTTCATTAAAACTGTTGTATAATATAAGAGTCCTGCTAGCAAATCTTGGCCACACAGGAGCACCAAACTTTGTAATAAAATTTATCTCTCTTTCAAATTATGCATGAAGCAACTCTCAACTGCTACATTAAAATTAGTTCAATGAAGAGAGCTTTTTTTTTTTTTTTTTTTTTTTTCTTTCTTGCACGTATTTGGTATATAGTTTTAGTTGAAATAAGTTTGGTGCGAGCTACATAATCAGTTGGTTCTTTGTGAGTTCTTATGCGCGGTGGTATGGAGTAAAGAACTGTAGGGAGAACGAATGACGACGTAAGCCCTTGTCTCACCTAAGCTTATTTAAAATGAAATTATTAATAATAATAATAAAGTAGGAATTGCTCATGCTTTTTCACACGTGCGTCACGTAACCTAAAACTTTAATAAGCTTCAAGTCTGTAAACTTAATTTTAGCACCACTTTTTTTAATGTTATATATTTTTCAGAATACATAATATATTGTGAAAAAAATTTTTTAAAATAAATAATTTGGTGATTTTTTTCTTCTTCTTCTTTCTTTTCTTAAAACATGAAAATAATCATGTTGAATCTCGCACAGGAATATTTAGAATAATTTAAAATTTCTCTCTTTATTTAAATTAAATAATTTACCTTTAGGTTACAAGCCCTATCTTGTTTGAATAAGAAAGTATTATAATATATAATTTTTCTTTGCCTGAGAGATCGTTATTTCACCACATTTTACTTGAAAATTAACATGTGTTAACATTTTTAGTATTTTTTTCAAGTTGTTGGCTTGTTATTGCCTGTATAAGTACTTGAAGTAACATTGTAAAAAGGTGATTAAACGCTCTTAATTCGTATTCTGGGAAATGAACTTTTCTATTTAAACATAGTGCAATGACTACACGCGCAAGCTTAAAACAATAAATGCAAGCCCTTTACTAAAATACGTTTGAAATTTGTTTTAGTTCTAGGACTATTAAGATTTTGTTACAGAATTGATTTTATCAGCAAAATATCAACCTATTAATTTTAATTTTTATTGAATTACGAAAACTGAATTAGTTAATTAATTTACAAAATTTAATTATTTAATTATTAATTTTAGGGAAAAAAAAGGAAGTTGGGAGACTTTTTCTCTTGCATATAGTAAGCTGTGCTTACTATATAGCTTTAAAAATAAAAGCAATTCAGTATTAATAATGATAAAATATTAAATTATAAATTTTGAAAAATCTAAATGATGAAACCAACTTAATTGCTTTCATTTCTTTTAGCCAGTCAGTTTTTACACCATTTTATTAAAATGACCTGAAGCTCTTCGTGCATAAAATATAGAAATTTTTCCTCTTCATTCCCTTTTCATAGTTGTTTTGAGTTGATTTCCCTTTTACAAGCTAGTATATTCATTTTGGGAAAAAAATACATTTAACACGTATGCAAATCACCTGAACTTTTTATTGCATGGCATCACTACATGGAAAGCAGCAGATAGCAAAAATATTTCATAAATTAATCTCATTTGCATTAGTTAGTAGTAGTTTCCATGTAGTGTTGCGCTTACTGCTCATCTTAAATTATTAATTATCGACATTTCAACATAAAATTGGAGAATAGAGAAGCACCTCCTCTGTTTATAAAATAAGTATAGTAGAATAAACAAAACACAGGGTCGGATTGATACAAATATACCACCTACAGTATGTATAGCCATACAAATGCTAGTTTCAAAATTTGTTACATAATAAGTCCTAGCAGGTATTTGATATATTTTTTCTTTTGTAAATGTGGTAAGAGTTTCGTAAAAAAATAAATAAGAATAATAAAAAAAACTTTCGTTAGCAAACCATTATTTTAAGTAACACCAAGAGCCTTTAGGTTCAAGATAATGACGTGATACGTAGTCCATCGAGTGTCCATATTATAAGTAATCGCGCGAAGGATTGCCGTGGCGGCATACCGCCGTAAAGAACGGTGGCTGAGCTGAGCGTGGTAAGACCGCACCACCCCACATGCACACTACATTGAAACAAATGTTCAAATTCCCAGATTCATTGTTTTTATTTATTAATGAAGGCCAGCTTATTCTTTGTAACTCTGAAAGTGTCCAACAAATTTCACATACATAAAAGTTTAAAAAAAAAAAAAAAAAAAAAAAAAAACTTTTAGGAAAAAAAAAAGTGAATAATTTTTATGTTGCTTAGCAACGGTCATTGTACAAAAACAGTTTTTGCATTGTAAATAAAGTAAATACAAGTTTTCTCTCGTAGTGAGTTACTTTATGTTGTAAGTGTGAATAAAAAAAGAGCAGCTCTGTTGAGATGATTGTTATTTACGCCAGACACGGTTGTAACTGTGTTGGTTACTCTTGTCTCTACATTAAATTGCAACTAAATGTTTTTCATGAAGCTCAAAACAATTTCACAACTATCGAGTTGGAATTCCACATTCTGAGTATCCTGCGCCTATACAAGTTCACATCAGTGTACAAATTAAATGAGAGTTTTTCATTACTTAAAAAAAGTTATGTATGTACATTAATTACTCATCGAACACTGATACTTGTTATCGTTTATTTTGAAAATTAAAATATTTAATTTGAATTTCAAGGTTGCATATTATATATATTATATATTTTTAGAAATACTTATGAAATCATGTTGATGGTTGATATGTTTATACTTGAAACTTTGAGAACTTTGGAAGAGTAATAATAATATATATATATATTATATATATATATATATATATATATAATATATGTATATTATATTATAATATTTGAACGCGCAATAATATTACGTCACTTGACGACACCACGTTACGCTCTACATCTAGATATTGTCACTCAAAAGTATAATATATTAATGTGCAATAACGTCGAGCGGGGGTGTGAAACTGTCTATTTAGTTGTTATATAAATATAATTTTTGAATTTGTTGGCAGTCTTGATCTACATACAGCAACTTGACTTGCTTTCTTATCATTGTGTTGTTAAGGCAAAGTTAGACAAGTGTAAGAGGTGACGAGTTGTTTTTTGTTGTCGTGCATGATGTGATCGCATTGTTCATTCATTTTCTATTTTATTGTCTTGCCAAATATAAATGATAAAATAATGTATCATCGTGCCAAAACTCTTTTGTGTACAAAAATCTTATCATTTTATGATACAGCTGTTCATAGCTTACAAAATACAATTATTTATCAAACTTATTTTGTGTCTCAAATTGGCAACCACAATGAATAGTTTTAGAGTTTTTTTTTTTAATAATCATAATAAAAAAGCTGATTTCACCTACGTACAGGTACCAAGGTATCCAATCTGTTTTGTAAATATTGCCCTCAAATATAAACATTTATTATCATTTTATAATATTATTAATCAGTTTCCCAAGTTCAAGTTCTAGCCTACTATATTATGTTATGCTATAAAGGAGTATAATAACCTAATGCATATTAATATTATATTACATTAATTATTCTAAAACGTAATGTTTGGCCATATTGATAGGTATTCGAATTTGAATGTATAGAATTTTTAGTAACTTGTAAGTATAAGTAAGTAAGTAAAGTAAGTAAGTAAGTAAGTAAGTAAGTAAGTAAGTAAGTAAGTAAGTAAGTAAGTAAGTAAGTAAGTAAGTAAGTAAGTAAGTAAGTAAGTAAGTAAGTAAGTAAGTAAGTAAGTAAGTAAGTAAGTAAGTAAGTAAGTAAGTAAGTAAGTAAGTAAGTAAGTAAGTAAGTAAGTAAGTAAGTAAGTAAGTAAGTGAGTAAGTGAGTGAGTAAGTAAGTAAGTAAGTAAGTAAGTAAGTAAGTAAGTAAGTAAGTAAGTAAGTAAGTAAGTAAGTAAGTAAGTAAGTAAGTAAGTAAGTAAGTAAGTAAGTAAGTAAGTAAGTAAGTAAGTAATAGATTTTCTGCCTTGGAAATCCATTGATGTGTAAATTAATTTGAAACGTAATATTATTTTATTATATATTTGTTTAAAACTGGCCATTAATAATATTATATAATTTAAACCTGAAAAATTTTCAGCGAACAAGCTTATGAACAAAATATTATATAATTAAATTTTTAAATCAAAATATAATGCAAAGTCAGCAAGCTGAGAAATTGAAAGAAAAAGTAAACCGTCTGTCTTTCTTAGCAGCCACTTCTAATTATAGAGTTGCGAAGAAAATGAAACACTTTGCTCTGAGGGAGAAATAGTAATTAAATTTTTTTTTTTTTTGCCCTCTTTGCAAATCAATCTTTCTAAAACCTATATGTAAAAGTCGATTTCCAGTGAATTATTTTGTTCGAAAAATGAATTGATTGTGTACATTAAAGTTTAAATAGTACATAATATTTTTTACCTTTGTTTGCGAATTAATGTACATCACCTTCAATTAAACAATGCAAACTTTTTTTATTTCCTCTCCTGAGTTCTCTTTCTCGTACTACTTAAGTAATGACTTATTGATTTGAAGCTCGCTAATGTGTTATGATTTTGAATGACGCCATAAACAAGTAACATATTTCTCCGTTTTTTTTGATGATCACCTTATACAAACCCCTTATCGGCCACAATCTTTAGTTTCCCTCTTTTACTCTCTCAAAAACAATATCTGAAAAATATTACACAGTGCAAGTGTTTTTAGACAAAAGGTAAGATTTTATCATGAGCAAAATTGTGTAATTTTAATGGCACTCAAGACTTTCTGCCTCTTGGAAATCTATTGATGTAAGTTTTGAGGGATTTTTACTTGCGGTGACTTTGGAGATGAAATAAGTTGAGTTATTGGTTGCTAACACAAAGTCTGATTATAAAATAAATGCATGATATTTTGATTCGAGACACTCACTTTAATTAGAAATTAACACACGTTGATATTACCAGGTTGCTATAGTTGCGTAAAGAGTTAAGAAACTCTAGACATTGTAATATGTATCAATGATAATATATTATTATGGTACCATCAAGCCTCGTAAAATAGCTTCAATTCTGCAATACAAATAACTTATTTTACGTATGCTAAATGGATTAAAAATAAAGTTTGTAAATTATTTCCAATTATCAACGAAAATGAACAAATGAACATATAAATAAATAAATAAATAAATAATGATAAATAATGCTCTAACAAAATAAAATTAAAGCATTTTTCAGTTTAACAAAGTAAATTTCTCATACTATTTACTATGAATTCGGGTACATATGTATTTTTTTGCTCGTGTAGGTCGTCATGTTGTCTTGCTTGTCAGGCGGCTGCATGATGTATGCCCACTTGACGAGGTTCAACAGAGAATAACTTCAGAACAAAAAGGCAAATTCAATTTATGACAAAGTTGAGATTTGCTTGGTGAAGGCTAACTCTAAATTCTAATGCAATTGCGCAGTCTGTGCTTTGTGAAGCAATTTCAGTTCGGAGACACAAACGCGAAACCAACATCTTTGAGCCGTAGCAGCAGGCCTAACCTTATTCCCTCCACTATACTTTCCTTTAAATCATTTTATTCACTTTTTTTTTTTAATTATACATTTTATTCACATTTTGAATAAAGTTGATATTTTTAAAGTGGTATTTTGTTATATTGTAATAATAAAAATGTTCATTGCTATTATATAATATGCTAAGCTGAGAGAGGAATGGAAGTGGGGGTGTACACGTTAAGTGCAGGAAAGAATATATCATATGATCAATTAATGTGAAAGGAAGATTGCATTGTGAAATATTTTATCCATAAGTCTCTAGAGGCCTTTCTCAATAGCTTCTAAGTCAGTCAACAAAGTTGAAAATTATTTCAGAGAATCTTTTAAGAGTATCTAACAAAGTTAAACTTCTTACTGTTTATCTTTTAACCTTCACAATTTTGGCATGACGTGAGTTATATCCTTGCAAAATGTGGATAAAAAAAATTCTGTCAAATGGGGCACTCTCTTCTCTTCCAGGCTTCACAAAAATATTTTAAATGCTACTCAACATTGATTGGATATAAAAAACTATAACAAACTTGATGTCGTCCTAATAAATGAGACGGCCAACAGATAAACTTTTGTTATGGCTTGTGCTTTTTTGTGCCAAACTTTGAAATCAGGATATAAAGTTTTACTTTTTTTTCTCAAGAAACAAAAATAATGTACTTTTTTTTAACTGTGAGTGACAAAATGCAACACACGGGCGGGTGGTTAGAGTGAACAGTTTAGCAATTATTAACCCTTGATTTGGTGGCCAAAAATAACAACACACACACACACATAGTATATCTCAAATATCTCATCCTTTATTAGATAAAAAAAGCAGAAAAAAAATAATAACATTAATAAAAAAAAAAACTTGATTTGAAAGCAAACAAAAATTTATTGTTTTATAGCTTTCATAGTCATGCAATAAAAACATTCTTAAATGTAATACAGTTGTCACAAAGTTGAATTATGTATGTGCTGTACGGTCTGGGACATGGAAGTCTCTCTATCTTTTACCCTTTTCACCCACGCACCCGCTACTCAAGAATCGGATGTCTGCTCTGCAACTACTAGCTGTGAGACATATTCCTATACATATTGTGTGTGAATAACACACACACGAACATATATGTTATACCATGCAAACGCAATTAACTTCTAGGGAACGATGCACGTAAAATTATAAATGCATTTGGCACGACTTTTATTGTAATAATTTGTCAAGGTTAAATTACGTCGTTGTAAAACTCATTAATTTAATTCTTATGACTTCAAGAGCTCTATACATTAATTTTAAATAATTGCAACTATACCATCTTAAAAGCTATTATGTATTTAAAAAAAATATGTATGTGTGTGTGTGTGTGTATATATATATGTATATAAGAAAAAATAACACATATTTTTATTTATTTGAGAAACCTTTTCCAGCTAATTGAGCTATATATATATATATATATATATATATATATATATATATATATATATATAATATATATATATATATATATATATATATGTGATTTAAATCAGGGTAACTAGGGAATGAAAGTATACTTTTCTATAGTCTAACCAACGAACTAAAGTGAAGGTACAAAAAATTTTGGTTTTAACATGCCATGGTTGCAAAAGAAAGAGAGGCAACACATCTTCCTCTTTTTTTTTCTCGGTTTGCATCATTTGCAATTTATGATAAAATTTAAGAATAACACGTTTCAACTTTCAATCATAATAATACGCTTCCGCAAGAATCTAGTCTTTAATTGTCATATTTTTTAAATTAATATAACTACCTCTTTATCTAATCTAATTTTTATGCATTGTTATGGTTGATGCATGGTTGATCATATTGATCAAATTTGCAAAAAAGTATCATCAACAATATTTGCTATATATTAAAGAGTTAAAACATGATTGCCAAATGGAATGCCTTATAACAATGTATTATGCAAATTTCCACTGTCACTTAAAATATGGTGTGTTGTGCTGGGGAAACTCAATAAATTCTAAAAGAGTGTTAAAATTACAAAAACAAGTGATACGTATAATATGTGATGCAAATTTCAGAGCAGAGTGTAGAGAATTATTTAAAATATTAAATATTCTCACTCTCCCGTGTGTGTATATTATGGAATGTGCATTGAAAGTGTTTAATAATATAGAGTTTTTTAAACATCATGAAGTGGAACATCAATATGATACAAAAAACAGTGGAAAAATTAAAAATATGTATACGAGAACCGAAATGTATAAAAAAAGGCCCATTATGTGGTAGCATCAAAATTTATAATAAGTTGCTATTGTCTATAAGATCACAAACTGATCCAAAAATATTCTCCAGGCAAACCAAAATATTCTTATTAAACAGGCAATACTATTCAGTAAGTGAGTTTTTGGAAGATCATGGCATCTAAATATAAAAATGTAAATGCTATATGTATAATAACTTTTGTTTTTTTATTTTTTACTTTTTAAAAAATGACCAAGTCCGGGCCCTAGAGTGAGCCCACAGTTAATATTTTAGTTTTTAATGTATTTTTATTTTGAATTGATAATTTTTTTTACACATAAGTAAAAAAAAAAAAAAAAAAAAAAAAAAAAAAAACGTGAACATCTTATTAAAAAAGTTGAATACTTTAGTTAACATTGTATATGTATAAATTATTATATTATTTCTATAAAGTGGTGATTTTTAAAATAGAATTTTTTTTATAGTATGTAAGTTTGACGATTGTTTCTAAATGTCTATGTTTTGTAGATGTGAACCTTGGCAGATGCATTGTATTTGTATACTGATTGTAGGACAGAGAAATGAAATACAAATTTTGAATTTTGAATGGCTAGTGACACCACGCGAAACTATACTTTTTGAATGTGACTGGCACCAAAGATTAACTTATTGTTAAAAAACATGGTTCGCATCAAAAAGTATACTATACCTAAAATACAGTATATTTTGTCTAGCTTCCTCTAGTCTATTTCTTTTTCAGGGTATTTTCAATCAAAATGACATAGATATTTTAGTTCGTTGGTCATACTATATTATTTAGTCTAAAGCGTCAGGTCTACACGAAATAATTTTAGTATTAACCCAGGTAGTTCATAGAAAAAAGAAATTACAACAAGCGTTTGTCGTGATAAAAATATGCATTTACACTTTATTACAATAATAATAATAAAATAATTTATATTATATATATATATATATATATATATATATATATATATATATATATATATATATATATATATATATATATATATATATATATATATATATATAAGTTCAATTAGCTGGAACAGGTTTCTCAAACAAATAAAAATGTTTGTTATTTTTTCTTAAAATTACATTTGACATTTTAAATGCAAGGAAAAGAATTACTACTGATGGTAGAGGTACCGGTTTACAAATATAATTATATAAATTACAATATAGGTTATTATTAGCCTGGAACAGGTTTTGATATATTACAGTAATACCTAATGATCTCGCAAGTACGCATACAGGGTTTCGGAAGACTAGGGGTGCTTAAATGCAGTTGGAAAACTGTCAGTAACTCACTGAGGTTTAGGCAAAGCAAAATAATTATAATACCTAATGCAGGTAAAGCATACTACAGTAAAAGTTTATCTCATTTATATTAGATATCATTTCGACTGAATTAGGTGACATTGTAGTATATCATTACCTGTTCCAGGTTATTAATACCTCTTGCAATTTACAGGATTCATGTACCTGATATTAGTAGTATTTTTTCCGTGTATAAAAGTATGTGGAGTATGGCTTGTATACTGCCATTTCACAGTATCTTTTTTAAAATTATGAATTTATCATTTCTTTTGCGTGATTTTTTTCTGATAATAGTTTTATAATTAAAGTTCAATACTACTGTTTGAATGACAGTGCGCTAATGTGATTTTCAGGCAGATATCCAAAGTGATCCAGTACACCCCGTGACCCACCATGTTCCGGCTTCCACTCTATATGTATTACTGTAAAAAGAAAACACACACACACACACACACACACACACACACACACACACACACACACACACACATATATATATATATATATATATATATATATATATATATATATATATATATATATATATATATATAATATAAACGTTAAGAACAAAGACTATGATTTTTGTTTTTATTATTTTGATAATTTAATAACTTTTATTTTTTGAAGCAGTAAAAGCTTGCAACATTTTTGGATGATAAAAGCTTAATTACATAAGGAAGAAAAGGAGAAATATTTTGAAATTTATGATAAAATATATAAAAGGCAGAAAATAAAGTCAAGAGAATGTCTATTCATGCAAAATCAATAACAATAACCTTATAGCTTTGATAACTCGAGCCAAAACTATACAATTCTCTTATTGGATTGCCGAGCTAATAATTTACACTGTGACTGGAGAAATTTTTATCACCGCATCAAACTAAATTTTGACGTAAAAGTTATAAAGTTGATAAGTATCAATGTGATGTCTATAGTTGTACATTACGCACGTCAATAACTTGGCTAATCAGACACAAGCTAGTTTTTGCTCAGTTAGTTGCTTCTTATCTGATATTATACTATATATGTATGTATGTACAGTAGGTATATATATATATATATATATATATATATATATATATATATATATATATATATATATATATATATATATATATATATATATACAGTATATTATTATAATACAGACTTACGTAAGTCTATATTATGCCATAATACATTCTGCCAGAGAGAAATGGTGACACGCTTCAATGACAATGGTTTAATGACGTGTACGCACTAAATGTGATGTAACTATTCTCTATAATTTCAACAAATAACTAATGAAGTTATTATCTAACTACTCCACGTATGATTCTCAAGTTTCAACGATTGTCATGCCAAGAAATTTAAATTCATAGTAAATTTTGATAAATATTCAAAGACGTAGTTTGCAAAAAATACATTACATAAAACAGTTACATTATATATAATATATTTTATATACATTTTAAGTTGCAATAACTCCAGTTATTTGAACCTGCATAATATACCAGATTTAAATAAAACAAGACCAATTACGTTACTTAAATGTACTACTGCTACGAATTAAAATGAATGAATGAGGAACGAAAATGAAATCAGTTTATTGATTCCTCATACTGTTTTTACATTAATATAAACATTTCATCCTTAAAATGCTTTACCTTATGTCCAAGTTTAAGGAATAAGATACAAATTCATTTTATGTCTATATATAGGTCAACAGTAAAAAATTACAGTAATAAACAATTTAAGCTGCAATAATAAAATATAATTTCTATTCAACAAAATTTCCTGTGTTTTTGTACGGTATCATAGCTTATACACAACTAAGATTTTTTTTTTTTTAATTTGTCTCTTATTTTTTTCATCTTTTACTGTACGTGTAGTGGAAGAGCATTGAATAGACGTAAACCATCGATACTAATCTAATTTTGAGGTGCTCTTATATTTTGAAAAATAACATGATAATTTTGAGATGACCTTGTGTTGCGATTATGAACTATTGTTTTTAAAAACAAATTCAGTAAAATAATAATCATTATAAGGTGTATCATTAAAATTGTTTTTTTAATTAAGCACTTTGAGTCCTTTTCTTTCATCAATTGGTAGCCACTATAACATTTTATATATATGAGTAAGTTTTTTGCACTTAATATAATTCTCATTTCCCATAGTGTTGTAGCCTTTATAATTAATTTATACATTTTTTTTGCTCGAACCATAATACTTCAGCAGAACAATATTAAAAAAAAAATCATGTATACTAATTGTCACGCCCACATACTAACTACTAAGTTGTTTACTTTTTCTGTTATAGGTGATCAAGTTTTTTGTTTTGTTTTTTTACTCAGATGTTGAACTTGATCATCAAATATGCTCTTTCTATCAATAGTTTGAGAAATTTAAAAATATTAATAAAATCAAGCTGAAAATTGAGTTTCATTTTATTTGCATCAAGTTTCTAAAACATTCAAAAATTAAAATTTATTAGTCAATAAGTTTACAAGAAACACTATTGTTACAGATAAAGTCAAGTGAATGGAGTAAATCATAATATTAATTAACACTTGCGTATGTCGAATGTGTCAACTTCTTTATGAACTGTGTTTTATGAACTTCTAATTACTTTTATGTTCGATTATGAACTGGAATAATTTACTGTCAATTGAGTGTCTGCAAGTAATATGACTGTCTATGTCTTGTGTATTTTTATTTTAATGTTAGAAAATAATTGTAATAATACATATCTTCATATTTACTATCAGTTGCACAATTTAGTTGCTTTGCTTGTTATGTTTATTTTATGTAAAATATTGCATAACTTATCCTATATCTAAATCAAAATTGCAAAAGTAATATAGTATAAAATACTGTTGTTGTCTGTTGTTGTCGTCCACGTCCACCATCTATATATATATATATATATATATATATATATATATATATATATATATATATATATATATATATATATATATATATATATATATATATAATAATAATAATATGTATATATATAAATCCTTTGAGAAGCAACTCTAAATTAGTAGCGATATTTTCCGTATTACCTATATTATGCATCTCGTGCAGTAAGTGTGTTAGAAAACGTATCTTACTTTTGTGGATAAAAAATGATGCTATGTAGTTGATGATGAATGTGCAATTTTATGCAAGCGCCTACAACGGCCACAGTCTATAATTCACAATTCTATACTGTATATACAATATAGTTGGAACAGTGCCAATATATTTACCGTATATAAACTCCAACTTTAACTTTTTAAAGAAAAGTGCAAGTGTTTTGATACCATGAAATGCATATCCGAGAACGATGCAACGAAGTGTGCTTTACATGGTTAGTTGTTATTGCCTGGGGCTCGTTCATAGTTAATTACTTGGAGCAGCACAAAGTCCGCTATAGCAAAGTAAACATCAAAAGACGTAATAGATCAAGATTGATACTTTATAGTAAGATATATTGTATACGAAACATCACTAAATAACAAGGTGGATAGTTTGCAGCACACAAATGGGAATATCTCGAGGACTTTTGGTGATGCACATCACAATAGTTGTAATTAAACAAGCAAATTAATTACAATGAGCAGCAATAGATTAAGGGCCATGATGAATGGTATGAGTGTGAAGTCGAAAACATGTAAATAACTTTATAGTACATATATAAAAGTGCAGAAAATATAGTCGCAAATGAAAAGGAAAAGCTGACACTTTACGGAAATAAATGTCATTATACAAAGGTAATGAAAACAAATGCTTATATTTGTAATGTAGTGCTTTCTTTTTTTTTTTTTTTTTTTTTTTTTCTCTCTCTCTCTCTCTCTCTGGTAGATGGAAAATTTTATGTTTGTATGATAGTTATTAGCAATTCTAAATGTTAAAAATGAAGCTTATATAAATAATGTATGGATAAAGCTATTATGTATATTGTGATTATAGGATAATATGTAAGTAGAGTTTTCTATCTTAATTTTATCAAAACAAGTCAATAAGAAATGAATAAATGCTCTTTATCACGCGTATGTTTGGTTACTCTAGATAAATAATAATATATAATGTTTGTGCATATTATGTTTTTATTGTAAAAATGAAATACTCTGACTATAATACCTGAATATGTCATAAATAAGTCAGAGGACCATGTAAGTGGGTATGTACCTTTTTTGGCCTCGTAATAAAAACCATTTATTATATTGATTAATATGATGCTAAACTAATATAGAACTTTTAAATATAGAAAAATGCATTACAACAGACACATCATTTTTGGAATATTTACCCTCAAAATCATGTATTAGGCTTTCTTTACTTTGGAGTCACATTTGAGTTATGTTGGTTGTTATGGCAAATCTGAGTCATTTGCTTCATATATTATACATAGCAAAATTTATCATTAATCTCTTTGTTTGGCATAACTTAAATTTCAGTTATATTTTACAGAACTCAATACAATACTCCTATGCCTTTATCGCTTGTAATTTGTGTACTATACTTTTGGTCATTTCCTTTCACAACTTCAGTCACTCGAATCTCTAGTCAAGTCATTAAAAAGTGATTCGTAAGTGCATCGGACTCTTAATATTATAAATAAAATAAACCAAGTTATTAAAATCGTAAATAATATTATTGATTCAAATTGTGTGCTAAGGTCGGATAGAAAAAATAATGATAAAAAACCAGTCTTAAAACGTAATATATAAATAATATTAAAAAAAAAAATGCGCGTTACTTTACACCCAACACTTTGGTTAATAGCAAACCTTATGTAAAGAAATGTAACAATGCTTCAAATTGTAGTGAAAGAAACTAAAAATTTATTTTCTAGCATTGCAAAGAATCATTACAAATCAAAAGTAACTTTGTCCAATAAATCAATAGATAAACATTATGTAACAAAATATGTGATATGATTTTCATAAATAGTAAATATATATCTTTTTGGCTAAACAAAAATGTAAAATTGCCCGATATGAGTGAAAAAATGGTTTAGTATACTTATAAAACAAAAGTTTTACAATACATGACGATTCAAAAAGTGGAATAATTAAAGACTTGAAAATGTTGAAAATACACTCACTGTATTTATGCCACACACGTATTTTATGTCAGATGTAAGTAATAATAAAATACAGTGCTACTATATAGCATTGAAGGTGATATAGAATACCTTTATGAATATGTAGTATTAAACTTGTGATGCAAAAGCAAAGCAAAAAAAAAAAAAAAAAAAAGGAATACTCATAAGTAATATTAAAATTTCTCATGCAAATTTTTATATGAAAAATGAAAAAATAAAAAGTACAGTAAATTGTAAATAATAATAATAATAATCTGCATATAAAAAAATAGTGAATTAGTGAACGCGTAAATTATGATATAATTATGCCAAAAAAAAGTTGTAATTTTGCTTTGAAATTAATAATCTATATCGGATAAATAGTAAAATAACATGAAATTTGGTGATGCTGCAGAAGACTGTAAACGAAGCACGCATTCACTTCATTTTTCTAATATATGTATGTACGATCATGATAATATATTTTACCATTTAAATTCAACGCGTGTTTTCCTCATGAGAATAACATTGCAAAATTAGCACAATTTTTTGAAAAATATATCATGTGAGGAAGATAAACAACTCGGATTAGAAATTCCTGTGCTTTCAAATTTTGAATCTCTATAATTAAAAAAAAAAAAAAAAGTAAAAAAAAATAAATAATAATAATAATATGGCTTTTGATGTACATACGTTTTATTTACTAGACAGTATATTTGAATAATTTCAAAATTTATAACAGAAAGTTTACTCACAATTCATTAATAAATAAACTAAATTAGCCTATATTTGCGCTTTGTTAAAAAAACGTGAAGTTACTATTATTATTGTATTCTGCAACCACAAACAATAAAAATTTCAAATTATTATCGTAAGTAATGTTAATTATTCACAGTGTGCAGTTGATTTTTTTCTTTGTAATCAACTCCTTTGCCAAAATTCCTGGAAAAAAAAAAACTGATCCGCGTTCTATCAATGCTTTGAAGCTGAAAATAGTATCAGATGTGCAAATTTTTATCCCTTAAATGACCTTTTAATAATAATTTCAGTGACGTTCAATGATTTTTTTTAACGTTTTATGTACTGTGAGCTGTTTAGTAGTACACGCAACCAACTTAATACATAACTTTTAGTAAATTTTAAACTAATGTTGCATATTTCAAAGAACTCTTTGAAAAATAAAAAATTCCAATCCTAAAATAGTTTTCAGCTTCAATTAAAAAATTGAAAGAACGCGAGAACTTTTTTTTTTTTTTTTTTTGCAAATTTTGGAAAAAGGATAGTTTACAAAATAATAATAATATTAATAATAAATTTTTGTCATAAATAAGATTTCTAAATAAGCCCTATGATTTGAATTTGCAATTTTTATTGCTTGCAGTTGTATATAGAAAAGGCAGTTTTAATATCATGATGTGGAACTAATTGCAAAAATAGGGTATAGTTTATAGTTAACCTATAATGAATTGTGAGCGAACTGTTTACGATAAAATGTTGCTGAAGTTAATCAAGCATATTGTCTAATATATAAAACTTACTACAAAAGTATAACAAAAGTGAGACTCAAACTTCGGAAACAACATTTTTTTTTTTTTTTTTTTTTTTTTTTTTTTTTTTTTTTTGTGGCGTTTTAGGTTAATAATTTTTAAATGCCGAAGAAAAAGCAATTTTAACTTAAACGTTGTCGGATTAATAAGGCACAACATTTTAATTTAGTTATGCTCAGAATAAAGTACTCATTACCCTATTTTTTTTTTAAATTACAAAGGAAATAATCCGAAACCTCATAATCAAAACTCAGAGCAACAATCAGTTTTTAAATTTATCTTACTATATAGTTTATGTATGACAATGAAAGAGGTATCTCAATTCGTTACCCATCACTTTTGGCGTAATTTATACTTTTCCCAGTCATGATGCCTGTTTTTAATATTAAATTTATGAGGACTTTTCTTTTCATTTTTACCTTGTAAGATTATTATTAAGTGCAACAAACAACGAACTAGTTTGTTGTTAACAACTGAATGCATATGAAAAAATATGTCCATTTTTAGCCTCAATATTCTATGACTGTGAGAACTATTAAGTTAAGTGTCCTTCATTTTCTATGTGACATTTAATTGATTAAATTAAAATTACCACTCAATAAAGTTTGATAGTGGTTGAATGTGAAATGTGCACGATATTCAGTCAGCAGAGCAGTAAATGTAAAGTTACCCTTAGTGTTTCGTAAACATGTCTACCAAACCACGTGTATCAAAGTCGTAATTTGGTAAAGCACTATACTCAGTGTGAAGTTAGTTAACAATGCTCGTAGCAACTTTGACGTGTCTTAATTGTCGTGTTTGTCTTGACTAATTTGGTAAATGACTTTTTGTTGGTGACGTTGCATGTGTGATGGTATGTTTGTGTGTGAGTTTGGCAGCAGACGCTCTATCTCTTTCCGTTTTTTACTGTTAACAAAAGAAAGTTGCCGTACATGAGCGGCAACAAAATGCTAAACACTGAAAATGGCTTAAAATATTTTGTGTTTCGCTCGATCCAAATCGATCGAAAAAGGCGACTGAAACAATTTGTGCTGCGCATCACACAACACACGCACGTAATGTCAATCAATCCATATACTCTTTAGGGACTTAATTTTTTTTCCTATATCAAATTATAACCTGAAATCTTTTTATGCTCTCAAAGAAAGGGGAAAATGAGAATTTTCACCCTATGATGAATTAAATTTCTTCTAACCATTAAAATTAAATATGAAGCGGAAAAATATTATGCTGTAAGCAAAAAAATAATAAATAAATAAATAAACAATCAAGTAAACAAACAAATAACAAAAATAATACAATTTGAATTATAATGATTTAGAACAATTTTTAATTTAGTGCACATGCAGGGAAAACTAAAAATTTCCTGCGATATATGCTTTCAAAATAAATTGGAAAAAGAAAGGCATAGACAATCTGACCACCGCTAGGAGTGTGCGGTGTTTTAAGTCTGCAGTTTTGTAAGCCAGAGCTCATAATCAACTTACTAGAAAGAATTCTTCCTTGTCTGTCCTGATTAAGAAGATTATGGCATCAATAATTTATCTGTATCTATACATTAAAATTTAATTAAATGCTGTTATAGCTAAAGCAGAACAGTTAATAACATTATGGAATGCAAGAAAATATTTACACTATTATATAAAAATATTGCATGTAATTGCTCAGAAAACATGATTTTATATGAATTTAATAAGCTTTGACAGCATAAAAGTTGAAAATTAAAACAAAAATCAATAATAATATTAATCCATTGCGGTAGCTAGCTATGCGTAATTCGTATTATTAACAAAATCACTGCGCTCACAGTTATAATCATCTTGATTTATGTTTGTAATTCTCAAAATATGGAATTTACATCAACAGTTTGTGATGAAATATTGCGCTAACGTAATGCTACAACATATTTCAAATTTCTTATTTTTTAAGATCTAACAATATCATTTTTAATATTTGATTTGTGTTGGTGAGCTAATAAAAAAGTGTATTACCAAATGCAAAACAGAGAGTAAAGTGTATGGAGTAAACTGCACGTGGTGAGCCGCCACAAAGCGACAACTTACTGACAAGCAAGCTGCGTCAAATTACCTTAAAATAACTAAGTTGCTGCACTTCAAGCATAAAAATTACACTAAAGGGAGCGGAAAAACAATTACCTCATAAAAGGTCAATTTCAGGGGCTTGTTTTAAAGGTCACTTATCACAAAAAAAAAAAAAAAAAAAAAAATCAAATACAGTATACAAACTAAAAGTTACAAACACTTGGGTTTGTAAGTGAGGTAAATGTAAAATTATTATCAGTAATGCATTTATTATTCTTGGTCGTCTTCTGCAGTTTCCACTTTCCGCTATCATGCAAAATGTTTCTATAATATTGTGCAGAAATAAAAAGTATGCAACAACAGAAGACTTGCAAAAGAGACGTTAGTGAAAAAATAAAACAAGCTCAGAGACCAACAATGCTAACAAAATGCTAGCAGACGACTTTGTGTTCGTTTCAATATGCTTTCTTATGGGGGCATAAAACAGCTTTAACTTGAATAAAAAAACATTCTCAATACTGAAATTTTTACTGTAGTTTACTAAGCCTGAATATTCAAAGCTTTTGCATTCCTGAATTTGAAGTCTATCGTATGAAACAATAATTTATAAACAAAATTGGTTTAAATGCAGGAACAAAAATTCTTTGAGGCTCAATAAACTACAGTAACAATTTCAGTGCTGAGAAAAAATTTCAAACTCGAGTTATGGCTGCATCATTCCCCCATTAGAAGGAATGTTAAATTAAGAAAGGAACACAAAAGTCATCTGATTTTTGTTAGTGATATCCGCCTCTGAGTTTGTTTATTTTCTTACTAAACCAACTTTTGCAAGTCTATAATTATTTCAGAACGCACTCTCCCATTACTACCCATAAAAATACGTGTATATATATATATATATATATATATATATATATATATATATATATATATATATATATATATATATATATATATATATATATATATATATATATATATATATATATATATATTCATGTTAATTTCAACGGTCGACGCCATGTTGGATCACTCAATACATGGGCCGGTATAGGAAAATGACTCATTTTGCAGTTTAAAAATACTTAGGAATATTTTTGAGAGAGTTGATGTTGTTAATAGGTTGAATTAGTATTTCAAGTATGTGAGAAAAATATTAATAACAAGAAATCAACTTTAGAAAATAGCGAAAAATGAAGTTTGTCCTATGCTGAACAATGTTGTTCATCGCTCCAGTATGGTGTCGAAGCACATTAAATATGATGTCATGCGGATACACCCTATAACATACACACACACACACAAGGTTCATATTATACAGTATTACAAATTAAATTAATGTAAGAAACACATAAAATATGAAATGAAATTAGGCAATGTTTATTTACATTTACATTATTGCAGAACAACAACTTCACTTCATAATGGTAATTACGACTTCACCGATTTCTTGGATCTCTATAATATTAATATGTTTAATAATTTTGATTTTTAGTAAAATGAGTAAATCTTAAATTATACAATAATTAAACACAAATAAGTATTTCATATAATTATGTTAAAATAAGCAGTCAAACAAACCATATACACAAAATACAGGTAGCTTTATAAATAAAACATTTCTTGATACATCTTGTTTGTAAGTGGCAAATTTAAAATAGTAAAAGACAATATATACATATAAATGTGTTGGAGGAACTGATATGGACGCGGCTTTATTTAGGAGAGTAATTTCACTTTATTTGCCGCTTGAAGAGGTTATTTGATTAAGGAGAATTATATGGGTTGAATTGAGGTTGAAAGTAAGAACTTATTGTAGACGTAAAAGCACGCATATTGACTGTGAATCTAAACTAGGAGGAGGTGCAGATTCCTATAGCTGGAAGCAAGCAACACTTGCGAAGGGAGTTTTAGTTACCCTTACCTCACTTGTTCATTTGTAAGACATTTCAGTACTGTACTTCCAATGTTCACCAATCTCTTATCCCTTACTTTTTTTCTTCCTTTCTTTTATATCTTTTCATCTCAGATTTTAAAATAATATAAACTAATAATGAATATAATACAGTAATGCTATTTAAAAAAATATAATGTAATAAATTAGAATCTTTATAGCCTATTTATAGCATATAATAGGAAAAAAAGGGCAGTCACCCTATTGCTGAATCATACAATAGCTCAGCATGTAAAACAAAGTATTTCAAAACTATACAGAGGTGTAATACACATAACTTTAGCTTAGGTAAAAGTAAACACATAATTATTGTTATTTCATGTAATAACAACAAAATAAAATGTGACTTGAAATACACTTTTAGTAAAAAAATGATGATATAAAAATATAGTATAATGATTGACATCATTACTTTCCATAAAACAAGTTTTAAGATGTTAAGGTAGCTGGTCAGTATAATGGTGAGCAGCTGATTAAAAAAGAAATATTCTACTGAAACTTTTATACACTGGTATTTTGGACAAAGCATTTGGACCAAATATCTAAAAATTATTTTGAATTCATGGAGCCTAAAATTTTAAACTTCTCAGACTCAATGTTAATTCTAATTATTTTTTTTTCTCGTTCTTATTTCAATTGTAACCTAAACGGTAAAATTTTTATCAGGGGTATCTGACACAGTAATTTTTAAACAAGTAACAAACTTGCTGACAATAGAGGATAAAAATCTGGATATATGGGATCTCTGACCCTTTCCCTTTAACTATAGGTATATACGCAGTACACACGGTTTTGTGATAATATATTATAACATTTAAATTTAGCACGTGTTTTTCTCATAAGAATAACATTGTAAATTTTGGGTGAGATTTTGAATGTTAAAATATATTATCACAATCATGGGTGTGTTGTACATAAATTACTAACAATTAAGCAAGCGTATTTTGAAATTACGTATATTCGATAACGAGCATATCAAAATTTAGAGACGAAGTCAAACGCGTTTGATTTTTGTTTGTTTTGATGCGTGTGCATGAGAACATGAGATGTACAGTACATCAGATAAATTGGATTTAAGTGGGAGGACCATTTCTAAAAGCAAACACACAAGTAGTTAAATATCTATACTAAGTAAATAAAATTCATAAAATATTAATATTTAATTTCATATATCTTTCTCTAATTTCATTTATTTTATATGATCATATTTATATTCATTTAATTAGCCAGATTTCTCTTTTATTTACATTCCTTGGGGAGTAATACATCACATACATACAAGCAAATATAACTTGCGGTCTTATTTGTTGGCAAAATATTTGGGAATCCTTGTACTTATAAGAAACGTGTTTCTTTACTTCCAACCACAATTTCAAAATAACCTTCTTCTTCTTGCAACATTATATAAAAAATTGACAGTGTCACTTTTTTTTCATTCATTCATTCTTTTTGCTTTATATACTTTATTTTTTCCAAAGTATTTTTTGAATATTCAACAGATTAAATAATTTTGAAATTTTGATACTAACTTGATCTCAAATTCAATATTTTTATTTGGATCTTTCACTGTTACTTTAACTTGTGTTTATATATTTGTACCAATTGTAGGTACATTTTATTCTATACATATTCTACTTGATATCAATGCTAGTATAGAATAAAAAAACAAAAACAAAAAACTATTACATTATAAATATGCATTACTGGTAATATTTTTTAAATATATTTTCATATTTGAAAAATAATTCATAGGAATGAATATTGATATCTAGTCTAGTAATAATAATAAAACTTTCAACTCGTCTTTGAACTCAATAAATGTACTTTTAATCACAAAGAAGGCTATATGCAAATAATTCTATATTTATTATGGATAATTAACTATCATCATGAATATTTAAATAAAATCGTAAAATAATATTGCATTCTAATACAGGAATTCTGCAAAAAAGAAAGTAATAATAATAGTAAAATGTACAATACACAGAAAAACATAAATATACACCCGCTCCAGTTAAAGTTTGAGGCCTGCCAGTACCGGAACCACACACTATATTTATACAATGAGCTTCTTGGCCCGCGTTTATTTTCTCGTTGGAGAGCCAATTTAATATTATATAGGTTTAATTACAGGCGGTTTTTTGAAATTATATGACAAGTTTATCTGCCAATTTCTTTTGAGTAGTTACACGTAATATCTTAAAATCTAATGAGCTACAGCTACTGATAAACAACAATAATAAAACAGAACAGCAATAGAGTAAGGTAAGAATAGCAATAAATAAACAATTAGTTAAAAGCAATTCACAGTTATAAAAGAGTCGCAAGCTAATTTGTATGTAGCTTTGATGAGGCACACACACATTGCAAGTTTTGCTAAAAATAATATAACTTAATTAAACTCTACAACAATATATAATTAGTCTTATAGTTTAAATCAAAAAATTGTACAGAGTTACATATTGACGCTAGTTTTACAATGAGCAAAGATTATTTTGTATCACCATGTAATGCTGAGATAGCAAACTTGATGCTCCTCGGCATGTCTATAATATCATGAAAACGAAGCGTTTTCTTGACGCTTAACCATTCATTTAGCATTAATGCTAAATAAAAACATGACTTACTTACACAAATATTTAGTCTGGTGCATCTTCGATTTACGAATACATAGTTAACACAATGTTACATCACATGAAAATATCAATTTAAATTTGCTTGATATTGTTCCTTAATAATTTGTAATAGATTAATAAGTAAGAAAATATTATTAATAATATAATTTTGAAAACTTGAATTAAATATTATTTTTTCTAATATTTTAAAAATAAAATAAAAAAGCTCAATTTTAACTGATATACTATATTTTAATTTGTAGAAAAGGAGGATATGATAACATTGATAACTGTAATACTAACATTTTCGTTAATATATTTAACCATTCAAAAACTTGCTCTAAATGTTTAGTGTTTTATTCTTATAAGAAAAACACGCGGTTAATTAAAATAGTGAAATATATTATGGCAATCATGCGCGTATACTTGTAAACTGTTATGTATTACTTTATTTTTGTCACACCAACAGGTGCTATGCAATAAATGAATATAAAATATTGAATTACAGTCACTTTATATTAGTTGTCTACAACCTATAGTATACTATAGGTTGTACTATATACTATGACATTTTTGATACTGACATAAACGGTAAAGATTACGTAAGCTTGTCGTTGTAATTTCAATAAAAATGTATAGGTTTATTAAAATTTATATCAAAAATGTAATAAAGAGAAAGAATTATAAAATGATGACGGCTGGCAGATTGTGTCCATGTTATTTTCTGCTTCTCCAGACCAAAGAAAACTGAAGATTTAGCACAGCTTTCCTAAGGATAAAGCAAACAATTTCAACGGAAGCTAATTACTTGAACAATAACGCAAAATATTGCACACAAAGAGAAAAATAAAAGGCTTGCTGACGGGAAAATGGTCTTTTTTTTCTCCTCTTAAGTATCTTAGTTTTTTAAAAACAAATATGAAACAAGTTGAGGTTTTTTGGTCCAATTTACAGATAATATATATTATGAGATTACATTTTATATTTTAATATATTATTTATTTTAGTTGCAACCAGTGGCTTTGCAGCATAATCACGTCAATATCCTTATAAACGAATCTATCGGACGAAACAATTAAAAAATTAATAAAACGAAGTTATTTACTCACTATAAATGTTTATAATTACTTTGCAAAGAAGCACAACAATTTTTGCGTCATTTAAAAATTTACTTCTTATTTTAAGTTCTAAAAAGCATTTTACAACATTCAAGAGATGTTAGTGCAATTATGTGCTTTAATAATTTCCCGTTATTTGTGACTTGCTCGCTCTCACAGCTAACTTTTGTCACTATATACATATAAAAAAAAAAAGAGAAGAAGAAGAAGTAATATAATTAATAAAACTGCCTTGACAAGTGCATAAATGAGGGTATGAAATCCTTCCCAAGTTTAAATCAAACAATGCTGTATTAAATTGCAACAAAATAATTATTTCGTTGTGTGCTGCATGCTATTAGAAAGCAATTATTTGACTTTCCTTGCTACCAACGCGAGATCGCTTTGTCAAAACAACAAACCAAGCAATGTCGAGTTATACTGTATAGTAGAGTTGCGTCTATTGCATGAAGATTAATTTGTTTAACTCTCAAATTTTTATTCTAATTTAAGCACCTTTTGCAAGAAAAAATGTGAGCCTGTTTGAGTAACTGTTGTTGTAATGACTTTTAATAACTTTTCTCTCCCTTGTTTGATGATTACGGTTTCTAAAAAAGTTTATATACGCAGTTGTTACTATTTACTAACAAATAAAATCAAACTAGTAGAGGACCAGATTTTGAATTTCAAAGATAGAGTTTTCTAATTATAACCCTTAATAATAAGTGGTTACTCATTCTTCTCTTGATGTTGAATATGATGCCCTACAGCAGGCTTACAAGGTTTTCCTTTCTACATAAAGAACTTCTAAATAGGTACTCTGCAAGTTATTAAAAATATTACTTTAAAATATGGCTGTATGCATTTGGGTGGGGCAGCATAAAATTGAAACACCTTATCAATTTAGAAGGCAGAAAAAGGCAAAATGTCCAACTGCAAAACTCTAATTTGATGGTGATGCTGTAAAATAATTGAATACGTTTTTCTGATTATTATACATATATATATATATATGTATATATATATATGTGTGTGTGTGTGTGTGTGTGTGTGTGTGTGTGTGTGTGTGTGTGTGTGTGTGTGTGTGTGTGTATCTGACTAGCCGATTCTGACTGTAGTTATCGGATCGCTTCGAAAATTAAGGTTTCAGAAGGATTTTTGTGACGGCAAAGTTGACTACACGGGTGTAAAATGTTATACAAAGTTATACAAAGTGAATAGCAAATGTTCATTTTGTAAAAACAACTAAATATTATTGTTATTATTTCATTTGTGATATTTTCAGCATCATCTGAAATTCATTAAGAATGTAAGAAACGTAGGCTTTGTATATTATATTTTCAATAGTTTTAAAAGCTTACTAATCAATTAAGTCGTTTTCTTATGGTTCTTTGGCTCTATATTATACTCTACATTGAATTGTAACAGTGAACTTGGCTACGTATGAGCAGCGATGTACGTACATACTTCCTTACTGTCTACAGTATGATAATCTTCGTCAACATTTTTACCTACCATTAACTTTAATTCTACACATGACTTGACGCTATATTGGGTCCTTTAGGTACTTCTTTATAACTGTATTTCGTGTAATTAAAAATTAGACATTTCAAAAGCAGTGTAATCTTTTAACCGTATCTACGTTTTGTGTACAACACAATAACATTGTACGTAATAAAAATAATTATAATAATAAAAAGTAATAATGCATAAATAAAAAATAATACTGTGTTCATGACTTAGATAGAGTATGCATATAGTAGTTAGATTCCATACAATTTTGTTTTTTTCATACTCATAATTATTTAGGCTTCCATTATTATAGAACATTGAGGTAACAGATATTCAGCATCCGCAAATATTATTCACCAATACAGGAATATGGGTTGCAGATGTCAATATATAACCTGAAGATTGTGACAATAGAAAATGGCTTGTCTATTCTCTCGGTAGTTAAACGTGGGTGACTTACGTGAAGCGCAAAAGAACTTGTTACTAAATTTATGTCAGAGTACTGTTGTTTGTGCTCACAATGCTTAGTAGCAATAGTGCTCATTTTGAAAACTCATTAAACGACAATGTCAGGACTGCTTGTTTAATTTAAAAATAAATTCTGTTAAATAATTGGAATATTGAAATATATTCACGGGTGAAAAATCTAATTAAAGGGATCCTTGGCCTAAAAATATTAAATTAAAAACGCAAATTATGTCCCTCGACCTTTCTGAAACATTACAAGCTGAAGTAAAAAAAAGTATTTTAAGGAGCCACCTTTTGGAAATCACGACGTCATGAAATCCAGGTCTACAATAGAGATTGTAAAACAAGTTGCCTACTTTACAAGTTTTCTCCCCTATTTGTAAGGGTACAGAAGTTTATTATTTTTATTATTTGAAGCCAGGATCTGTTTAAAATTTCAAGCTCCTGCAGCAACAGCGTGTGTATATATACACACATATATACGAGAGATATACGTATATTATATATTGTAAGTTTGCTTTATTTTATTCCTCATTTTATGATTATGTTCTTTATTCATACTCTCTGAATATTTTAAACTTTCATAAATGTTCATCAATTATCGTTAAAATAGTTTTACTCTCATTCTCTATACTGTGAAAAATTTTGGCTGGCATATTTTGTGCAATATTTCTTAGTAGCAAAGTATAGAGTTACATGAGGCATCTGCTCCTAAATTGAGAAGATAAGAGGAAACAATTGCACACATAAAATTTGTGTGTTGAAAAGTTTGTCTTGTGCGGGCTTATCTTGCAGTCAACAAACACATTTGCAAAGTTGAGTCCATGTGAAATACACATTCTCACGCTATTTATTACACATTATCTCTCGCAATGTCCACAATTATACCAAACTTTAGAAGATTTATGTTGATTTCAAGGTTGGAGTTAAGTCGTTTTTACGTTGAATATATATTCACAATGTTTTTATCATAATTTAAAATGAATATTTTTTTATTCGGCCAATCACAAAGATAAAAGTATTCGCACTATGTGAGAAAACGTATGCATATATATACATGTGTGACAGAGAAAGAGAGAGAGACAGAGCTAATTCAATAAACTATTGCAAAAGCAATCAGAAAATTTGTTAGTGCATAATATTTATTAATTGATTTATTTATTGCTATTATTATTTATTTATATTTTATTGATTTATTATTCTTTAATTGCAATATTGCTAAACATTATATTTATATATTCCATCATTCCAGCTTTATCGATCTTGTTGCACGTTTCTTTGCTTTTTTCATTCTTATCGCCTACTCACACGATGCAGTATTTTAAATTTGCAATAAATTTCAATGCATAAAATTTCTATTTTAACAATTAACCAAATTTGCATGGCTATTGGTAAGCAATCACAATTATTGCACATAAAAATATTGCACTGTGAGAGCAGAACAACATAACGCAGCTGCAGGAAAAAATAATTTTATATTATCGTTAGCAAAAAGATAACTTAAAAACATTTATAAAGTAACATTTGATTATATAACTTATATTATTAAAAATGAAGTTGCTTATGATATTTTGCAATGTAGTTCTTTTCAGATAGACCTCAAGTTTAAGACCTTATGTTCTAGTTTTTTCCTTCATGCAGAAAAATCAACGATTTAGGTCGTATACATAAAAATTCAAAGCACATACTTCTGCAATATTGAGAAATTTTGCGTTAAGAAATCACTGAGTGGATCATAAAATAAGAATCTAATAATACCGCACAAATAATCTGTAATATGCATTCATTTACATAACAATAAAAGTAGCAAGTTTTATTGTTGTTTTTATCATTTTTAGGTGAAAACATTTCCTTGTATTGATATGCAAGAAATAAAAAAAAGATTAAGAAAATAAAAAAGTAATAAAAAATTAACTTTTTTTTTTTTTTTAAACATTTAATTAGGTTGTTATAGTATAGTAAGATGCTGTATGTACAGTAAAAAAGATTGTGGACATAATTATTTAAATTCATTTAAATTGATCAATAATTCAATAAGAATAATATTGCAAAATTGGCGTGACTTTTTTAATGGTAGAACATATTATAATATTATTATCTTGTGTGGCAATATTATAAAATATTAATAAAAATATAAAATAATAAAAATATTAATAAAACATACTGCATGGAATATTTCATAAATGGATCAAGTATGCATGCGTAATAGTGGAAGCATTCTTTGTGATTTTAATATAAAAAATATAAAATTAATTGTAATTTGAGAGGTGGGAGGTAGAAAAGAGGGGGTCATTCCACCAGATATACCATAGATATTTACTGGGATCTAGTTACCATACTATATAGTAGTAAGTTATCGCATAATACTTTTGCAATATTGTGCGATAAAAATCAATCTTGTTTCAATTTAAATTTAGAATTTTAATAAAATGGAGAGATAAAATTCTTTGAATATTGTTTACCGTGCTGCAAAGCTAACCGCAAACACAGGTTTACAGAGGCGGTTTGGCAATTCCAAAGTAAAACGTTCGCTCCTGTATAGCAAGCAACCCGCACAAGAGATATGACCAAAAATTTGCCTATACATTAGGATACAGTCTCACGTAACCAATAACTGAGCAAAACTACACTAGTCAAATTAAAGTTTGCATGGCTCTTGGTTTTTATATAATACCTCGTTGCTGGTCCATGTAATTGTACTGAAAAAATGTTGACTCAACAATTTACGTAAAAACACTTTACATTTAAGCTTAACCTTGTCGTTATGTGCCCGTGGTTAAATTTTCTGCTTTAATAATATGCTGCTCACGTTTTTATTCTTTTTACTCTCATTTACCTCATTGTTTATCTTGAACTGTTTGTTATTAAATTTCATTTTTGAAAAGAATGTTTTAATAAAATTTAAATTTTCATATTTTTAGAGCCCGTGACAAGTTGTTGCAATTTTTTTTTTTCCTTGTGTGCTTTACTGTAATGCAACTTTATTTATAAAATCTGTAACTCATAAAACATTTAATATATATATATATATATATATATATATATATATATATATATATATATATATATATATATATATATATATATATATATATATATATATATAATATGTATATGTATTATAACTTATTTTATATATTTTACCATAATTTTTTAAATAAAATTCAGTATAATATTCAGTTTTACTTTTTACTGAAAATAAAAAAAGGATAATAATAATCTGATATATAGGGGAAGAAGAGATAAAAAAATAAGACGCGAGCAACAAAAAGATAAAAAGTTTTAGTTTGTAATTGTGTAATGTTCACTTACAGTTAGCAGATATATACATTATATATATATATATATATATATATATATATATATGTATATATATATAATATATATATAATTTTTATTTATTAATATTAATTGCAATTGCTGGTGAGACATAATATGCAATTGAATTGACATTTAACTATAATATATATATATATATATATATATATATATATATATATATATATATATATATATATATATATATATATATATATATATATATTAAAATGCCGTGAGACCATGCATCAAAATGAAGCAAGGTATAGGTACATACATTTACTCATTGCAGTAAATTCAGTACAAAAAAGAAAAATAATAATAATAAAGCAAGTTCCAGTTTGCACTTAATTTTTTTGTTTTTGTAGCTGCCATTTGCATAATTAAATTTTAGTAGCACCACAATTTTATTTCTTTGCAGTAGCATAATGTATACGTAGATTGAAAGAAAAAAAAAAAAAAAAAAAAAAAAAAGCGAGGATAAGCGAGGATACTCCTTATTCTGTTGAGCTTGCCGAAATGCAGCATAGTCCGCCCCTACAAGTTAATCCTAATATTGCTTGTGAATCAATGGAGGCTGATATAGTCAGCCTCTCAACAGCCTCATCTGCTACTTATATTAACCAAACTTTGACAAAGTGGACCGTGCAACGCGGACAAAAAATCAAATATAATAGGACACTTCGGAATAAGTTTTAAGTTTCAAAACAGTGAGAGATGGGCAAAATTAATTTGCATGGAATGTATAGATTTTACCATCTAAAAGAGCTCAACTCTTGGCATAACTTTCAATAACACTTTTTTTTTTTTTTTTTTTTTTTTGTAAATAATTAGAGGATGTCATATAGGTGTTAATGTTATATATTAACAAAAATTTTAAATATGCTTATTGCAATTTGAAAATAAATTATAATTTTGGTCAATTTTTAGGTATTTAAAAAATATATCATTATTTGCTCAGTACCAACGATTGAATAAAGCTGCTTTTTTACAATCGTGAAAATATTTTAAGTTTTTATTTATCAAGTGAAATTTTTAAACAATTATTTGTTGTATATTTGAAGCTCATTCAAGCTGGCTATTTTATTTTAATAATAATACAAATAATAGTTTGTTAGAGTTTATTTCCATAGTTTGGTGCTAAATTACTCTCACCTTTGCCTTGGTGATGTTATAAAAAGAAAAATAATAAAGCAAGGCATAATAATAAATAATAATAACAAGAGAGAGAGAGAGAGAGAGAGAGAGAGAGAGAGAGAGAGAGAGAGAGTGAATGTAAAAATGGTAGTCGATGTAAAAATTAATAGTTACGGTTATTAGTTTTTTTTTTAATGTTAAGTAAAAAAACAGAAAATTTCTTAGATAATATGTACCATAAGTATATAGTATTATTATACATAAAAACTACTTACATATTAGTTTATTATCTTTATGTGACATCAAGAGCCTTTCATTTTGTTATTTTACGTGAGTGGCAGTTATCTTGCAGAGAATGAAGCTGAAAAGTTTTATTTTTTAAATCGGCATGAAAAATATATAGCAACAATATTTTGCAAACTGAATTAAAAGAAATATGTTATATATATATATATATATATATATATATATATATATATATATATATATATATATATATATATATATATATATATAATATTATGATTCTGTATGTTTTCAAGACATAATAAAGGGGGGGGGGGGGGAAACTTACTTATAGACACCGCTTTCAGAATATATAAGTTACCAAGAAATATAACATACTGTATATTAAAAAATAATTTTAATAACGCATAAGCAATTGCTTAATTAACAAATCATTTGTATAATTACACGATTTTTTTAAAAATATTTTATCAAAGAAAGGAAGAAGAAACACAGAAAAGTTAAAAAAAAATTGTTGCAAAAGAAATAATAATGTTGCATTATAGTTTCCATTATATTGAAGTTTAGAAATTCTTCACCAAGACTTATTGTTATATATAATTTCAAAGTATGTGAACTTCTCAACAATGCAATTCTAGAGTGAAACTTGAATCACAAAGAAAATTAATATTTAATTCGTTTTAATTTAGTTAATTTAAGGCTAATTCTAAATATTTCTTCTAATTACACAATATTTCATAATTTTTACTCAAGAGCTCCCTGTGGATTTTGATCCATTCACAGCCGTATTTCACAAAAGCAAAATCTTTCATTTACCATGTTAACTCCCCGTTGGTTTTGTTAAAACTTGTTCTTTTCTTTTGCAATTTCAGTGTGTCGATATAAAACTTATATATAAATATTTATAATACATATAGCCACCAGCTTGTAATCATAGTATAGTACTTGCCCATGTATTTCATAATTTCATTGCTTTCACTTAAGCACGGTCAATGCTTACATACGTATGGCTATATAATAGTTGCTAGATTTTATTCCTTTTACGTTTTTAATACAAGTGTTGCCTAATATCTGATCGCTAATTGGCCGATATTTTATGTTGTTGTATTTACACAAATTAAGAGAAAAAGTGTCTGTGTAAATGATACGGGTATTTGATTCTTATAGAAAAAAAATAAAAACATAAAGGAGGTACACATGTTAACGAGTACATGAATAAAATACAGCAGGCTGTATTTTTTTTGAGACGAAAAAAAAAAATTTATATTATATATATATGTGACGCATTGACGTGTAACTGGAAAAAAACTACCTTCATTTACACTTGCGTAACAATTTTTAAAAACTTTTTTTTTCTTTTTAAATATATATATGGTAAAAAAAATTTATGTGTATTAAAGCCTTTGCAGACTTTAATTTTTTTTGTCTGCATGTGTGCACATTTTTGAAGACATAAGTTGCGTGTTTTTACTCGTGAGATAATAAATGCTCAGAATGTTAAACTCAATTATTCTCCCTGGTTTTTAAAGCTTTTGATTTTTAGAGTTAAATTGTTGTGTTTAGAGGATATACCCTATAGTAATCGAAATCCAATTCACAAGCCCAAACATATCAAAACGTTGCAAATAATGATAGCTTTTGCCATGATGTGAGCGTATGCTTCGACTTGATAATATCATTCATTAATCTGTGATTTTGACATATAATCCATTGCGGATTAATTAACAAAACACAAGCTCAGAGCAGTATAAAAGAAAAACATTATGATTTTATTTTATATAAAAGAAGACTTCATTTATATATAAAAATATATTTGCGAACGAAAAAAGTTTTGACTTTACTTAGCAAAGTTTTAAAACAATTTGAATCAGAGACTGTATTTAAATATTTGTATAAAATATACATTAAAACCTTTTTATACCATATACAAAAAATGAATCAAACATTTTGCATAATAATTTTAAATGCTAAATTGTAATATCTGAACTAAATGTGCAATTTTGTAAATTTTTAACTTCATATGAACAGATAGATTTTGTCTCCCAATCATGCAACTCTCTCAGAAAATGAATTATTTCTGATGAAGCATTGTCATAATTTGACAGACTGGATAAATAATATCCTTTGTAAGCAAAAGTGTACACAAAACATATACTTGTATTGACATGGACAATATTTATTGTCACATTTTCCTTTTGGGAAAAACTTAAGCAATATTTTACTATAACTTTTCAGAGTTAAAAAGTAGTAAAAAAGCCAATGCCATTCTTTATATCATACTAGCACTGAATGTTTAAAGATTGAAGATATTAAGTTAGTTATGCTTACAGTTTGCAGTCTGCGCTCAGTTCGGATGGCGTGTAGTACCATGGCATTTCCCACGACGGTGACCAGGCTCAGCAGGTACATGCAAATGCCCATGGGGACGGCGAGGGACAGCTCGAGGGCCGGGTCAAGATTGCTCTCGCTACTGCAGTTACCACACTCAAACCATAAGGTGTCATTCTCTGACATGAGCTCCCAGTCCAAACTGCTCTTGTTGATGGGTGTCATCATGTAGCCACGTGGAGAGCGCGCTAGAGGGTGCGTGCCACGTGCAAGTGTGTGACTGCCGTGGTGCCGCAAGACGGACTAGGAAACAGTGAAAGCGAGAGAGCCACAGCCACAACGTTTCACCCTTCACGCCCGCGCCTCAATCGCTTGTGGACGCGCATGGGCCGTCTATGCACTCGCGCTCTCGCTCTTTTCTCTAGCTTTCATCCTGACTTGCTCTTTACATTCGGTAAAGGTAAAAAAATTATTGAACTCAATTTTAGTACTCCAACAAATTGTTTTTTGTTTGTTTTTTTAAAGAAAATAATTATGGAATGCTACTAAACACATCCTAACTTCCTTGGAAATTACAGTTGTACTTTTAAAATACTAATTAAACTTTGACCATATTAAAATTTAGTATTTGATATAACGTATTGAACATTGAATTAAAAAAAAAATAATAATAATAATAATAATAAAAAAATCCTCTTCCCAACATATAATGACTAAAATATAATTTGGATCTATAGCAATCGTGTTCCAAAAGTTCAAAATTATGAAAATAAAACTATCGACTTGAAAATGAAACAACACTCAAATTTCATAATTTTACCCCCACCCCCACCCCCTTTACTGTTCTTGCCCATTCTTATAAAACCTTTTCATACTGTACACCAGCAATGAAAGTGATAACAGCAATTATAAGAAATAAAAACTTTTACTGGCCCATAAACAGGTCATAGTAATATAAAAGTTACAAACTTAAAGTATAGCGTTGATTTTTGTCAAAAATAGTAACATTATATTATCGTACTTATGTACAAATAAATTGAAAACCTATTATAGCATAAATTGTACTAAAATACATGCAAACAACATGAAACAACAATGCAAGTAGTTACTTTTTTTCCAGTAAATCTAGCCAAAATTCCTTCATCATTAATTTTTCAATTCAGATTAAAAAAATTTCATTCAAAAACTATTTTATTCTTCCAACTTTTTTTCTTCTTCTTCTTATTTATTTATTTTTTTTTACAAAATAATGTGTTGTTATTTTGCAGCCCTTAGTATATCGATGGCAAATAATTTCATATATTATACGTAGCAGTAATAATATGACGGGGTTCTTTTAAATAGTTTTATTTCTGCAGTACTTTCAAAGCCTACATAATTATAAAAAAATATTTGACTGTGTATATTTTTTAATTAGACACATTGTTTCCAAAACTTAACAAAATTTAAAGAACCATGGAAATTTTTGGAAAATCTTTAAAAACATTGCAACAATCAATACTATGATTTCACAATCACTTTTATTACTATACGTGAACACGACGTAATATGTATGTCTTATGAAAGAATTTATTCCAGTGTGACAACGTAAGTAAGTTTTAGTAACATCTGTCAATGATTTTTTACATTATAGCTATATTGAAAAACATGTCAATACGTATAAAAGAAATAGTACATTTCTTTTTCTTATACTATGATAAAAATAAACTGCGATACGAACTGCAATTTGTTTTAATTTGAATTTAGATTGTGAGTCAATTTTTAGCAAAGCTTATGTCTATCTATAAGCTCAAGCGTTTTACCTGTGGTGACAAGTGTAATTATTAGAGTTGGCTGCTATCAACAAGTGTGGTCGTCGGCTTCACCACTTCTAGTGCATAGAAACTTTTTCTATCGCGCACCTTTGTTTCTTCTATTGTAGAAGAGCGGTTAGAGTGCACACAAATCAAATTATGGAAGCATTTGTTTTATTTAATTATTTAAGTTGAGTCTCATCTCTGTATTGTACTGTTTCTAATAAATGACAATAAATATGATAAAGTATAAACAACATTTAAAAACTAACGACGCTTCATGTAATTTTATCGAAATTGATCAAAATTGCGCCGTTATAAATTTATTCACTTATCATATTTATTATGCACTAAAATATTTATTTAGTTGTTTTATTTAATTAGTTTCTTTGGGGGAGGGGGGTATTGTTTTTATTAAATTATTTTATTATTTATTTATTTATTATTATTTTGGGGTATTATTTTCATTTTGCTGTCAAAATTAATTTTGCAATGCTGCAAATTTAGCGATTACGTAAGAATAAGAGCAATGTGATCACTTATATATATATATATATATATATTATATGTATATATATATATATAATATATAATGTTTATAATATATATAAACATTTCAATACTTCGTGTATATTATATTCGTGTGTTGAACTGAAATAATTTTTCATGAATCGAGAAATAAATCTAAAAAATTTTAACAAAAAATATAAGCTTTATTTGA
Organism: Ecdyonurus torrentis; assembly: GCA_949318235.1. Lineage (NCBI taxonomy): Eukaryota > Metazoa > Arthropoda > Insecta > Ephemeroptera > Heptageniidae > Ecdyonurus > Ecdyonurus torrentis. Next base: position 50,279,414 of record OX439127.1, read on the forward strand.
AGTTCACATTATTTTAAATCAATTCGTATAATATATGTCAGATTATATGATGAAGCAAAAAAAAATGAAATATCAAGTAGGTTTTGATAAATTGTGATCAAAGTAAAACCTGTTTCCTTTGCGAAATTTGTATAGTATTTTTTTTTTAATCTTTGTTGCGCAAAAATCATTTTCCTCTGGATCTTTTCTAAAATAAATTATGAAACTAGCCATTTAAAACAAGTAGTAGAACATACCCAGCTATTATTTGCAAAGGGATTTATTTAGTTTAATTATGATTAAAAATGTAGCATTACTTTTGAAAAGTACGAACTAAAAATTTTCATAAGTTAGATTATTCATGGTTCACGACAATTCCATTTTAAATAGAGCTGATAAAATTATATTTTTAGGAGTGAATGACAATTAGTATAGCGTTAGGTTTTACTATAATTTAGATTTAGTGAAATCAAAAGTTTCTTAATATTACAATAAAGTATCAATTAAGTCATATTCTTTTGAAAAATTAATAAAATAATTTATACTTGGAATGTTTTAAAGGTTACAAATTTATTTGTAATTGAAAGGAATTCAGTTTTAGAGGACTTAAAGCAAAGTACTTTTGTTATAGGCTATCATCTTGGTGCTTATGAGCACAATGTAAGAGGTGATGAATGATGAATTTTTCGATGTGATTCAACTTAATAAATGTATATTAAAACATGAGCAACATGAATTGTACAATAATAATAGTCATATAATATATACAGTGCATTAAATCTTGGTCATAGCCTCGAAGTCGGCAAAGTGGTATAGCATGAAATCAGTACAGCATCCACAAAATTTGACGTATTGTCGTTGTTGTTGTTGGAGGGGATTTGTATCGCCTACCGAGTGATTTTCAGTCTAAGATTATACATCAAAAGACCTTAAGTACAATAATTTCCAGGGACACCTGTTTCTTGCACATTTTGAAATTTATAATAGAGTCTTAGCTAGGTTATTTTCTTACATATGTGAATACAAGAAATATCGATCGCTTCTTTCCAGATAGACATGATGGCATTATATTTTTAAAACGGAAAATGAACAATAATATATATTTAGTGAAAATGTTGTACACTTTTCTTATCCTAAATTTAAGTTGCTTGTCCTCTTTTTTTATAATAGATTACAGTGTTGTACGTTGATAATAATTTATTTTATTTCATTACCCTTCAAAGTGTGTGACGTACATACTTTTATACATATAAACATATTTATATACAAATTTTATATGTAAAGATACAATTACACACGCACATTATTAAATACTGTACTTAATAATGGTATATATGCATATATAATGAACTAAACATTCTCTTTGTGCACATATATAGTCAGTCTTTTATGTTAAAAGTTTATTATGGTACCGTCGCAACATTTATTATCGAGCAGTTTTCATCAGTAATAAATATAACACAGATGAACTCTTAATTATAGCAACTGGGAAGCTGGTGTAATGAAAACAATGAACAATCATCAAACCTATGTGGTCTTTATTTCTACATGTTAGTCATATATATATATATATATATATATATCTTTATTTGCATTTATTTGCATGACTTTATTTGCATTTATATGATTCGTCTCAGATGGTGTTATAGTGCTAGATAAATATTTTCAAATATTTATATATTATACTTTGATACAAATATCGCCATCTCGTGGAGTTCTGATCTACACTATGTGTAGTGAGGAAAAACTATATCATTTGAAGTTTAAACACATAAATCCCGCCGCACGGGTAAATTTCCCCTCGCAAGAGGGGAGTCAGCTGTTTAAAGAGAGGCTGGTTTGTAAAAACAGGTGCCCTCAGGCAGCGAATAAGGCGACCGTTGTCGTCATAAGAATTGTGTAAATGCAAGTAAAGAATCAAGGTAGAATTGGACGCCGCTGTAGCTCAATGGTCAGAGCAGTGGAGCGCAAATCCAAAGGTTGTCGGTTCGATTCCGGCCGCCGTCGTCCCTTTTAACTGTTTGACTTTATTTGCATTTATATGATTCGTCTCAGATGGTGTTATAGTGCTAGATAAATATTTTCAAATATTTATATATTATACTTTGATACAAATATCGCCATCTCGTGGAGTTCTGATCTACACTATGTGTAGTGAGGAAAAACTATATCATTTGAAGTTTAAACACATAAATCCCGCCGCACGGGTAAATTTCCCCTCGCAAGAGGGGAGTCAGCTGTTTAAAGAGAGGCTGGTTTGTAAAAACAGGTGCCCTCAGGCAGCGAATAAGGCGACCGTTGTCGTCATAAGAATTGTGTAAATGCAAGTAAAGAATCAAGGTAGAATTGGACGCCGCTGTAGCTCAATGGTCAGAGCAGTGGAGCGCAAATCCAAAGGTTGTCGGTTCGATTCCGGCCGCCGTCGTCCCTTTTAACTGTTTGACTTTATTTGCATTTATATGATTCGTCTCAGATGGTGTTATAGTGCTAGATAAATATTTTCAAATATTTATATATTATACTTTGATACAAATATCGCCATCTCGTGGAGTTCTGATCTACACTATGTGTAGTGAGGAAAAACTATATCATTTGAAGTTTAAACACATAAATCCCGCCGCACGGGTAAATTTCCCCTCGCAAGAGGGGAGTCAGCTGTTTAAAGAGAGGCTGGTTTGTAAAAACAGGTGCCCTCAGGCAGCGAATAAGGCGACCGTTGTCGTCATAAGAATTGTGTAAATGCAAGTAAAGAATCAAGGTAGAATTGGACGCCGCTGTAGCTCAATGGTCAGAGCAGTGGAGCGCAAATCCAAAGGTTGTCGGTTCGATTCCGGCCGCCGTCGTCCCTTTTAACTGTTTGACTTTATTTGCATTTATATGATTCGTCTCAGATGGTGTTATAGTGCTAGATAAATATTTTCAAATATTTATATATTATACTTTGATACAAATATCGCCATCTCGTGGAGTTCTGATCTACACTATGTGTAGTGAGGAAAAACTATATCATTTGAAGTTTAAACACATAAATCCCGCCGCACGGGTAAATTTCCCCTCGCAAGAGGGGAGTCAGCTGTTTAAAGAGAGGCTGGTTTGTAAAAACAGGTGCCCTCAGGCAGCGAATAAGGCGACCGTTGTCGTCATAAGAATTGTGTAAATGCAAGTAAAGAATCAAGGTAGAATTGGACGCCGCTGTAGCTCAATGGTCAGAGCAGTGGAGCGCAAATCCAAAGGTTGTCGGTTCGATTCCGGCCGCCGTCGTCCCTTTTAACTGTTTGACTTTATTTGCATTTATATGATTCGTCTCAGATGGTGTTATAGTGCTAGATAAATATTTTCAAATATTTATATATTATACTTTGATACAAATATCGCCATCTCGTGGAGTTCTGATCTACACTATGTGTAGTGAGGAAAAACTATATCATTTGAAGTTTAAACATATATATATATATATATATATATATATATATATATATATATATATATATATATATATAATATATAATTTATAAAAAATTCTGGGATTATTTAACAAAAGAGATTTAAGAGCTCTTTTTTTGGTAGTTTTTGATAAATTTATTTTACATCTTGAATTCATCCATAAAGAAATATTTCATCAACTTATATTCATAAACTAATATTATTTTTAAACATTGAGAGGGAAAAGGATCTTTAAGAAATTTTGATTTGGCTGACTCTAAATTTGCAAAATAAATATAAAAAAAAAATGTCAGTATCAGTATTAGGGAGGAAACATCCCCCTGTACCGATACTTTTTCAGACCTGATGGGGGGAGGGGTCTGGAATCCCAACTCCCCCCCCCCCCCTGAAAACGCCCCTGGTTAAATATTATAGTTTCCCTGAACATAAAGTATATAATAACGTTTTATTATATTATTATTATTAATTTAACATATTTTTTACATACTTTTAACAAGTGATGATAACATACTGACATTGAAATAAATAAATAAATAAATAAATAAATAAGTTTATTGATCAGAGGATTACATACAGTAATATAGATCTTGTCCAAGGAAAAAAACAACACAAAATAGATATTTACAGAATATACAAAATAGTCCCTCCTCTACTACAACTCACAAATTTGCAACTTTGTGCTTGTTTTGAAATATTTGTATAAATAATTCAGCGTCAATCTCATAGAACTCCTTTAAGTTATACAAGACACATTTACACATCAAATCGACAACTATATTCCTCACATTTTTATTATTACAATTTTGGGATATTAAGAATTTTGAAAGATGATTGTAAATTGATGTACACATTGATTTTTATGACTTTTAGTGGTAAGTGTAAGATTATTAGATTCATTATGTATTAGATTGCTTGATCTGGTCATATGTTGATGAACATCCACGTTTCTTGTAAAGAACCATGGATGCTTGTAAACAAAGCATATAACTTCAACAACATATAGACCAGTCATTGCAGTGTCATGATAATGAAAAAGGAAATATAAAATAATAATCGATTTCGTATTTTCATGTCTCCAAAAATATATTATGCAATATTTTCTACAAAGCATAATAGAAAAACAATGCTTTTAATTTACATGTTAATCAAAATACTTACTTTTACTGTGTGGTTACAAGCTACAATTCTAAGTTGAGCTATTTTAAGGAAGAGGGTGAAACGTGCATTTATGTTACATGCCTGCAACCTTATCCGCTCTCCTAATGCGATATATGACTATGTTACAGTTTTATTTTAAATGTACCACTTGCATAAAATTTCGTGTAGGTAGACATAATTTAAGCCACAGTGAACAATTTTCCATCAGTACATAGGGGCTGAAGTTGCGCATCTCATATTTTCAGCAACTGGCTAATATTATAATTTGTTCATTAAGCGAGTCTAACTACCAGCGTAATTATATAAACGCGAGTGTACGTTCCATCATTTTCTCTCGTGCTAATAAGACTTACAGCTTCTTAAAATTTTCTCTGATCTAATATCTTGTGTTAATATTGTGCTTTTTATATTTAAGAAAATCTGGACTCAAAGACTAATTTTTATAACTGAAAATGTAAAAACTATAAAGTATTATAATACATTGTTATATACAGTATCTTACATCAAAGCAACATTTTTTTAATTCTTTAAGATAAGACATAATATTTTTTTCTTTCTATTCTTTTGCATGAAGAAGAGAAGAATACAATGAAATTTTACGTGTGAAAACTTGCAGTGCTCTGCTTACATCAAAATAAGCTTTTCAAACTTTAATTTTATTATTATTATTATATTTTTTTTCACATTTAAATTTCATAAAAATATTATATTAAATATTCACCCTCTTTGTTAGACCAAGATAAAGAAACATTCTTATTCATCCCTTTTTTCTCTTTTTATTTTTATAAAGAAAGCGAAGAAAGCAGAGCACATGTTGTCATTTTGTTCTTTCAATATTCCTTTGCTGATAGCACTGCAATAATTCAACTATTAGTTTATATGAACTTTTACAACGCATACCCCATGCAAATAAGTGCAATATTATGCACAGTAAAAAAATAGAAAAACATTTAGCAGTAAGTAGATCAAGGAAAATTGCATGCAAATAAAGATATTCGAAGCGTGTAATATATATAATGTATATAAAATTAAATTCTTTGTTCTATATACTGTGACACCAATAATAATAAGTCACGTAAATAAATGCTTCAATCGTGATGCTATTTTTCTTCATATCCCTCCTGACTTTTATTAAATCGTAATATAATTTAATTTTCTTCGCGTATTATCATATTGACAATAAAAAATCGTAAAAGATATAACGGAGAGATATCTGAAAGAAAATTAAGACTTGCAGCATAAGACTTGGAGAAAGCTGAGCATGTATTTCCCATCACAAAACTATAAGCACTTACACACATACATTTACATAAATATATGATAATATATAATTATATATAGGATATATATACGTAAAGGAGCTTTTCCAGCATTAAAATTCTTAACAACATATTTATTTTCTTCTAAAATATATTTCTATGATATATATTAGAAAATATCATAGAGAAAAATTGTTCCCAATGATATATAATAATTATATATATATATATATATATATATATATATATATATATATATATATATATATATAAATACACATTTAGAACGTAAAAGAAAACAATAAATAGAGCTTACGTCACAGTCTTAGGTTTCGGCTTGTAACTCAGAAAGTAATATAGACTCCAATTGTGATCGAATAGCATTACATTTATTTAGGACAAATTTGTAATTGAAAATTACGTGACAATTGCATTTCAAGATATTGCTCCATTAATTAATCCCTCTACTTTTTTAAAATAAACTTAAAACTTTTTTTTTCTGTGCCAGCTTCACGTGTGTATACAAAAAATTAATAACCAGTGCATGATTTTTTTTAATGAAATTGGATTAATTAAGAATGATCGAGCTGATTGGGTTTAAACAACGCTTGAAACATGAGACCATACCTGGGTATAGGATATATGGTTGCAAATTACGCGTTATAGCATCCATGTTTAATGAGTTTGAGTAGATAAATATGTTACCCACAAACGTCATTATTGGACTTTTCACAATATAGAGAAATTAATTTTGCGCATGTGTGTGTTTTATATAATGTACTATATGGAATTTTTACTAGTACGTGTATGGTTAATGTTATTTCATGCTTATTTATGGCGTCGAAGCGCAAGCTCAAATCAATAAGTGTAACCATCCAATATAAGATGGGACACTTTTCAGCGGCAATGATGAACAAGTTTGATCGTGCAGAAAATACTTATCATTAAAATTAGGCTGTATATTTTATGTATATGGGTATAGACAGTTGTGTAATTAAACTTTATTGTGTGGATGCAGTTATATCACTAGTCCTATATATATGCTCTTGTTAAAAAAACTAGATAATATACCCATTACAATTATATTATATATATATATTATATATATTATTATTAACACACAATACATAATATATCCAACCAAGGCAACACTTTATTGGTTGGTTCAAACAAAGAACAAAAGTTTATCGTTTTACATTATTATAATTACAACTTTTTTTTTTATTATATATTTAAAATTATTATTATATATATATATATATATTATTTATATATATATATTTTTTTAGAATATTTACCAATATTCAAGAAAATAAAAGAAACAAAGATAAACAATATAAACAGATAAATAAAAAATAAAAATAAACACAACAAATTCAGATTTTTTTTAATTAGTGCAGCAATTAATATAAATTTATATTATATTTTAAGTCAAACGTACAAATTATTCATATAAAACAATTTTATACTCTTTTTAATACTTGGTTTTGTAACTTAAACATTTTAAATTAGATTGAATTTCATTCCACAATTTAGGCAGTAAATAATATTTCATTCTTTCAGTAAATCTATTTATAATTTTTGGTACACTGAGTTACTGCAGTTCTCGTTTTGTACATTTTGTACATATACACTCTAGGCTAACCATGATATTCATCAAAATAATATTCACAAAAAAAAAATAATAATAATTAAGCTCTTCAATGGGCAAAGTATTAAAATGTTTAAAATAACTCATTTCATTATCAAATTTGTTACCACTTTTCAAAACTTTAAGTAGTCTAATTTGCATTTTTTTTAATTCACTTAATTTTTCAGATTTTGTAAACCCATATATGATAACAATCCGTACAAAATATATGAGAATGTGCAATATAAAAGTATAATTCGCTCTCATTGTTTTTTCATCAACATACGATTTGACTGTTCTTAAGAGTCCCGTGCACTACTGTCCCTGCATAGATAGGCAACTTTTCATACTCTCATTTAAATCAATGTAATCGTATTTAGTAAATTACACGAACAGCTAGAGAGCTACAAGTTTCATTTTTGGTAACAATAATGCTTGTTAATATATCTCTGCCTTCAGAATGGAATTTTTTTATTTTCATTCTAGTTCCGGTTTTATTCAGTTTTTTTCACCTAAAAACTCGCACGATCATTTTAGAAAAAAATCCCATTCGGAAGGCACCCTAAATATTACGAGCAGTCAAAAAATGTATTTTAAGTCTCACTTTGACAAATAATAAGAGCGTAAATTACTAAATACGATTTATTAAAATATAATAAATTTTAAATCGCCTTGGTAGCATCGGTACCGCAATGCACCTACTGCCCAAGGCTTAAGATTATTTTTGTTGGCAGGAAACGTCTATCTATGTTTCAATCAAAATAATATTTGTCTGTTTCTTGGAATCAGTATTTTATCATACAGTATGTATGAACTACGGAATGCTACTTATTATTATCATTATTTTTAGTTCGTTTATACAATGGTTGAACGTAATTGAACCTATCTGCTCTTGCCTATATTATATTAAAAATTTGAAATTTTTATGCAAATAATAATTGATTAGCAAAACGTTTCATTTTTATTTCTTGAATTATAATTGCAATACAAAGATTGCCTGGTTTAAAAATTGAATGCAAATATATTTACAAGTCTGATTTTTTTTTTTTTTTTTTTTTTTTTTTTTTTTTTTTTGCAATAAAATGTCACTTATATAGTGTAATAGTAAAATAAATGCATCCAAATATTATAAAAATAAAAAATAAATTTTAAGCCATTAAATTTATATTGAACTAATTACTAATATTTATTAATTAATTATTTTATAGTTTCTGAAAACGTTATAATATTGCAAATATTTTTAATTAGCATGTAATACAAAACATGAAATTGCAATATCAGAAAATGGAAAAAAAAAAAAAAAAAAAGAAAAAGAAAAGAAAAAGAAAAAAAAAGTGGCAAGAATTATAAATTGCAAATAAAACACCTACTTCATTATTAATTAATATAATTAGCAAACGTACTAAATATTATATAAAATTCGTGTCTATCTATATTTCAATACTGAAGGCACACAATTAAGTAGCTTTACTCCAACTTTTTTTTTCTTGCATAAAATATAAAATACTATGAAGCTCACAAATGAATCACTTGATATAAGAAGCGTATTTTCCAAACTTGGTCAAGAATGTCATTCAATACAATACTCCTAGATATACCTTTATCGCTTGTAATCTGTTTACTACCTTTGGTCATTTCCTTTAATAGCTTCAGTCACTTGAATCTCTGGTCACGTGATTAAAAATTCGATATCTTCTGTTAACTTAAATAATGCTGATCTCAATTTACATAACAAGTTATTTATATTCAAATCCCAATGGAATTCGCTATATATATATATTATATATATATATATATATATATATATATATATATATATATATATATATATATATATATATATGCGCCAAGACAGAAAGTAAATTAACTTTATATTTTTAGGAATAATATAATAAAATAAAAATATTTTAGGGAGTATTGCATGATTCTAAAAAGAGGACATTATCCTGAATAATTTTTATTTTTGAGTTTAATAAGTATACTGTATTTTAATTTTAAAATTTGAAAATCGAATAAGGCCGTCAAGGTTGTTGGTACCTTTTTCCTAAAAAGCCCACACGTATAAATTGACACCCGTGACGCCATTGCTCGATTTGCAAAATTTAATTAAAAATACTTAATGAACTCAAAAAGTGAGAAATTTGCATATCTAATAGATTCATAGACATGAAATTTATTATCGCTTTAATTTTTTTTTTTTTTTTTTTTTTTGCCTTCCACATTATTGTAGCACTGTTTTAGCAGCAAGTTTTAATAGGTGATTCTGAATATGAAATCATTCACGCGAAATATTTTTGTTAGAATAAGATACTCTCAGGATTCAGAGTTGTACAGTCAAGTCAAGTTCTTATATCTGCAACCCCAAGCCCCACAAATCTCAAAAAGAAAATATTCATTTATATAGAGCTGTATTTTTTTCTCTCGTAAATGGCCATTTTTGAGCACTTTCTCTGCGACTTTGTCATTTTATTAACTCGGCATAATTTGCAACTTTTTTTTTCTTTTTTGCTTCATTAATATAAATAAGAATTATTTTTCCCTTATCACACTTCGATGTTTACCAATATATTACCTCCTACTTTTTGAATAATATGCAGCAGCAATTACAATCAAATCGAGCAGTTTTCATCTTACTTTTTTTTTCTTCTTGGGTGGGGTTCTTTTTTGGTATCACAAAAGAGAATAAAAATAATTTCATTACAAAATAAAAAAATGAGCATTTTATTTGGTGATTTATACAATTCATTTTACAATTGAAATTGATGGTGTTTGAGTTCTTACAACTAGGACACACAAAAGCAAAAATAAATTAATATATAGGTACAACATACAACTCTTATCAATTAAAAAAATAATAATAATACAAAAAGGCATTAAACAAACAAATTAGGTTCACAAATTATTATTGCATTTTTTAAAACTAAATTTTAATGTTCACATCTTACTTAAGTTGCAAAACTAAGCATTTTCACAAGGACCAAGATTTTAGTCTCATACATATATTTATGTTTTTTTTTCATCGCAAAAAAAAAAAAAAAAAAAAAAAAAAAAAAAGAAGAAGAAGAAGAAGAAGTTAAAACTCTTGCCACAAGTTTTGGACCTGTTTTCATTCTTAAATTATGAACCAAATATTTGACCAACACTTTCTTAGACCAGTGGTTAAGTAAAAATTGTAGCATAATCTACAGATTGAGCATGTGTGTGTGTCAAAAGCATCAAGCAAGAATCAAGATGCCATAATACCTTTCGGTGTAGACCACGATTAAATATTTTTCAGTGTGGGCTTTTATCTGAGGCTTACCAGACCTGAGGCTCAACCCGTTATCCCACTCTTCTGGGCTCAAGTACCAGATCTGTGCAACCCGGACCTACCGACTCAGAAAACCAAGAGTTGACAGCACTTGTGTTGGAAAGCAATGGTCAAACTGCCAGCACAGCCGCGCCAATCTTTGTACAGTTTTACCCATCCAAGTACTGACCACGCCCGACATTGCTCAACATCGGTGATCCAATGGGAACCGGTTCAGACGTGATAAGGCTGTGCTATGTATGATCAAATTGAGATTGAAGAATACAAAAGACTTAACATATTTGTAGTTTTGACTACGTTGCAAATAGTAACCAAAGTGATTGAATTTGAGTGTAGAAAATTGTGCATGGAGTAATTATGAATATATATGAGAAAAAAACAGTGTTAGAAAACGGTTTATACCATATCGATTACCTCCATGAAGCAAACCTTAATAATACTTTAAAAAATAGTTTCATTATTATTATTATTATTTATCAAGCTACTGTATATAAACTTGATGGCGCAGTTCAAGTATATCAATATATTGGAAGTAGAGCTCTGCTGCCTAGCTAAAGCAAATACATATTTTAAAAACTTTTATTATTGTTGTTAAAAAAGTATTGCTTATATTAGATTAAGTTTACCTTTACTACTACAATGTATATTACTAACAAAACACACAAAATAAATTAGCTGAGTTAGTTTTTAAACACATCACATAGGACTTGGAACTAGTTTTCTTTGAGTACTCTTCAGATGAAATAAATCATGACTTCAACATTATGCGTAAGTATCATGCATCTAGGCCTTTTAAGTAGGATTTATTTATTATTATTATATATTCGTTGTAATTTTGTGCTGCTGTGATTGTGGAGATTGTCTTGTGTCTAAAGCTTGAGATTTGGTGCGGTGATAAGGCTTGTTGTGTCCATAACGTGCTTCATTTGTGTGTTTGCTGCGGGTGGGGCCACAATCAGGTTGTTGCATCTTTCCAGCATCACTCTGTGTACCTTTATGTTCCTCAATCTCTTCCTTCATCTGCTGTGTCTCAGGCTTGCTGCGAGCTTCCACACTTTTGTTGCGCAAACGGTTGGCATTGAGAGTGTGCAGCAATGTGTTGTTCAGAAACTTCTTGTTGGTTTTGGGCAAAGGACATTTTTGCCACCCAGATGGACCTGACAAGGACGCACGAGCTGCGCCACGTTTTGCTTCACTAAGTAACTCTTCAGCAGCTAATCTGAAACCACAAAGAAATTAAAAACATATTACACTGTATTGTGTACATATTGTATTACTTTACATCGCAAGTAAGTTATAAATGCAAGTGCAAAAGATCAAGTATCATTCAGCTGCGCTGCAAATGCTGTTTTGGTAATAAACATCATGAAAAGATGTAGTGCGCACTGCGCATATACAAGAATTTCAGTATTCATTTCGCAATTAAATTTATATAATGCACTAATAGACATAGTTACCTTTCCAGTAATTCAGAATCTGACATGGTAAGGCTTGTTGAAACACAAATGCAACAAAATAGATTTAGAAGACCTAATCCGAACTACTTGTAAGACTAACTACTTTCCACACTGTTCTGGATATAAAAACCAATTAAAAGTTTTTTTTATTGCAAAAAATAGCTTGCATCATAACTTGAATATACACACTTTGCAAAAATTACTCAATTGCTATAAAAGATGAAAAATATTAGTTGAACCACAAGTTATAAGCTCTACTGGAAAGTGTAAACAAATCAAAAACAAATATGAGGAAACGCCCACTTATAGCAGCTGACATTTAGCGCATATTTCAAATATTTGATTTCATTATATCAATCAGAGAATCAAATTATAAACACAGATTACAGATATATATATATATATAAGATCGAGAGTAGAGATATTATTATTATTTATTATGTATATATAAGAAAGCAATATACAACACACAATATACTATTCAAATAAAGAGGACACTTGTAATTGTATAGGTTCTATTTTCAATGGCTGGGAGCTATACCATATTATGCTCAGCAATAAATAACTTGACTGGGCACTGGGCACAGTATTTTTGTAAAACAAGACTGAGCACAGTAGGCCAAGCACGGTCATGGTACACTATTGCGATTGAGACATATCACTCGATATTTACAAGGAGACGTAACAAGTAACAACAGCATCCATTTATATATTATGTATAGACCTATGATACTATCATTATTTTTCCAGTTTAGATGGATGTTTTCTGATAGATCTTAATAATAATAATAATTTATGTGAAAGGAATTTACCTGTAATATACTGTATTAGTGTATTTTATGTAGTTTATATTAATAATAACAAAGATAAGTATGCTTATTTTATTAACTATAGTATATTATTGTGTAATAACCCATGCAAAAAAAAAGTGTGTGCGAACACTGTTCGCACAGTGTTCCAAATTATTGGAATGCATTTGGAATGCATTCCATTAGGGTTCCGATATGTTCCACTATGTTCCTCTTTAAAAAATGAAAAAAAGGAATGCATTCCGAATGCATTCCAAAAAAAGTATGTTCCAAGTGCATTCCAAAAAAATCATCAAAATCATACTTTATAATAATCAAAATTAAAATATTACGTCATATTGATCTAATTAATGCAATTTTAGTGTAATCAATATACATTTTCACAAATTTACGTGGCATACAATTCTTATAAACTGTATTGATGAAAAAAAAAAATAATAATAATAATTATAAAAAATAAAAAAAAATTTCGTTACATATATTGCAAAATAATTATAAAAATATTTAATGATATGTTTATAGGCCTATATCCTATATGCATATATGCACTTCGCAGTTTTAATTTCTCTATGCAAGTTGATTTTTTTTTTAAATATTTGAATAGATTTTACAGTTTATAACGTTGAAATATTATAGTATAATTATATAATTCAGTTCAGTACAATAAATAATAATTGAAGTATAATAATATACTACAAAAAGGAAAAATTGTCCTCGTATATAGAATATATAGCTCATTTAAGTAACTTATTTAGATTAAAAATTAACCACGGTCTAATTAATCTTTTATTTAATAATGAAAAGCATTTATAAATACTTAAAAATATTAAATAGTAAAAAATGTTAATTGTGTGTACTTAAATAGTTTAAATGTTATGTGTTTCATTATGATTTGAAATTTTGTAGGATAGAATTATGCCTGTAATTTGTAGTTTAATATTAATAATTAAAAATTTTAGTTTCAAAACCAATATTTCAGCAAGTAAAATGCGGAAATTTTAGAATTTGAACATTTTAAAGTATCGAAAATGTAGAGGAAATAATGAGCATTAATTAATTACTTCTAACATAATTAATTAATTTCAATATTTATTCAGATAAATTGCTTTTAGAAACTGCTAATCAAGTCCGTCAGGCGACTTGCATGTTGTAGCTTTATATAGCTCGACCAAACTTTTAACTTTAACACAAGAGAGTGCAGCAGCAGCCCATTGCCAGGAGACCGTGAGACTTCAAAAAAAAAAAAAAAAAAAAAAATCTAACTTAATTGCCCCTCTTGCTATATTGTATTTTTTTTTTTTTTTTTTTTTTTATCATTTTTATTATATGTTCCAAGTGGGTGCCAAATGAGATTTGGCACCCACTTGGAATGCACATGGAACCCAGTTGGAACATAGTTATTCAATATGATCCTTTAGCATTCTAAGTTGGTTCCAACTATGATCCATGGAACCCTGTTGGAACACGATTTTTTTTTTCATGGGAATGTCTAAAAAAAAATATATAGCAGCTACAGATTAGAGCACGCATTAAATATTAATAAAAAGTGTTCTAATCTTTACCTCCTGTTTTCTACTAAATGAATTTTTTAAACATATTACGTACATATTAACGGCAATGTTTTTCCTAATTTATATAAGTATATTTATGTAACGACCCCGAATTGTAAGTTGACAATTCTACAATAGCCTCAAACAAACACAATTTTTTTTATTGCATTTTAATGGTACGAGAGTGTAAGAGAATGAGAAAAAAGTTTGAATTTCAATAAAAATAGTCAATATAAGTATTGCTTTATCTAAAAATATTTTAAATCAAAACAATGTCAAGAAATACAATTTGGGCTGTATGGAGTAAAAGTGATGCAATCATTCAAAAGTGCAAAAACACATCAATAATACTTCTTTTAGCTTCTTTTAGCTTCTCTTCTCTTTTCTTTTTTTTTTTTTTTTTCTTTTTTTTTTTCTTTTTTTTTTTCAAAATTTGTTATAAGCTTCTCCAACTATGCAGTAGTTTTTGTCAAAAATAGCTTGAAGATCTGTCTCATAAATGCTTAAAGATAGGAAATTAGTGGTCTTCTGCCATTTTCCTGCATTTTTTATAAAGGTTACTGAATTGTTGTCTTACACAGTAGCTTATACAGTAGGTAATCTCCTATGTTAATAATGTCAGATCGAATGCGTGCCACTTTAGTGCTTGGAGAAGACTGCAAGAACTAGTGATTTGCTGCAAATCATATCATGCTTCTAGTTCTTGCTGTCTTTTTCAGGTGCTGACGTGGAGTGCATTCGATCTGACATTCCCATTAGAGATGAACTACTGTATAAGCTACTTTGTTGCCACCACTAGCATTGAAATTTACTTTTTTAAATTCAATTATAATTCTTATAAATTAGTTTCTTTTTGCAATACAGAAATAACAGTTACTAACTGAAATGCACAACAATATTTGTTATTATTCACTGAAGTCACATGTCATATAACTTAATTTAATAATAAACTTAAAGCCATAGACCACATAAAACAACATGTGTTTTTAATGAATAAACTACGAAATGGGATCTTCAAAACTAATGACAATTTTTACCAGAATGTTAATGTAGCCCCACGAGAGAGCGTAAAAATACTGTAAAGTATGCAATTTGCGTGAAAATTCATGTTTATGGCGTCAGAAACATGCAAAATTTAGTATGAAAATGTTGTGCGGGCTGCATAAATTGAAATTTCTGATCACTGCTATGGAGCTACAGTTGGTTTTTGAGACAAACTAAAGTTATTTATGTAAGTCCCATCAAGTGTTTTGTGATATAAATGCTTATGTTTTTCTCTGGTCTAATCCTTTAAGGTAATGCTACTGAAACTACTGTATTGTGCTGTGTAAAGACTATTTAGTACTTCACCAAAATAAAAGTACTGCAATAATCAAATTAATTACAAGGCTGGACATGTCAAGTAGAAAAAAAAAAGGTTTTTTTTTTTTTTTTTTTTTTTTTTTTGGTGCTCTTTAATTCACTTATTATGAATTTGTTACATACCTGCTTTATTCATTAATATTAAATTATGAATTTAAATATAATTATGTGTACAACAAAAATAAACAACAATATTTGTATAAAAAAAATTATAGTCACAATTTAACTGATGGTGGGAATTAATTCTGGTCAAGGTGTGCATACACTCTGCGAAGCTTTTCTTTTTTATTTCGATTGTTATGTTTTTTCCATGGTTTGCCTGCGAGTCTGTCACTGCTGCCACTTGACTCACTGCAACTATATAAACAAGTTTTAAACATCTTACTTTTGTCTATTGCATTCAGACACAAAGTATCAATCAAAATATTTTACCATGGACCCCATTTAATTTTTTAAGATAGTTCACAAGAAAAGGATAGAGGAAACCAGCAAGGGCCTTACCATAGTGAAGAGATGTCATATAGTTCGATGAAAATTGTGCTAGCACACAGGTAATGAACACATTGGTAACTACTGGCACAATACAGTACAAGAGAAATTGAATATGTGTTCATTAGCTTTTATAGTTTCTCTCCAAGTCTGAGTCAAGTCAAGATTTCTCTTCACTATGGTAAGGCTTTTGCTAGTTTTCTGTATCCTTTTCTACTAATTTTATCATATGTAATTGCAATGATTTACTTTCTATAATTTATTTACACACCATACATACAAATTTCTCTGTAGCTTAAAGTAATATGTGCACAAAACAGGGTCCAGTTGAGGATTACTTTTTTGATCAGTTGATGGTCATTTCTGATTCTAATAATATATTTGCACCATAGAAACGAGTATCTTTTTCTTCATAAAGCCATATGAAATATACAACATGAAACAACATGTGCTTTTTAATATTAAACACAAAATGGGATCTCCAAATTTGTTGATAATTTTTACCAGAATGTAAAAGTAGCTCCACAAGAGAGCGTGAAAATACTGTAAAGTATGCTATTTGCTTGACAATTCCTGTTTCTGACATCAGAAACAGGCAAAAATTAGTATGAAAATGTTGTGCGGGTTGCATAAATCAACATTTTCTGATCACTGCTACTACGCTACAGTAGGGTTTTGAGACAAACTAATGTTATTTTTGTATGCTCCTTCTAGAAAACAATTACTATGCTATTATTAAAAAGTCCTCAACTCAAGTGCTAATATACAAAATGCACTTGTTACCATAACTATTTAGAATTAAATAGGCTGTATAGATAGCTTAAATAATCTCAAAATATATGTATGTAATGTGCAATTAATTTTTAAGTAATAATAAGTACCATAAATTTTGTATAGATCTCTATTTTATAAAGAAATTAGATATTATGTATATTATATTTCATTTGTTAAAATACAATCAAATGTATATATTTTTTTTAAATTGTACTTTTTATGTGTTTTAATATTTCTTTATGTTAAAACTGTAAATAAAAGAAAATATAATAATAATATTAAAACAAGCAAAAATATAACTATAAAATAAAATATAATATTAATGATAATGTTAATGAAATATACTAAATTTTGTAAAAAAAAAAACTGTCCTAAATATATAAAATGACTGATTGTAAACACTTTTATAATGCACGTGTTGCTTATATATTTATATGTGTATGTATATATATTTTTTTACTCAACATGTACCAACTGGTATTTTGATCAATAAAGAAACTAAAACTGAAGTTGTTTATGTTTTCTTGTGGTCTATGCCTAATTATTGTCTATTGACTAATAAAGGAGTAACTGTTTTGAGGCCTACTATAAGCGATTTTGCTAACATCTGCTTCCGTTTTGACATACCGCGCATGCATAGTAAGTAGAAACAGAAGCGGATGTGACCGAAATTGCTTAAAGTCAACCTCAAAACAGCTGTTCCTTTATTAGTCAATAAAGCAAAAGTTGGACATATTTTGGCAGTTGATATGAACACAACATGATGTTGAGCATACCTCAAAGTAGCTGCTGTTGTTGCAACTCCCTTGGTGTGAGCCCCAACAGTAACTTTGCTGAAGAATGCTTTATCCAGAGTCTCTGTTGACATTTTGTGAGGCTGAAATTACAAATTACCTGTGTTAGATTTTAATACTTTGTCAAACCTTTGCTGTTTCTCTACTTACCCTTACAACTCTCAGTTGAGGAGGTTGCTTTGCACAAACTTGCTTGGTGCGCTCAGGGAATGGATGATACTCCTGTTGCTTGTAATCAGGAGGAGCATGACAGTACAGCAATTTGCCAGACACAAATTCCTTGAGAATGCAACGAGCACCACGAGAGTTATCTGGCAATCCTCTTTGTGTCATGAAGCCACGGTTGACTGAAATTCATGAGGTTAACACCAGCTGGTAGACAAATGACAATATTGTCTACTTACAAGCATAGGCACTGAGTAGTTCATCTGCAGTGGGAGATCTCAGGGGGTCTTCTCCTTCACGTGGAGGAGGAAGCATTATGCCATATCTTTCTTCTAACACATGACGAGGAATAACATTGGCAATGTGGGCGATTGGAGGAACATGGTCTCGTAATTGGTCCACAGGCAAGATGCCATTCACCACCATGTCTGCCTTGGTACACACAAAGCTGGGCATAACCAGGCCAGGGCAATCACACAACATCAGGCTTGGTTCCAGGAACAAAGTCTGTAACATAACATTTGCACCTAAACATTAAACAAACAATCTTCACCAAGCTACAGACTTCATTGTGGTAAAGCATTATTTGTTGGTTCCTATTCTTCCTTGATAATATATACTACCTACAAATACACATTTTATGTCAAAATTTTATAACAATTAATTATTAACTGGTCTAAGGCTATGAGTAAGTCTGATGCTGTTTTATAATGTTGTGCCCTTAAAGTAGTATGAGAACATAAGATGCTAGGCATATCATATTTTGTATTGACACTGTATCCTCATCCTTTAACATCTATTTGTAACTACAGTAGTTCATACTTGAATTTTTGGTTCCTCTCATTTCAATTTACTATATAAATTAGAGAATTTTTGCGTTTTAATAATTTTCAATTTAACGTGATCTAATCTCTACCTACTATTTGCTAAATATTTTTTTAAACTTATAAATACCAACTGCGATGGTTTTTTCCTTATACATATTAATTATTATGATGAAAATAAATAATCTGAAACTCACATAAAGAATTAAGCCCTACTTGCTTCCATTACTTTATAGAAACACCATATATTTATATGTAGCATAAAGGAGCATGTAAAGTCTGACTGTATGCATGTATTACATGCTAGTATGTTCTACTAGTATGTACTACTGTAGTAGAAAAAATATTTTGCACAGAAAAATCAGGAGTTAGAAAACAATAGTATTAGCAAAAGAAAGATACTGTGACCATAGTAAAACCATAAGGTATCCAAAATGCCTTTGCTGGCAAGGTATACCACGCTGTTAACAAGTTGCGGCCAAAAGTGGAATCAATATGTACTGCGCTCCATAAGAATACACTCAGAACAAATTGGTTCTCCCCTTTGATCGCCAGGTTCGCTAGTGAAAGTGGTTAACACCATGATCTCAGTTAGTGCTTGGTTTTGAAGGGCTAGTTTGGATACCTTATGGTTTTACTATGACTGTGACTGAGAAGTATGAGAGCAATATGCTACAGTGGTTTAATCATGTTGAGAGAATGGGTGATAAAAGAATAGCAAAACAGTTATTTCATAGCAGAGTGGATGGAAGGAGAGATAGAGGCAGTCCTATCTGGGATGAGGTGTTTGGAAGATGTTTGAAAAATAAGAATGTACGCAGTATGAGATACAAAAGAAAATGTATGAAACAAAGGTATGAGACTGAACAAAGCAAGTGAAGTATATCAGGGTAGAAAGTTATGGAGATCTATCACTGGATCAGGATAAAACATCTGTGTTGTTGGCTTACTCCAAAAAGGGACTGCAGCATCATTATTTGTATGTAGTATTAGCAAACAGACTAACACTGGTGGTTGCCAATTCTTTATGCAATTGATAAATACACATTATGTACTTATTGAAAGTTGGAAGTATATGTCACGGACATAACTAAAAATAAACCAAGAAAAGTTTGGTTGTAGGCTTTTACATAGGCCTATTATATCGATAAAATCAATTTAAGGAAAAAACCATCGCGGTTAGGATCAATGATAAAGAAAAGGATAGAAAAACCAGCAAGGGCCTTACCACAGTAGAAGTTCTATGGAGAGGTCGAGGTCTTGCATGGCACAGTATAATGTTATAAAAGTTTCTTTATAACTTGAGAGCTTTCGTCATATGATAATGACATTATCAATCAAAAGAGAAAATTACTTGAGCACATCACTGAGCAGTGTCTTGTCTTGTACTGCCGTGTTATGCTCCGTGTTATGTTATTATATCGATATATAATATAATAGATAATATAGACAAAATGAAGCCTCTTTTCAAAATGAAGCTTCATTTTCATACAAGAAGATCGATATACAGGTAACTCTCAATTTTGTGAAGTTTGATTTTTTGAAATACTCAGTTGGGCCCACAGCAGATTTGTTTTTTGTGAAATTCAAATTTGGGAAGTGGCCATTTTCTGGGTCCCTTGTGATTTCACAAAATAGCGAGTTTACTGTATAGGCTTAAATCACGCTCCTGAGCTTCTATGTTATTGCCCTATCTAAAAAGCGATCCTTTATTGTTTGTAGTTCAAATTTCCGCCACAACAATCGAAAATAAACAAATGTTATATTTGGCGCCACCGTCGCGGCCAACACCATTTGGCCGAGGCGGTGGCGCCACCGTTACATTTATTTATTGTTGTGGTGAAAATTTGAACTACAAACATTAAGGGATCGTTTTTTCAACAATAGCTTCCTATCCTGTATGTTTATCCGTGGCCTAAAAATATATTTATACAGCTAGTACCTATACTATACCTGGAAATGTTTTGTTTTGCCAGGGGTTGTAGAGACAGATACTTTCTTCTGTTGTAGTAGTGCATTAATTGAAGAGCTTTTACCAACATTAGGATAACCCACAAGGCCAATACAAATGCAAGCTTTATCTGGGCATTGGAAAGATTTGAAAAGGTTTATCAAATCTTGGCGAGATAGCAGGGCAGAAGAATTTACAATTGAATTGGTGTTGTCTGAGCAGACAGGCTGTGAGGAAAGTACAGCTACATCATCACAATGTACTTCATTAGGTTTGTTCTCTGTATCCACACCACTTATTTTTAATTTATTCTCGGTATCACAGGTTTCTACTGGTACCTCCTGTGCATTTGTACACAAGCCTGTCTCTTCTTGAATCTCTTGTAAGCATGTATCACCTCCCCCCTCCTTCTGTTCCTCTTCATCCGATTGAGAATCATCCTCTGAATCACTACTCCCTTGGCTACTTTTGTGACTACTGTCACTGCTGCTGTCACCCTCCTGAATAAACAAGGAAAACATTAATGACAGGTTTAAAATCACAGCAATTGCCAGAAATCATTGTGGAACACATCTTTACTTACACCGATAATATCTTTAAAAATGAAATGAGATGTTGTGTGCAAATGCAAGTGGCACATGACTTTTGAGAAAGCCTAATAAATAACTTACCTTAATGTCCTCCAAGATTGCTGAGAAGAATGCCACTCGAATATGATGTTGGTTGAAATACTCAGTCCAGCTTTCTCGCTGTTTATCACTCAATAAATCTGCCTTGTTTAGCAGCAACAAGTTCAATTTGTTAGGGTCCACTTCCTTCACATAAGCTTCCAAATCTTCACAGCGAAACAACAAGGGATTCCGAGCATCCACAATTTGAACTATAACATCACTGGCAAATAAAGGGAAAAGGTCAGTACAGCACACCAAATAACTGCAATGACGTGTGTATTTTTTCTTTCTTTCTTATTTTTTTTTCTTTTCTTTTCAAAAATATTTTTTTAAGGTATATTTAAAAAAAAAAAAAAAAAATCCCTCCCTTTTTTTATTTTACATGTTTCTGAATAATGCTGTTCGTAAACCCTGTTCTCTGCACCAAAAATGACGATCGCCTATGGTAATTCAAATGGAATGCGCATTTTTTGGTGCAAGAGAACAGGGTTTACGAACAGCATTTTTGACTTAATTGATATCAATCAATTGACCCAGACTCATATCAAATTAGAAAATTGTGGATATCTATCACCAGCTCAAAGATAAAAAAAAATAAAAAAAAAAAAAAAAAAAGCTGTTGGCTTATCCTGAAAGGGAAGTATAGCATCATGATATGTATGAATGTTAAATACATAATATAGTCCTATATATCCCTCCTCTTTGATAGAGTAATATACCTACATAGCTTTTTATTTTGATACATTTCTCTTAAAGGCCTTGTCAACTTACTTTTTTATCATTTAGAATACTAGACAGATAATTACCATACCTTAATATCCATGAATTAGACCCCATCACGTTGAATTTGTATTTATTTTCGTTTATTATCCTTTTTGCGGTTATATCACGTATCTGACGTCACAGTGCACCGATGGGGCCATGATGAGTCAAAGAATTTGAGGGGAGGGGATCACGTGACCAAAGCGGTGTGACCGAGTGTGACTCTGATTGGCGGATGAGATGAGACCGCGTAAAAGTTTGAATTGTATTTTCGAGGTTCTACTTTAGAGATTGCGCGCAGAGTATAATTACCATGATTTATTATATTATATGTACACATAAAGATTATTTTAAATAAGTAGATTTTCTGCATTTCTACCAAGTAACTGATAACAGGCTATAAATGTTACACATTAGAAAATAATTGCGCGTAAACATATTCTACGAAGATCATAACGCATGTGTACCACTGTGTCTGTATTGATACTGGCGACGTCGCTCTCTCTCTCTCTAGGAAATATGAGTGAGCTAGCTTGGCGACCGCGGGGACACCGGCGTGCCGGTTGCCGGTGTGCGTGCTGTTTCAGCAACCCGCTGCTCTGCTGCCTTGTGCGTTGGTCGGGGAGTCGCCAGCACACGCATCTCAATCTCTTCGCTCTCCTCTCCTCTCACCCCTCTCCACCCCCTCTTTCTCAATTTGATAGTTTAGAAGATGTGTTACAAGACAAGTAATTTTTTTAACCCTCGTTTTCTCCCACTCTCGCAAAGATTATAAAATAAAATATTTGGTTGCGTTTTTGCTATATTATTATAACAAAGAAATTAATATAACAATTAGATAGAATACAATGTATTTATTTATGCACACATAAAAACAATTAAAAAGACTTAAAATAAAAATACTCCTTTTATACTATCAAATTGAGAAAGAGGGGGTGGAAAGGGGTGAGAGGAGAGCGAAGAGATTGAGATGCGTGTGCTGGCGACTCCCACCAACACACAAGGCAGCAGAGCAGCGGGTTGCTGAAACAGCACGCACACTGGCAACCGGCACGCCGGTGTCCCCGCGGTCGCCAAGCTAGCTCACTCATATTTCCTAGAGAGAGAGAGAGCGACGTCGCCAGTATCAATACAGACACAGTGGTACACACGCGTTATGATCTTCGTAGAATATGTTTACGCGCAATTATTTTCTAATGTGTAACATTTATAGCCTGTTATCAGTTACTTGGTAGAAATGCAGAAAATCTACTTATTTAAAATAATCTTTATGTGTACATATAATATAATAAATCATGGTAATTATACTCTGCGCGCAATCTCTAAAGTAGAACCTCGAAAATACAATTCAAACTTTTACGCGGTCTCATCTCATCCGCCAATCAGAGTCACACTCGGTCACACCGCTTTGGTCACGTGATCCCCTCCCCTCAAATTCTTTGACTCATCATGGCCCCATCGGTGCACTGTGACGTCAGATACGTGATATAACCGCAAAAAGGAAAATAAACGAAAATAAATACAAATTCAACGTGATGGGGTCTAATTCATGGATATTAAGGTATGGTAATTATCTGTCTAGTATTCTAAATGATAAAAAAGTAAGTTGACAAGGCCTTTAACTCTCCTATATTCATAATTTGTCTCAAACCATTACATTTACTTTTGCACTTGTTAGTACGTAGTAGCCATATTTTCTGCTGCAGAAAACATATAATGGGCCAAAACAGTGTCACCTACAATCCACCACTAGGAAATCCAATGCCTGCATTTAAGATTGAGCCAACGTACACTGAATACTTTGGAAAATAAGTACCTCTACTTGTACCTAGTTTAACAATCTAGCCAAATTCAAATAAGTAAATAAATGATTACTATTTGGATATGAAATAAAAGCAGAAATATATATTTACACTTGAGAGATAACTTACCTTTTCTCTACCACACGCCACAGCTGCCTCCAGAATTCAAGATTTTTCTCATAAGGTGTGAGAACAAAGCCTTGCTCTTCCTGCAGCATGGCAAGGTCATGCCGCCATTTGAGGAACGATGTCCTCTCCTGCTCCTGCAGTTGCTCTGCTGAAGTGCTTGCATTCCAAGCAGGTCTTAAAAAACAGCCAGCAATTAATAATGAGGTTTTGACATCCATAATATATTGTACAATATTGTAATAATAATAATAGAGTGCAGAGGTAAAGTGACTGATAGTCCCCAGAGAGAGTCCGCAGTGTTACAAGAAAGCTGGCCCCACTAATCCATGTGGAGGCTGAGACAGCTTTATAATAATAATATATATATATATATATATATATATATATATATATATATATATATATATATATATATATATATATATGTATATATATATATTTATATTATATATAGGCCTATATATATATAAATGCACCTAACTAAAGTTCTCAAGTGAAACTGCACATTATACAGGGTTCGACATCTAAATTGAGACTACTTTCAATTTCGATTTCCCGCCGTACCGATTATGCGATTTTCTTTCCATTTAGTTTTTCAGACAGCTTATAATATGTAAAACATTATGCTGATCATAAAACATCGGAAATTTTTAAGTGAAGTGGCCAGGACGTGGAAACTTGCAAGAAAATTGGGTCCTAGCTCACCTGGGGACTTCCGCGTGCTTATAAGCAAGCCATCTGTCAGCCCAGTGGGTGACCTTTGCGTTTTGGAAGGAAGTTTTATTATCTGAAATAAAAACAAAAATCGCCAATTTTTCATTTTTTGACATTTTCAAAATCAATTTTTGCAAGCTTAAGCGCCTTTTACTCTGCATCTACATAGCAGTGTCAAATTAACTTTAATGATACAAAATATGTTAACTGAGGTCTTCTTCTGCAATGCAAGCCATTTTGCAAGGTGCTGACTCTTAATTTAAGACCTGAATTATGGCACCTTACACTTATGGGCCCTTTTTGCTTAACTTTTTTTTTTTTTTTTTTGCTTTCATGGGTCCTAACTGCACCTTTTCTTGGATGATGTTTATGTTCAAAGGTAACTGACCTTTCTACGTATTTTTTGACTTCGGAAAATTATGGTTAAATCTTATACACACATAATCTATACTAAGTACAGAATTTTAAAGTATGGGTTAACGATTTTTCAGCGTGGGCCTGTTGTTGTACTGAAACTTCATCTGCCAATTTCAACCATTTTACTTAAAAATTCTGATGTTCTATTATGATATCATCTTTTTACATACATACTTTCAGCTTTCTGAAAAACTAAATGGAAAGAAAATCACATAAACGGTTCGGCGGGAAATCGAAATTGAAAGTAGTCTCAATTTAGATGCCGAACCCTATAGAGTACAATTTTCTTGTAAAGTTCCAGCAAACATGCTGTCAGGCACAGATTCAGAGGGAAGAGGAACCAAATAAAGTCCTTCCAAAAGTGGAATAAATACATAGAAGGTGTAACCACTCATCCTTTGTGTGATAAAAACCAACAAACTGAAATCCCAGCCTGGATACATGCCTGCATGATGCGTATCATACAAGCAAAGGAATCAATCAATTTGAAGTAAAGGATAATATCTGTTGCACATTTACCTTCTAGGGATTCTCAGTAGATCTCTATTTTGTGTGTGTTGAGCTTCCAACTTAGCACGTTCTGTTTTGCTTAGCAAGCCTGTTGAGGGTGTGACAAATGTAATGTTCAATTTTTCTGCCTGAATGGTAAAAAAAATAATAATAATAATAATAAGAGAGAGAGAGAGAGAGAGAGAGAGAGAGATAAGTACTAAACACAAATACAGTAATCAAATATATGTATATTTAAAATAGCTGTACATCAACACACTTAAAGGCGAAGAACATCTTGAACAAAAAAGTTGTGTAATATCCTAACAAACCTAAAAATCAACGTTGATTTGGCCGGAGTAATTGATTTCTAATTTATTTTCCATTCATAAAATGCCACTGGCGGTCACTGACGTCACAGCTTGCTTGTTTTACACGCGTAAACCGGGCGGGCTGTGACGTCAGTGACGGCCAGCGGCATTTTGTGAATGGAAAATAAATTAGAAATCAATGACTCCAGCCAATGTTGATTTTCAGGTAAGTTAGGATATTACACAACTTTTTTGTTCAAGGTGTTCTATGCCTTTAAGTTTTAATATTAGGAAGTCAGTACCGGTAATTACTGCTAAATTATGAAAACTTTTAACATAATTTACAAATTGAGTCATTATAGATGATTTGGGACTTTATTTCAATAAGACAAAAGTACTACTGGTCTGGTATAGGTAAGCTTTTCTTTACTTTGACAAATATGTATATGAACTGCTGCTAACACTGCTTATTATACCGACTGGTTTTGAATACACACACATTCCTAATTAAGCTTATGGTCTGTTCACATCAAGCAATACGTTCAGTGTGCAATAGTACATATCATGTGAACAGACCATTAATGGTAGCCTTATTCTGCTTAGGTTATCATTGGCCAACTTCTGTTTGACTCTAAAACTCAGGTAAGGCCCCACCTTTTAACAAAATTAAACAAGGCTGGCTAATGAGATAACGTCTCCAAATTGAAAAAAGTTCTTTCATCACAGTTACTAGATGAGCCACTACAAACTATACATACCTATACTGTATGTAACTTTAAAACTCACAGTGGCAAAAAGTGACATAAAAATTTGGACCTGAAAATTCAATGTTAAATGTTTCCAAACAGGCGTCCTAATGATCACGCCAAAAAAGTGGTGGGCATGTATGTATGATGTGACTGTCACAACAGCTATGTATACCTGGAATTCAGTGCCTGCCAACTCGGCTGTTGAGAGAAACTCTTGAAATGAACTTTCTTCAGTTACAGACTGCAGATTCAATCTTCCCCAATCATAGCCATCATTTATCTCAGATGTATGCAGCTGGAAAAAAAAAGAAGTCATCAATGCATTAAGAAATACCGAAATTAAAAGCAATCGTATGTGATATATATGCACACACCTTAATAAATGAAAATTATTTAGTGTGCTTTGAACAAATTCATTTTATATACCCACACAAAATTGGGACACTGAGCAAGATGTAATATCATTATTCATTAGTTAGGCCAAAGCTTGAATATTGTTGCTCAGTTTGGGATCCACACACATGAATTAATCATTGATTCGGAAAAGGTGCAAAAAAGTGCAGTCAGAAGGTTACAGGGGAACTAGGACCTGGAGAGTAGGAGACAAAAATCTGGTAGCAGGTGCTATATATAAGCTGGTTAAAAAACTTGGGTGGGAACAGTTGAGTTACATACTAGCTAGGAGGAAGAAAAACAGGCTCTATGCAGTGCAATGTATTCTGCACAAAAGGGTAATAACGGGTGGGGGAAATTGAATAGGAAAATAACAAAATCAAATTACATAGCTAGAAAGCTGCTAGAAAGGATCAAGAATTTAAGATCCAAGTGTTGGGAACAAGTAATGTACTGATGTGGGAAAGTATTCGTTTTCTTAGCAGAACTGCGTGCATGATTGGAATGTGCTGGATGGAGATGCTGCTAAAATAATAAGTAGAAAGTTATTTAGGAAAAAATTATTAGAACACTATTTAAGGATAAGTGAGCCACATTTAACAGTACATTTGCCGCTATAAAGATATACATAGAGTATAGAGACATAATATTATTTAATATTTATGCATACCAAAGAATCTCCAGCAATCTTCTTATTTGAAGTTCCACCAAAACGATCTTTAACTAAAGACCTGCCTAAATTGCTAGACGTTTTCTTTTTATTTTTACCCATATTTTATTTAATTCAACGTTCAATATAGATAAATAGTAAGCAAAAATATAAACAGACAACAAAGATTGACAACGATGGAACCAACGTGTTCTCCTTGCTTTGAACAGCTGATGGTTGGATGATCGGGGCGGATCGGGGGGAGGCAGCTCAGCTCTGGCGGCTCTGGCGCTCTGGGCTCTGGCTCAGCTAAATTGGAAGATGCACCAATCAACTACTCGGAACCATCTTGACTCGGAACTAGGCGGCGTTATTTAAAAATCTACGAGAATCTAATGTCCCCGAATGTCCCTTGCATGTCTTCCCACAGTATCTTATACAGTAAAGGCTATTTCCCACAGTAGCTCCTAAATATGTACTGTGGTTATCTCCTATACTGAGAATGTCAGATCAAATGCGCGCCACAATTGCGACTGGCGGAGACCGCATAGAACTAGACGCCTAACGTTACTTCAAATGACAGCTTCTAGTTCTGATGCAGCTTCCACCAGTCGCAATTATGGCGCGCTTTTAATCTGACATTCTCAGCATAGGAGATAACATACTGTATAATAATACTGTGATGTCTTTTGACTCTTGGCTGATTTTTCAGACACGCTGTTTTAAATTTCCCTCTCTATATAGGGAACACTGTGACATTTTATGTAAACCTATAAAAACAGGAAATGGAAGTGCCGGAAGCGGAAATCACGTGACAGTAAAAGTGGGAGAAAACTTCGCAGTAGCAGCAAGCTAGGTCTGAGCTGCTCCCACTTTTAACATCACGTGGTTTCCTTTTCCGGCACTTCCTTTTCCGCTTATTAGCTTTACGTAAAATGTCATAGATACGTAATATTGGGGGCTATTTGAACTATTTTTATGATAAGCTTGGCGCTTGGCTGATTAAAGGTCAGAAACGATATAATGTATGACGTAAACAGATATAACCACTCGGAATTCTTGCACTCAGTAATAGTAATAGTGGTAATAGTGGTTTTGGCTGCCAATCACGGCACTATAGAGTGTAAAAGCTTGAATCATGCTTGTCTACAAAGTTATATACAGGGAGTCGGAAGACATTGAATATTAATCAATATTCCTCACTCACATATATGTCTTCCAACTCCGGGCACTTTTTGTAGTCCACGCAATACTATAGCAATACTATAAGCTTACGAAGCCTTGTAGTTACAGAGATGTCACTACTATTGGCGCATCACCGTTTCTATTGGACTACGCATTAGCATATAGGGAGTTGGAAGACATATGTGAAGGACATTAAATATTAATTGAGATTTATTGAGCCCATAGAGTTATAATTAGGGACCGGATTTTAAGTTGCAAATGTCTGCTTGCGCCGCTGCAAAAACAGCAGTTACTTTTCCTGCTACACAACTTATTATCAATTTGTAAAATATTTCCTATCTACCTGTAATTTACCTCAAAATACCTGGAATGACCCAAAATTTATAAATATTTAGTAAATTGTTGTGCGGTACGAGGAGCAACCAAACTTGCAGGCGCAAGCAGACATTTGCAACTGAAAATCCGGTCCCTAGTTATAATGTCTTTGATTGAGCCCCGTACTGCTTGACCTCGAATTGTTAGAGTTGAAAAATGCGAGGGACATTGATATATTGTATTTTGTCAATTTTATTGTCGCTATACTTGCCATTTTGAGCAAAGTATGTTGTAGGGGAGCCTGCATGGGCTATTTTGGGTTTTGATAGACACTTAATTTATTGAATGGAATTCAGAGATTCTGACTTTTTGACTGAAAAATTTACTATATAGTGTGACGATCTAATATCTTACTGAGCCTCAAAACTATGATTTTATTTCAAGTTTCAAGGACTTTATAAAGTACTATAGTTAAAAAAAAAAAAAAAAAAAACTCAAGTTATAGCTTTACTTTATTTTCCCATAAGAAAGCATGTTAAGTTAAGACAGGAACACAAAGTCATCTGCTAAAACTTTGTTACTATTGCTAGGCTCTGGTTTTGGTTATTTTTTCTAAACCCCCTTTTACAAGTCTTCAATTGAGAATGGCAGAATGTGGCACTGAACCTTGAAATACAACAAATAATACATAACAATTAATCAATGCAATTTTCAACACCTGTTCAAAATTAAATGAAACCCCTTGCCTAAAAATCTTTCAAATAATTAATTTAAAAAAAAAAAAAAAAAAAAAAAAAAAAAAAAAAAAAATGAAATAAAATATTTATTGCAATAATCTTCCTTGCAAAATTCATAAATATTTTATGTCAAAAATTTTATTGCATATCTATGATTGGACGGGCTATTCATATCTCAGTAACACAAGCTTGCCATCTTTGCCTTTTACAATATAGTTGCTATACACATTAATGTTCATTTATATATTGTAAGATTTTAGTTACATATGAATGCCATACATAGAAGATATTATCATATTATTATTATTATTATTGGCTTAAAATCAATAATACTTTCTTAGTATGCAGTCAGAGCCCGCCTCTGTTAAAAGAATCCTCCTGTGAGCAGCTTAATTGCCACCCCATACCTCTGTGCACAGGTATGGTCTTTTGTAGTAGACACATCTGACTGAGACATCAATGTCAAACATTCTAACTCACATACCAAAATAGTGTATGTTTGTTTGTTTGTTTTGTTTTTTTGTTTTTTGAAAAATTGGCATACCTAAACATCACTAATTTCAGCAAAAATGTTACATCATCAACTCCTCACCCTCAACTCAATACTAATCAACTCAAGAAGTTATAAATACTTTTTTTTTCTGGCTGATGCATGTAGAGTAATATATTCAATAAATATATGTTTTCAAAATGAGTTATATTATTGTGTTTAATAATATTATAACATGCGGTTTACAAGAGCTGAATTTGAGTTCCTATGTTGTTAACAAAAATCAAAATCTGTACAAAAAATAGCATAAGAAAATAATAATAATAATAATAATGAAATAAAAGTATATTTTTTTCTAAGCAATTTTATTGAATATTAATTTGGATTATAACACAACACTATGATACCTGTTTTGAAACTTTTGCGATAAAAACTTTATACCAAACATATAATGGTAATGTCTGTAATACTTTAGTAAGTTGGTTATTTTGTTTTACTTTTTTTTAAAGATATTATAATCACTGTTAGTTTGTAGTAAAAGAATGATGCCCTCTTCCAAAATACATAATTTACTTGGGTTATCAGTTCATTTAAGACTAGATTATTTGTTATTTGAACAGAAAAAATAATTAGGTTAACAGGAGTACAAAAAAATATATAATTAATGGTACAAAATTTGTTAAGCTACACGATATACTGTCTGACAAGTTAGCTGCCATTGCCTAGGCTGACCAAATGTTTTGTACACTGGGTTAAATGCAAACACAATTGAGTCTACATGAAAGATATAAGGCACTTGCGGCCAACACATTTTAGAGCAATACTTTGTAATGTTTATCACGAGTATTTAGGAATGTTAAGTAAACCTGACAATGGGTCCTAAGAAGAAACCCAGTACAGATTGTAATGCTGCCTGTAAAATTTCACTCACAGAAGGAAACGAAAAGCTGAAAGCAGGAGCTTTTCTATGGGAATTTAGCTCTTTATGACAATTTAAGCAGCCAATCTGTTCTAAACTAATAGTAGGTCTATGTCCTCCCAAGCCATCGGATAATAAATAACCTTGAAACCAAATCTTATCATCAGATTTTAAACCAATTGTAAAATTCTTAAAATCATTATCAGCACGTAAAAGAATTTCTGCTTTTTTGGCCCATACACCTCCAGATGTCATCTTGACTCCAATTGTCATTTCATACTTGCTCCAGTGCTCAACATGACATGACTTTGACAGCAGATGTGAAATGGCACAATGGTGTGAGTCAAGGGAATTATCACTGCACTTGGATGGTACTTGCTGCCCTAAAATACATGACAGTACTGACGCTACAGGAGATGGAAGCAATTGGAGTACATCAGCCAATGGGTTGGTTATCTTGGTGAGGCGCACTTCAGTTACAAGGCCATCCCAGCTGACTAGTGTGCCAGCCAATGGCGCACACACCAACTGCCAAAAACAAGAATACATCACTATAATTAGTAATCATTACCTTGTAGTAATTGAGGCTCTAATTTTCATTGAGTTAAAAGCAAATAAAATACTATGTAACTAAGACTTTGAGAGTACCTACACTACCTATGTTACATGCTAAAATCTTTATCTTTACACTCACGTCAGTGCAATTTTTATGCATTTAATTATGCAAAGTTTCAAGAAGTCGGTGACAAAATCTGCAGCTGTACCTAGCATAGAGCTGGTAACATGGCATTCACCTGCACTCAGTTTTGAGTCCCTTCTTTTTGAAAGTGGTATCTCCCTTAAGGTACTACTTTAGGGTAGCGATGTTGTCGTAAAATTCAATTTAATATCACTTTTTAAGTTCATAATGAACCAAGGAACAATTCTCTATACTCCAAAAAGATTCGGCTCCAATCAAATCTTCCGCAAATTAGCATTAAAAGTCGTTGGGATACGCCCCCTTTAACACGCAAAACATACAAAACTTCAAGCTCCCCGTGTGCAAAATTTTTCTTGATCAACTTGTAAACAAAAAATACTAGTGTGTTCTATAGATCAAGTTTTAATATATTTCACTTTTTAAACAAATTTTACTAGGCATTTATAGCGAAAAAAATTAATGAAGATTGCATATTCAAATTAACATGGGTCAATTTGCGATAATTTTTTTCTCGGCAGATTCGTTCTAGAAAAATCTGAAAAATTATTTTTCATTAAAAATCAACACGAAGAACAAGCTAGTATTTTTTTTTTACCGCTGAAAAAAAACTGAAGTGGGTCAAAATTGGGGTCCAAATATAGATTCATTAGCATTAGGGGGCGGGGCATTTGCGATACTTTGACGCTCTGTTGTGACGAGAGTTTTTAAGATAGAATTTTTTCGATTTCATTTTTGGGTACACCAGCCTGAACTTAATTCAAAATCATAATAAAAATTTTCCCTCCTACCCTAAAGTAGTACCTTAATGAAACATTTATGCTCTGGCTGAGTGTATATGTAAGTTGTGAATTTTGTAAAGTGATAAAAGTTGGCTCTACCTGTGTGACTGCTACAGAAGATGTGTCCCAGGCTGGTTGGTGGCAATGTTTATGGTAGTCCTCCCAAGTGATTCCACCTGATGGCTGATTCATTTGCTCAGTTACTCTATCACTCTGTGATGTGGTTGAAGTAGATGAGGGAAAAGCGACGACAAGGGAGCTTGCACGTAGGGGGTAGAGCAAAGAGGCAATAGCAAAGATGCCACACACACACTGCAGCAACAAAACACATCGGCCAGCGAGACGACCCCCTCTCTGAAAACCAAGCCATTAGTTGCATTAGTTACATACATTATCTGTATATCAAAATGCAATTAGCTAATATTTAACTTACCCTGTGCCTGTGAGCAAGCCACCATGAAAGTGCAACAGGAACTGCTACTAGTAACGCAGTAACAAGGGCACGCAACTGTGGTGTTGAGCCAGCTAGAGTACGTGCTGTGGCAAATGCTGGTAGTAAAAGTAGCAAAATACCAGCTAAAGGAACACAAAAGGCAAGTCCCACAAGTGCAAATGCAGCACGAACAAGCCCAAACTTGGTGGCACCTTCAGCAGATAGCACAGCAATCTAAAACAAACATGCTATTGAGATAAGTAAAAGTTCACATTTTATGATGTGTTCAAGTTCCATATATTCCATGTGCAATAAATTTGATTACATGCAAATTTAATGTTTCTTTATGGACAAAGTAAATAATGAACAATATTTATTATGATGAAGTAATTGAAATTGTCTGTCAGTATTTACATAAAGATTCATACTTAACATACAAAGTAATGGCCAAGATGTATGTAGAAGGTGCACCTTCTATGGTATGAATTATGATATAATTCACATTTTTACTGTCGTCTGAACTCGGTTTCCTTCGTAAAACTTCGAATTTTGACATACG
Source organism: Ecdyonurus torrentis (assembly GCA_949318235.1). Taxonomy (NCBI): domain Eukaryota; kingdom Metazoa; phylum Arthropoda; class Insecta; order Ephemeroptera; family Heptageniidae; genus Ecdyonurus; species Ecdyonurus torrentis. The sequence goes on from OX439127.1 coordinate 50,313,572, forward strand.
TCATACAACGTGACTGTAAACAGACCCACGTGGTCTCTCTGGTACAATGCATTATGTACCTGGAAGAGGAGGAGGGACACAAAATTTCCCCTCTTGTTTTGATTCACCTTGTGTGACGTTTCATACCTGATGCTACCTAGGCCAACTACACCACCTTCTATATTATACATCTTGGTAATTGCTTGTTAATGACACAGTATTCATTTGAACTCTGCAATTATTTTTACTGAATGCACTCTGCATTTAAAATGATTGAATTTGGGTACATTTCTGGAGATCATTACGTATGGACTTTGAAACAATTCAAAACTATATGACTATATGAATGAAATACTGTATATAAGATGATTTACTGTATTCCCTTTTTCCTATCAGAAATAGGATTTATATATTTTTGAATTGTAATATATAATTATGTATGTCTCGTACAGTGATAATGTTTAAATCACAAGGTTACATAAACTGACACAATTGAAACATGATTAATGCATGTCTCAGTTCCATGGTTAAATTGTTTAACTTGGAAGTACAAAATATATTTAAATAATATAACGCATGAGCATATTTATATGTTTTGTTTCATGAGCTTTGCATTTACATTTAGGCTGGGCAAGTTAAGAAATTTTAAGGACTCAGGTAAAAGTATGAACTTGTCACTCAAGAACTGAGTTGAAAGTACACAAATAATAATAAAATCCCAGGTGATCAAAGGTGGATTTATGTATACATCAAGATTCTATTTGTGTATTCAAACTTGGTACTCGATATCAGGTTCACGTGTTTTACCTGAGTGACACTTGAGAATTTCTTAACAAGGCCAGTCTATATGGTCACTCCTCACATATATCCCTCATCTATCAAATAGCAAATATTGCTTTACAGTGTTGGTAGTTAGCAGCAAATAAGTAGACTAATTAACATTAAATATATATAACATTTGCAGAGTGGAAGAATAAATTTTACAACATTTGAAATCAAAACCACACATCAAATTAACTAAGAAATTGATGTATGGTTTGATTTGATAATGTGACTTAAAAGTTGAATGTACCTGCCACCAGGCCAGTGCCACACAATGAGGTACAAGACCTCTGCATACGCCCCGCCAACCATCACGTACAGCCATTCTAATGAGTAGCATAGTGACTGCTAGGTGCAATAAGCCCCGATATGTCAAGCAAAATTCAACTCCTCGGCCGACAATGGCAGAGGCAAAAGCTGGAGCTCGCAGGTCCAGGAACTGCCAGCCTTGTACAACTGCGTCAAACTCATAGGGATATCTGCAACACATGGTTATGGTTAACTGTCGTCTTCTAACCACTGTGAAACTTCATTACCTGGCAAGCACATTGAGAGCAAATGACAGCAACATGAGTCCATCAGGTCTCCTGATGGAGTCCATAAAGGCAAAGAGTGTGATGGCAGAAAGGATAGTTGCAAGCACCGTCAGTTCTGAGTGTGGCACCCAACTAGCTGAGACAAGTGGGTGAGCCAGTACGTGCAACAGCAATGCTGCAAAAAAGCGCGCATAAGGCCCCAGGCCTGCTTGCAGGAAGCGTCCCTCAGCACCATCAGCATTCAAGTGACCTCCTCCTGTCTCCTCAGGACTGTACCAACAAAGAGGATCAATCATCATCATCATCATCATCATCTCTCTCTCTCTCTCTCTCTCTCTCTCTCTCTCACACACACACACACACACACATAACACCTACCTTGCACTGTAGCTGAGGAAGAGTTGAGACCAGACACGAAAATGGCGGAATTCCCGCTCTTTATTCAACATTTCCATGGTAGAGATGACCATGAAGCCAAATGACACATAGAAGAGACTGAGAGCCAGTAATTTTGCCAGACTTTCTGCTCCAGCCAGCCAGTAACACATCAGAAGCAATACTGTGTGGACAGGCGATGTGGGCACTACCTGAAAAACAAATACGTAACCTAATTATTTTATTGCACATGCTACATTTTTATGGTTTTGGTGACAAGCACTGAGTGAAGCTTGTGCAAGTTTCTCTTAATGGGTAATGGAAGGTTAAAAATATGAGATGAACTTTTAATTTATGGGTATTCTTGAAAATATAAAATTACAATTTATTCATTTCTGAAAAGTTTTTTTTAGAATTTGATGTTACGGATTGCAAATTTTTTTCTTCTTTTTCTTCTTCTTAAATAATCTCAAATCACATGTGGAATAATTCACAGCAGATAATTTTTTACAAATTGATAGCAATTGATTAAAAAATAAGTGAATAACCTAGTACAGTTTTGAAATCAAAATCTGCAAAAATGGTGCAATAAGATTGGTCAATATTTGCTAACAAGTCAAATTATACCTTCTTGAACCATCTAAAAAGCTGAAAGAAAAGGATAGGAGAAATCAGCAAGGGCCCATAGTGAAGAGAGTCAAATAGTTTGGTGAAAATATTGTCATCACGGATATAAAAAAACTAACACTGTTTTTTATATCTGTGTTAGCAAGATTTTTACCAAACTTTGGGACTCTCTCCAATAAGTTAAGGCCCTTGCTGGTTTCTCCTATCCTTTTTCTTACAAATTTATCATATCTATAACCGTGATGGTTTACTATTCTTAATATAAATAACTAAATAGCTTTTCAGCAATCAAATGTTATTAGTGTACACAGGACCGCTATAAGATATTTTACCATTTAAATCTAGCACATGTTTTTCTCATAAGAATAGCATTGCAAATTTAGCGTGATTATTTTGAATGGTAAGAATTCTTATCGTGGTCGTGTGTACTTAATGAAACGAGTAATATTTTATGACTGATGCTGATAAATATAAAAATAAATAACATAAAATATTATGAAAAGTTACTAGCGGAGAGAGCACTAGTTCATCACTCATTCCTGCAATGAAAAATTGAAATATCTACAAATTTCGCGTTCTATATGAATATTTTATAGGGAAGTTAAAATAGTCATCATACACTATGCTACATATTATTGTAAATAATATTTAACTATTCACATTAAAATTTGTTAAAAAAATAAAATAAAGAATAAATTAAAGACTATCGTCTTGTATAAAGCTTACCTTATGTGACAGAAATTTAAATGTTACAAACTGTAGTATTAAATGATTTATGTATATATTTGATTAATTGTTTTATCAGAAAATAATATGTATTATTTCTGCATTAAAGATTTTTAATAAACTTTGACGAATGAACACAAAATGACTTTTCTCTTCACTATATCATATTATACATTTTTTATTTATTATTATTATTATTATTTTTTTATTTATTTATTTTATACGGCCCTTTTACTTGCCAACGTCAATAAGAGCACGTACTAAATTAATTAAACTATATGCCAAAGCGCATAATATTTATTCTATCTCTCCTACTCTATCATCTTTTTGCTTTTCCTACCCCAGTGTCAACATATAAAGCGATGTAACTAGCGTGAATCACGATACTGTGCATTCGGTAGGCGTAGTGCTCTCGCGATCTTTCTAGAGTTGGGGAACTCTGGGAAGTGAGGGAGGACACATATTGCTTGCTGGCTGCCTGTCTTACACCCCTCTTAGACACGATTTTATATTACAGTGTGAGGATGAGAGGTTTTAAACAGCAAGCCGAGTTTGCGCGCGCGATTTTAACCAATCAGCGCGTGCAGCTGCGGGGGCATCGCGTATAAAAACGCGACTGCCACTTGCTTCCTCAGCTCAGTCAGTTAGCAGATGTGGTGTGAGCCATCTCTAGCTGTACAGAGCTCTCTGCCGAGCCTTACTGATGAGTCCTAGTAAAGGACGAAACCGGTCTAAGGAAAAGAGTAAGTCTGATGCTGTTTTATAATGTTGTGTCTTTGACGTAGTGTGAGAACGTGAATGCTAGGCACATCGTATTTTATTTTGACACTATACCTCCATCCCTTTAACGTCTACTTTTTAACTAGCTCAAGCTAGAATATTTGATCCCTAGTCCCAATTTACTATTTAAATTAGAGAATTTTCGCGTTTTATTAATTTTCAATTCAACGTGCTCTAATCTCTACCAACTATTTTCTAAATATTTTTTTAAACTTATTAATACTAACCGCGATGGTTTTTTCCTAATACGCACATGTGTAACATGAGAAGGTATAACGCATGCTTTTGCTTAAAATCTAAAAGCTGAGCTTTGGACTCTTAGGTAGATTTATTATTTCTATTCATTGATCCAAAGCACAGTTTTTTAATAATTTAAGATATTTTACCATTACATGGATAGTGACGTGAGAGTATGTAGCGGTGTTTGTTGCATCAACTATTTTATTTGGTAGTTTTGTAATTAGTGTAGTAAAAAAGCAGAGTGAGCAATTAAAAATGAAGTGTTACTTTTATCATAATTGTGATCTTCAATTGCATTTTTTTTTTTTAAGTTTACAATAAATTTCAAGAAAAAAAAAACAAACTTTATTAGAGGTAAGCTTACTTATCAATTTCTCTTTGTAATCTGAATTATATAATGATCATGCTTAGAAGGAAAAGTCAATTAATAGGAAAACTTTTTTTGTTTTAAAATGTAACCAAAAATATTTCATTATATTTTTTAAAAAAGGATAAAAATGCACGCAAATGGTTCTTAAAATAAATTAAAAATTTGTAACAAAAAGTTGATATTTGAATCTAAAATAATTAATGTTCAAATCACAATAATTAAAAATACTTTGTATAAACCTTTGTTTTGCTTAATTATTTTAGTAATAATATAATATATTGAAATACAATATTGAAATTACAGGAATAAAATCTTTAGTTTTATTTTTTTATAAGAAATAGCATTTTTTGTTTAAAAATATGATTATATTACATACATACATACATACATATCATGACGCTATAAATCCCTTTCGGGGTAAGCCAACAACACAGATGTTTTATCCTGACCCAGTGATAGACCTCCACAACTTCCTATCCTGACATACTTCACTTGCTTCCGCCAGTCTCATACCTTGTTTCATACATTTCCTTTTGCATTTCATACTGCATACATTCTTATTTTTCCAACATCTTCCAACCACCTCAGACCATGATGTTTTAGGCCTGCCTCTATCTCTCCTTCCATCCACTCTGCTATGAAATACCTGCTTTGCTATTCTTTCATCACCCATTCTCTCAACATGACCAAACCACCGTAATACACTGTTCTCATACTTCTCAGTCACAGTTTCTTTTACTCCACATTTCTCCAACACCCAAGTATTCCTTACCCTATCTAATCTTGTTTTACCACACATACTTCTGAGAAAACTCATACCAACAGCATTCACCCTACTCATATGCCTACTCTGACATACCCATGATTCAGAACCATATAAGATAGTTGGGAGTAAGACAGAATTGTACACTGTAAGTTTTAGCATCACTCTTGGCCAATCCTGCCATGCTGCCAACTACTTTCCTACCTGCCGCCACTCTCCTCTCAATCTCCCCATCTATACTTCCATTCTCTTGATATAATCTTCCCAAATATACAAACTCTTTCACTCTTTCCAGCTTTTGCCAAAATTTTATATTGTAGATATTTCAAACTTGTACTGCACGAAGTTGGTAGTTATTTCATAAGCTGCGGCCGTGAAGAAATCACATGTTTCAATTTCCGCGGAGAGCATAGATATTTCAAATTTTGCAAGCGGGGAGAATACATACAGATGTTTCAAAACCTGGGCCGCGAAGTTTGCACATGTACCAGATTCCCGCGTAGCCCTCGATATATGTAGGCAATATTTACATATATATATATATATATATATATATATATATATATATATATATATATATATATATATATATATATATATATATATATATATATATATATATATATATATATATCGATGCTTCCGCGTCAAAATAGATTATCTGCACTTTCCACCAGCGCGGCGAACGGAGTATCTGCACTTTCAACGCAGCATGGTGCGTGGACTAGCGGCCATTTACTTAACATTACAGATGCTCCACGGTGGAAAGTGCAGATACTCCACTCACCACGCTGGTGGAAAGTGCAGATAATCTATTTTGACGCAAAAGCATATATATATATATATATATATATATATATATATATATATATATATATATATATATATATATATATATATATATATATATATATATATATATATATATATATATATATATGTTTGAAAATTTGAATATCAATTTGAATTCAATTTGAATTTGAATATATATTTTATCATATATATATATATATATATTAACATGCTTATGGTAATTTAGCATGGACAATGGTGGACAATGGTGGACAATGGTTTCCTTATAAGTTTCTTTCAAAATAACATTTATGCTAGTCTACAAACTTTACCCTCAACAGTTAATCTGTGTCAAATTTTCAACATACGTTACACCCATATGTTACACCAGAAAAATTATTACCATCATGATGAGTGATGAGCCATGTCTGGCAAGCAGCTCTAACAGCCATGAGTATAGCAGTACAGCAGATGCCCATGGGTACAGCACACTGCGCTGGACAAAGCCAATCTGCTCAAGTCTGCCTCTCTCAGGATCTGCCAGAATCAAGACTCGTTGCACCAGCGGTAGTTCTCCTCGCACATATGTTGTAGCTGCCGACACTAGATAGTCTTCAGTTAGCTTCTCTCCTGCATAGCACTGGCGGTGAGCTCGTGATCTCCATTCTGCAAGACAAGCCATTTAAGTTTCACACAAGAAACAGACAGAGTCAAAATTCTTCAGAGTGCTAGCAAATTTCCTCATTTTGTGGTCTATTGTGTTAATCTCTCACAATAAGAGGCACATTGCTAGCATTGCCAGCACATTGCTGTAACATATGTATGTAAACTCTTCATTTTATGAAAAAAGCCTTTTTGTGGGTCCCTGCCATTTCACAAAATCTAGAGTTTACTGTATGCTTCATAAATGCTAATCAGTAGTATTATCACTGGGTGGGGAAAGTTTTTTTTTTTTTTTTTTTTTTTTTTTTTTTAAACTGTGCAATTTTTAAAGTCCTGATGAGATTGACTGAAAACCACACAGGACAAGTGAGAGTTGTACCTGAGTGATGTGCATCATCAGAGGAGTTGGGCTCCTCATTGCTAGCTGCTGTCACAGCATGACCTAGCTGCCCTGTATGCTGACTATCATAGCCAACATATCGCCTGCTCTGCTCTACACGACGAATACGTCTACGCAACTGGTCTGTAGTAATGAAGTCTTGTCCAGCTGACAAACTATAGATTGAAACATTATTTTCAAAAAATCATTAATACATAGGTCTAATAAATATTTCAACACACAAGTTACCTATTAAATAGTTGTCTAGCTGCTCTCCTTGCTAGTTTTTCATCTTGAGACATGTTGAGACATGCCTGGACATCCAAAAAGTTATGCTCTGTGATACCTGGAAAATGTCACTTTTTGTTAAAGCCATAACAAATTAAATACTAGTAGAGTCAAAATCTCAATATTGTAAAATTATAATAGACCGAACTAATACCCAATTAAGAATAAGCTCCATACATCTAAGAGGAGTTCTATATATCGTCGTGGTTCCGCTATATTGTCCGATGTCCACTTGGTTCAAAGTTTACTAATGTCCGATGTCCACTTGGTTCAAAGTTTACTAATGTCCGATGTCCATTTGGTTCAAAGTTTACTAATGTCCGATGTCCACATTTGACCACTTTTCAGGAGACACAAAAAACTAATTATATCCTTTAATATTTGCAGTATTAATGAGGCATTTAACAGTTATTACTATCATAAATATTGCCAAACAAGGCATAAATTATTTCTTATAAATATGTTATATTTTTATTAGAAATAAAATAATTACTCTTTCGGTTGAGCAAAAAAGATCGCAAACTCAAACTTTAAAAAATCATAACTCATGAACGAAGCGTTGTATTAACAAAATAAAACAATATTCTGAATTTTCGGTATATTGCCTATAATATGATGTTTTAGTTTCTATATTGCACGTTACGTAATAGCAACAGCGCGATAATTGACGCAACTCACCAAAAATATGCGTAAAAATAAGTATTTCTTGCTCCAAAGTTGACTTATAAGTAAAAAAAAAAAAAAAAAAAAAAAAAGGATGATCGCCGTATAGAATATCTAATATTACAAATTCAAAATTCCCTTAATTTCGTTTTTAAGTTCACTTAGTAATAATTTTAAAAAATGGTCATACAAATTAATACATCAGAAAATATATTGGAGTAGTTTAAAAAAATTATCACAAACAAAATTAGGTCACAGTTAATAACTACTTTTGCTCTATTTTTGAACCAGAAACTTTTGTTCAGAAACTTGAAATTAATTCTTTTCTATGCAACTGCAGACAGTAAACATGTCAAATTAAAATTTAGAGTCAAAGAATTCATAATTCATTTTATGTTGACTTGCAACTTGCAATTAAAGAAAAATATAAATTTAATTCAAGCACTGCATGTATTTACTCAGGTTGCGCAGCTATGGATAAGTTATATTTCGTGATTATGAATTTCATACGAAATTTTTATTTTCTATGTGAGAAAATTTTTTTTTTTCAAAATAAGTGGAAAAACAGATAGGGGTAGTTTAACACTATACTCTTTTGCAAACTGTTTGCTATAAAATTTGCAAATATTTTTTTTATTTAAAAATATGATTATTTTTTTAATATAATATAGAAAATATTACAAAAAAACTTTTTCTTATCGTCTATATTGCGATACAATAATTTTTCTTTGTATATAAAAGTATACTTTTGCATATAATAAATGTTTTAATCAATTCTTAAACCACCAAATGCTAATTAAAAATGTAAATGTTTATTTTATATGTCAAAAAAAAAACTCTAAATTTATATCTGCGTAATTTTAAGTTGAAGTATAGCATCGATTGTAGAAATTTACTATTATTGAAAATTTATTTATTGAAAATTAACCGTAATAAGCCGGTAAATATATAGCTATTAATTTTTAAATTAATTTCTTTTAAAGAAATATTGTTATCTTTTCGTTAAAATACAAGTTTTGACAAGCAAATGATATCTGCGTGTTCGTAAAAAGAGGCGTACCACGTATCAGCTGACGTATTTTCTCGCAATATATTTCGAGTTTTTATTGTATAAATTTTCAATTTTTTAAGCTAGCTATAAGAAATTTGAAATATATATGTAAAACAAAATTCTGGATTGAAAAATACAATAAAAAAATTTTGGTTCAAAATGGACATCGGACATTAGTACTTTTTAAAAAAAATGGACATCGGACATTAGTAAACTTTGAACCAAATGGACATCGGACATTAGTAAACTTTGAACCAAGTGGACATCGGACAATATAGCGGAACCACGACGATATGATATCGAATCTGATAGTTTGTAAACATTTATTATGTAGTGTAACTTATGACTTGCCTGAAATGGGAGATTTAGGAATGAAAGAATATGCATATTATTGTATGAAACTTGTTTTGTTGGATAGTTTATAATGATAATAGAAAAAAAATGACAAGACATAATATGTATATTACATTGTAATCTCTGATCTATAATACAATACAATAATATTAAACAAACTAATCTATATTTTGAAGGCTATATCCGACTGAGCATTTCACAAAATTGAGTTTATTATATTTTGTACTGTATATTGTGCACTCTCTGGTTATAGCTATAAGTTTAACAATAAAGCAATGCTGCCTTTAAAAGAAAATAATAATAAAATAGTTTTTATTAAGAGGCACAATAGAAAACATCTAAAAAGTGAACATATGTTCAGATGAGCATTGTGATATTAACTGTGTGCTCCCCAGAACAACTGCAAGCCCATATAAGCCATTTTTACGATGAGTAATCACTTGCAGATGCCATGGTTTGCAAACACAACTTGAAAACAAAGAGTGCTTACTTACCTGAACATACTTTTAGCAATTTTCTTTTGAAAGCGGCATCTCTTTAATGTTATTATATAAATATAAGCAGTCTGCACATATATTAAAGTGAATATAGTATTTGAAAATGATCAATTTAAAGCTTTTTACCCTGTCCCATCTCAAGACACTGCTTGAGGATTTGGGTAGCATCTAGGTGACCCTGTTCAGAAGCTTTGATTAACCAGTACACAGCAAGTCTAGCATTTTCTTCAACCTCTTCAGCTGTTAAACAAAAAAAAATATATATATTATGTAAGTGTGCATACTTAGGTATACCTATATATAATTATATATATATATATATATATATATATATATATATATATATATATATATAATTTTTTTTTTTTACAAAGAAAAAATTGACGAAACATACCCGTACCTCCTCCTGCAGTTTCTTCCAAGAGCTGTTTGGCAAGTGCCACTTGTGCTTCTGGGCAGCCATCCTCTGCCAGTTGCCCTTGCAATAACCTTAGGGAGCTCCGGGGACCATCTGAAACACAACATAATATAACACCAGATAATGCAACACAAAATTGTAGGTATCATGTTGCAGCTCTGCGCCACTATATAGTTTGAGAACGGGGCAGCGGCGGCCACAGCGTTTTCTCATAAAGATAACATAGTGTGGTTGCCTATATATATAATTATATATATACAAATCATTCTCAAACTAATGGCCAGAGCTGCATGTACCTATTGCATGATCTCATATTTTTACAGCATTTTTACCACAAATTTACATTACGGGCATATGCAATAGTGATGATTCATGGTAACAAATTGTACATGTATGTATATACATATATGAACATATATATAGGCGACATAGGCCATTTATGTACATATATAAGTCTTGATTTTCTTTTAGCGGTGTGCAATTATACATACATGTATCATCATGTATGTATTGACAAAAACGCGGAGTATTGAAAAAGTATTCATATCCAGGTAAAAAATACAAAATAACATATACCGGTATGTATTCACTTTGTATTCTTTTGTGTCAAATTCAATACAAAATGAATACTTTTCCTGGATATAAATACAAAAAGAATAGTAAATTTTTATTGCCTTTTTTTAAGTGAAACACAACTCTGGAGTATAAATGAATAATATATACATAGTTTCAATGCACTCAATTCTCAGGTAAAAGATATAGTATGTATGTATGTACAGTACATAAATAAATTTAAAAAGAATACATTTTGAATACTCCGATTTTTACCTGATATACATAATATATATGTATAGAGGATTCATAATGCATGCATATATTAAAATGTTTTTGACTTCAACAAATCATATGATGTACTGCACATTTTTAGTTGCTGAGTGTGTGATTTCAGCAGGATTTCAGTTTTAATTTTTCCTACTGTATATACATATATGTATACCGGTATCCACTGTTTGTGATTATTAAGAAATTTCACAATCTCAAGAAACGACAATATATTTATCTATATCAGTAATTGCAGAGTAATATATAATATGAATTATAGGAAATAACTTACCATGTAGGGTCCATTGCTTTCTCCGAGACTTATTTCTAATAGGAAGAGGGACAACACCTGCCATAATGATTGAACAGAGTAAACAGCTTAAAATCTACAAGCAACGTAATAATAATTTATAAACAGCATTTGTTTTCCAATTTAATTGACACTTGCAATGTCTATGTAAATAGTTGCTATTTTCTGACATATAACAATCCATAAATCGACCATCTAGCAACATTTAATGGATAATCCAGATAGATTAAAGATCAAACACTCGGCAACCACTCCCCTTTCAAATTACCAACAGCAACCAAATAAATTTTACTATTTGTACTGACCAGGTACTGACTGCGTGACTCGCTGTGTCTGTGACTACTGTACAGCTACTGTAACGCACGCTCTGTTATAGCCGGCTTTAAGCAAAGAGACCGCGATGTAACGTGGAAAGATCTGATGGCTGTCTGTAGGCCTCATTCATAACTACAGTAAATAAAACTAAATTGAATTACATATTACATATATATGAATAATGTTTGAAAGGGTTTTTGTAAGTGTTAAATGAAACGAATACCTAAATTTATTACGACTTTTTGTAGTTGGTACGTCTCAAAGCAGCTGGAGAACTATGATTTGTATAATTTGTGCGGTAAATCAAAATTGCAAAATATTTCCAAATAACTTAATTTTGAAATTTACTTTAAGTTTAAGCAGAGCACACTTGAGTTTGATTTTAAGAGATAAATTGGGTAACAAGATTCACGAAAATAAAACTTTTCTCAAATTTATGACACATTAATTGTAAAAAAGAAAGAATAAATTCAAAATATATGCATTCTATAGCACTAAATGAAATTATTTATTCTTGATAACTAAAATTATTCAACTATATAAGATAAATGCTTCAAATTTTAATATAGAAAATTAAGATACAAAGAAAATTTGTCTGTTAATGTAGAAAAAAGGAAATTAGCTTTAATTATTTTAATTGTAAAAATGAGGAAAATTCAAAGTTTTTGAGCTATTCTCAACACCTGTAGCAAAATAACAGCCCAGTGAACCACAGCGAGTTAAATTATTTTATTTTATTTTGTAAAAGTATATAACGTAAATTCAAAATATTAAGTATATACTGTAAACTGTAAACACTAATGAGTTTATTTCTTCTAAAGCAATTTTTCTAAGATGCTTTAAATCTTAAGATAGAAAAAGATAAAGAAATAAAATTGTCTTGTAAAAAATAGGAAATTAACTTTAAGGCGCAGAGAACACCTTGTACAAAAAAGTTGCGTAATATACTAACAAACCTGAAAATCAACGTTGATTTGGCCGGAGTAATTGGTTTCTAATTTATTTTCCATTCACAAAATGCCACTGGCGGTCATTGACGTCACATTTTGCTTGTTTTACGCGCGCGTAAACCGGGTGAGCTGTGACGTAAGTAACCGCCAGTGTCGGATCATTTTGTGACTGGAAAATAAATGAGAAATCAATGACTCCAACCAAATCAACGTTGATTTTCAGGTTTGTTAGGATATTATGCAACTTTTTTGTTTGAGGTGTTCTACGCCTTTTAGTTATTTTAATTGTAAAAATGAGATAACTTCAAAGTTTGAGCTTATATATATTCTCAACACAAATGATATTTCTCTTTGCACTAAAATTATTCATATAAGATTGTTCAAAGTTTAAAATAGAAAAGATATAGAAAAAGTGTATCTTGTAGTATAGTAAGATAAGTGAACAACAGTGAGTTATAAAATATTTAATACTATATTTTGTAAAAGTGGGGTAAATTCAAAATACTAAAAGTACTGTAAATACAAAGGAATTTTCTTCTTCTACTATAAAGTTATACACCGCCTAAGATGCTTTAAATCTTAAGATAGCTATAAAAGATATAGAAAAGTTGTCTCTTGTAAAATAAAAAAAGGAATTAACTTCAATTATTTTAATTGTAAAAATGAGGTAACTTCAAAGTTTGAGCTATTCTTAACACTAATAGCACTAAAATTAATCATATATTGGGATTAATTGTTTAAAGTTGAAAATAAAAAAGATATAGAAAAATTCTACCTTGTCGCAACAGTGAAACAACAGTGAATTAAATATTTAAATTTATTTTGTTAAACTGACGTAAATTCAAAATATTATAGTAATGTAAACACCAATATGAATTTTCTTCTTGCATTTAAATTATTCACAAGATGCTTTAAATCTTAGGATAGAAAAGATAAAGTAAATTAGTCTCTTGTAGAAAAAAGTAAATTAACTTCAATTATTTTATTGTAAAAATGAGGTAACATCAAAGTTTAAGCTATTCTCAACACTAAATGATATTTCTTTTTGCACTAAAATTATTAATTTAAGATTGTTTAAAGTTTAAAACAGAAAAGATACAAACAATTGAATCTTGTAGCAACAGTGAACAACAGTGAATTAAAATATTTAATATTATTTTGTAAAAGTGACGTAAATTCAAAATATTGAGTACTGCAAGCACTAATGAATTTTCTTCTTGCACTAAAGCTATTCAACTAAGATGCTTTAAATCTTAAAATAGAAAATATAAAGAAAAATTGTATCTTGTAGAAAAAAGGGAATTGACTTTAATTATTTTAATTGTAAAAATGAGATAACTTCAAAGTTTGAGCTATTCTCAACACTAATGATATTTATTTTTGCACTAAAATTATTCATTTGGTATTGTTTAAAGATTAAAAAAATAAACTATTAGAAAAATTGTACCTTAGAGCAACAGTGAACAACAGTCAATTAAATTATTTAAATTAATTTTGTAAAAGTGACGTAAATTCAAAATATTAAGTACTGTAAACTCCAATGAATTTTCCTCTTGCACTAAAGCTATTCAGCTAAGATGCTTTAAATATTAATATAGAAAAGATAAAGAAAAATTGTCTCTTGTTAAAAAATAGGAAATTAAGTTTAATTATTTTAATTGTTAAAATGAGTTAACTTCAAAGTTTGAGCTATTCTCAACACAAATGTTATTTCTTTTTGCACCAAAAATATTTATTCGGGATTCTTTAAAGTTTAAAATAAAATTAAAAAAGATATATAAAAATTGTATCTTGTAGCAATAGTGAACAACAGTGAATTAAAATATTTAATATTATTTTGTAAAAGTGACGTAAATTCAAAATACTAAGTACTGTAAAAACAAAGGAATTTTCTTCTTCCACAATAAAGTTATACACCTAAGATCTAAATATTAAGATAGAAAAAATAAAGAAAAATTGTCATTTGTAGAAAATTTCAATTGTTAAAATGAGGTAACACTAAAGATTGAGCTATTCTCAACACTAATGATATTTCTTTTTGCACTAAAATTATTCATTTAAGATTGTTTAAAGTTTAAAACAGAAAAGATATTGAAAAACTGTATCTTCTAGCAACAGTGAACAAAAGTATTTTATATTATGTAAATTTATTTTCTAAAAGTGACATAAATTCAAAATTTTAGGTTCTGTAAACACTAATGAATTTTCTTCTTGCACTATAAAGTTATACACTTAAGATGCTTTAAATCTTAAGATAGAAAAGATAAAGAAAAATTGTCTCTTGTAGAAAAAAGGAAATTAACTTTAATTATTTTAAAGGCGTAGAACACCTTGAACAAAAAAGTTGCGTAATATCCTAACAAACCTGAAAATCAACGTTGATTTGGCCGGAGTTATTTATTTCTAATATATTTTCCATTCACAAAATGCTGCTGCCGGTCACTGACGTCACAGCTCGGCTGGTCCACGCGCGCGTAAACCGGGGAAGCTGTGACGTCAGTGACCGGCAGCAGCATTTTGAGAATGGAAAATAAATCAGAAATCAATGACTCCGGCCAAATCAACGTTGATTTTCAGGTTTGTTAGGATATTACGCAACTTTTTTGTTCAAGGTGTTCTACGCCTTTAATATTAAAAATGAGGTAACTTCAAAATTTGAGCTTTTCCCAACAATAATGATATTTCTTTTTGCACTAAAAGTATTCATTTAAGATTGTTCAAAGTTTAAAATAGAAAAGATATAGAAAAATTGAATTTACTTTTATTTTGTAAAAGTGACGTAAATTCAAAATATTAAGTATTGTAAACACTTATGAATTTTCTTCTTGCACTAAAGTTATTCAACTAACATGCTTTAAATCTTAAAGCCATAGGCCACATAAAACAACATGTGCTTTTTAATGAATAAACATGAAAAGGGATATTCAAAACTTATGACAATTTTTACCAGAATGTTAATTTAGCCCCACGAGAGAGCATGAAAAAACTGTAAAATATGCCATTTGCGTGAAAATTCATGTTTATGACGTCAGAAACATGCAAAAATTAGTATGAAAATTTTGTGCGGGTTGCATAAATCGAATTTTCTGATCACTGTTACGGGGCTACTGTTGGGTTTGAGACAAACTAATGCTATTTATGTAAATCCCATCAAGTGTTTTGTGATATAAATGCATATGTTTTTCTCTGGTCTATTCCTGTAAGATAGAAAAGATAAAGAAAAATTGTCTCTTGTAGAAAAAAGGAAATTAACTTTAATTATTTTAATATTAAAAATGAGGTAACTTCAAAGTTTGAGCTATTCTCAACACCAATGATATTTATTTTTTCACTAAAATTATTCATTTAAGATTGTTCGCAAAGTTTAAAATAGAAAAGATATTGAAAAATTGTATCTTGTAGCAACAGTGAACAAAAGTGTATTAAAATATTTAATATTATTTTGTAAAAGTGACGTAAATTCAAAATATTAAGTATTGTAAACACACCAATGAATTTTCTTCTTGCACTAAAGCTATTCAACTATAACATTCTTTAAATCTTAAGATAGAAAAGATAAATAAAAATTTTCTATTGTAAAAAATAGGAAATTAACTTTAATTATTTTAATTGTTAAAATGAGGTGTAACTTTAAAGTTTGAGG
This sequence comes from Ecdyonurus torrentis, assembly GCA_949318235.1. Classification (NCBI taxonomy): domain Eukaryota; kingdom Metazoa; phylum Arthropoda; class Insecta; order Ephemeroptera; family Heptageniidae; genus Ecdyonurus; species Ecdyonurus torrentis. The sequence goes on from OX439127.1 coordinate 50,329,935, forward strand.
TATTCTCAACACTAATGATATATTTTTTTTTGCACTAAAATTATTCATTCGGGAATGTTTAAAGTTTAAAATAAAAAAAAGTATAGATAAATTGTACCTTGGAGCAACAGTGAACAACAGTGAATTAAAATATTTAAATTTATTTTGTGAAAGTGACGTAAATCAAAATATTAAGTACTGTAAACACTATTGAATTTTCTTCTTGCACTAAAGTTATTCACCTTAGATGCTTTGAATCTTAAAATAGAAAAAATAAAGACAAATTGTCGTTTGTCGAAAAAAGGAAATTAATTTTAATTATTTTAATATTAAAAATTAGGCAACTTCAAAATTTGAGTTTTTATCAACAATAATGATATTACTTTTTGCACTAAAATTATTCATTTAAGATTGTTTAAAGTTGAAAATAGAAAAGATATATAAAAATTGAATCTGTAGCAACAGTGAACAACAGTGAATTAAAATATTTAATATTATTTTGTAAAAGTAACGTAAATTCAAAATATCAAACTGTAAACACTAACGAATTTTCTTCTTGCACTAAAGTTATTCAACTAAGATGCTTCAAATCTTAAGATAGAAAAGATAAAGAAAAGTTTTCTCTTGTAGAATAAAAAAGGAAAATAACTTCAATTATTTTTATTGTACAAATGAGGTAACTTCAAAATTTGAGCTTTTCCCAACAATAATGATATTTCTTTTTGCACTAAAAGTATTCATTTAAGATTGTTCAAAGTTTAAAATAGAAAAGATATAGAAAAATTGAATTTACTTTTATTTTGTAAAAGTGACGTAAATTCAAAATATTAAGTATTGTAAACACTTATGAATTTTCTTCTTGCACTAAAGTTATTCAACTAAGATGCTTTAAATCTTAAAGCCATAGGCCACATAAAACAACATGTATTGTGCTTTTTAATGAATAAACATGAAAAGGGATATTCAAAACTTATGACAATTTTTACCAGAATGTTAATTTAGCCCCACGAGAGAGCATGAAAAAACTGTAAAATATGCCATTTGCGTGAAAATTCATGTTTATGACGTCAGAAACATGCAAAAATTAGTATGAAAATTTTGTGCGGGTTGCATAAATCGAATTTTCTGATCACTGTTACGGGGCTACTGTTGGGTTTGAGACAAACTAATGCTATTTATGTAAATCCCATCAAGTGTTTTGTGATATAAATGCATATGTTTGTCTCTGGTCTATTCCTGTAAGATAGAAAAGATAAAGAAAAATTGTCTCTTGTAGAAAAAAGGAAATTAACTTTAATTATTTTAATATTAAAAATGAGGTAACTTCAAAGTTTGAGCTATTCTCAACACTAATAATATTTATTTTTTCACTAAAATTATTCATTTAAGATTGTTCGCAAAGTTTAAAATAGAAAAGATATTGAAAAATTGTATCTTGTAGCAACAGTGAACAAAAGTGTATTAAAATATTTAATATTATTTTGTAAAAGTGACGTAAATTCAAAATATTAAGTATTGTAAAAACACCATTGAATTTTCTTCCTGCACTAAAGCTATTCAACTATAACATTCTTTAAATCTTAAGATAGAAAAGATAAATAAAAATTGTCTATTGTAAAAAATAGGAAATTAACATTAATTATTTTAATTGTTAAAATGAGGTAACTTTAAAGTTTGAGATATTCTCAACACTAATGATATATTTTTTTTTTTGCACTAAAATTATTCATTCGGGAATGTTTAAAGTTTAAAATAAAAAAAAGTATAGATAAATTGTACCTTGGAGCAACAGTGAACAACAGTGAATTAAAATATTTAAATTTATTTTGTGAAAGTGACGTAAATCAAAATATTAAGTACTGTAAACACTATTGAATTTTCTTCTTGCACTAAAGTTATTCACCTTAGATGCTTTGAATCTTAAAATAGAAAAAATAAAGAAAAATTGTCATTTGTCGAAAAAAGGAAATTAATTTTAATTATTTTAATATTAAAAATTAGGCAACTTCAAAATTTGAGTTTTTATCAACAATAATGATATTACTTTTTGCACTAAAATTATTCATTTAAGATTGTTTAAAGTTAAAAATAGAAAATATATATAAAAATTGAATCTGTAGCAACAGTGAACAACAGTGAATTAAAATATTTAATATTATTTTGTAAAAGTAACGTAAATTCAAAATATCAAACTGTAAACACTAACGAATTTTCTTCTTGCACTAAAGTTATTCAACTAAGATGCTTCAAATCTTAAGATACAAAAGATAAAGAAAAGTTTTCTCTTGTAGAATAAAAAAGGAAAATAACTTCAATTATTTTTATTGTACAAATGAGGTAACTTCAAAATTTGAGCTTTTCTCAACACAAATGATATTTCTTTTTGCACTAAAATTGTTCATTTAAGATTGTTCAAAGTTTAAATGAAAAGATATAGAAAAATTGTATCTTGTAGCAACAGTGAACAACAGTGAATTAAATTATTTAATATTATTATGTAAAAGTGACGTAAATTCAAAATATTAAGTACTGTAAACACTAATGAATTTTCCTCTTGCACTAAAGTTATTCAACTAAGATGCTTCAAACTTCAAATCTTAAGATAGAAAAGATAAAGAAAAGTTTTCTCTTGTAGAATAAAAAAGGAAAATAACTTCAATTATTTTTATTGTAAAAATGAGGTAACTTGAAAGTTTGAGCAATTCTAAAAACAAATGATATTTCTTTTTGCACTAAATTTATTCATTTATTAGAATTGTTTAATGTTTCAACAAGTGTTCTAATTAATAATTTAAAACGACAATCTTTTTTCTTTACGTGTGAACCAACCGATAAAGCGTTGCCTTGGTTGATAATATTATGTATTGTGTGTAATGATAATAAAAAAAATATTAAAAATAAAATAAAAAAGATATAGAAAAATTGTACCTTGTAGCAACAGTGAAACAACACATCAGTGAATTAAAATATTTAAATTTATTTTGTGAAAGTGACTTAAATTCAAAATATTAAATACTGTATACACCAATGAATTTTCTTCTTGCACTAAAGTTATTCAACTAAGATGCTTTAAATCTTAAAATAGAAAAGATAAATAAAATTAGTCTCTTGTAGAAAAAAGGAAATTGACTTTAATTATTTTAATTGTAAAAATGAGGTAACTCTAAAGTTTGAGCCATTCTCAACACTAATGATATTTCTTTTTGCACTAAAATTATTCATTTAAGATTGTTTAAAGTTTAAAACAGAAATGATATAGAAAAATTGTATCTTCTAGCAACAGTGGACAACAGTATTTTATATAAAAGGAATAGACCAGAGAAAAACATAAGCATTTATATCATAAAACACTTGTTGGTTTTTACATAAATAACATTTGTTTGGCTCAAAACCCAATAGTAACCCCGTAGCAGTGATTAGAAAATTCAATTTATGAAACCCGCACAACATTTTCATACTAATTTTTGCATGTTTCTGACGTCATAAACATGAATTTTCACGCAAATTGCATACTTTACAGTATTTTCACGCTCTCTCGTGGGGCTACATTAACATTCTGGTAAAAATTGTCATAATTTTTGAAGATTCCATTTAGCTCCATTTTAGCTCCCATTAAAAAGTACATGTTGTTTTATGTGGTCTATTGCTTCATGTAAATTTATTTTCTAAAAGTGACATAAAATCAAAATTTTAGGTACTGTAAACACTAATGAATTTTCTTCTTCCACTAAAGTTATACACCTATTAATCTTAAGATAGAAAAGATAAAGAAAAATTGTCTCGAATCTTGTAGAAAAAAGAAATTAATTTTAATTATTTTAATATTAAAAATGAGGTAACTTCAAAATTTGAGCTTTTCCCGACAACAATGATATTTCTTTTTGCACTAAAATAATTATTCATTTAGGATTCTTTAAAGATTTAAAACAGAAAAGATATAGAAAAATTTTATCTTGTAGCAACAGTGAACAAAAGTGTATTAAATTATTTAATTTTATTTTGTAAAAGTGACGTAAATTCAAAATATTTAGTACTGTAAACACAAATGAATTTTCTTCTTGCACTAAAGTTATTCACCTAAGATGCTTTAAATCTTAAGATAGAAAAGATGAAGAAAAATTGTCTCTAGTAGAGAAAAGGAAATTACCTTGAATTATTTTATTGTAAAAATGAGGTAACATCAAAGTTTGAGCTATTCTCAACACTCATATTTCTTTTTGCACTAAAATTATTTATTTAAGATTGTTAAAAGTTTAAAAAAGAAAAGATATAAAAAATTGAATCTTGTAGCAACAGTGAACAACAGTGAATTAAATTATATAATATTATTTTGTAAAAAAGACGTAAATTCAAAATATTAAGTATTGTAAACACTTATGAATTTTCTTCTTGCACTAAAGTTATTCAACTAAGATGCTTTAAATCTTAAAATGGAAAAGATAAAGAAATTTAGTCTCTTGTAGAAAAATAAAATTAACTTTAATTATTTTAATTGTTAAAATGAGGGAACTTCAAAGTTTGAGATGTTCTCAGCACTAATGATATTACTTTTGCATTAAAATTATTCATTTAAGATTGTTTAAAGTTTAAAATAGAAAAAAATAGAAAAATTGTGTTTAAATTTATTATGTAAAAGTGACGTAAATTCAAAATATTAAGTACTGCAAGCACTAATGAATTTTCTTCTTGCAAAATTAAGTTGTTCAACTAAGATGCTTTAAATCTTAAGATAGAAAAAATAAAGAAAAGTGGTCACTTGTTTAAAAAAGAAAATTAAATTATTAACTTTAATTATTTTAATTGTAAAAATGAGATAACTTCAATGTTTGAGCTATTCTCAACACTAATGATGTTTCTCTTTGCACTAAAATTATTCATTTAAGATTTTTTAAAGTTTAAAATAGAAAAGATATATATAGAAAGATTTTATCTTGTAGCATAAGGGAAATAATTATTTTAATTTTATTTTGTAAAAATGAAATAAATTTAAAATATTCGGTACTCTAATAATGAAATTTTTTCTTGCACTATAATTATTGAACTAAGATGCTTTAAATTTTAAAATATACATACACACACACATTTATGTATATATTACACGTTATATGCATTGATATCAGTTAATTAATGGATTTGAAATTTTAATGTACTGTACAGTGTACACAGAACTCTTTTTCAATAACTTTAATTATTGATATGAAATTGCATAGAGAAAATCAAGTTGTAAAATCTGTTTTCCACAATATTTAACTGAAAATGAAATAAATATAGTTAATTCATATAATCGTATACGATATTTATTATAATTTTCGGTCGTAGATTCTAACACCTCAAATTTAAAGTTAAAAAATGCTCTTACTGTATAATTTATCATCACATAGTTAAAATTAATCATTAAAACACATTAAATACATTACTAAAATCTTACAATAAAGGTATTATGCTAAACTGAAATATGTCAAGTGGATTGCAAGGGCACACGTACCATCATATATTAATGCACAACGCTTGACGTCAAAGCTAACATTTCATGGGTGAACGTTGTGAGGTTTAACACAATTTCCTGTCTCTTAATGGCTTTCTTCTATACATCCTTCTTACAAAATTTGTGGTGTAATAATCTAATATCCTTTGATTTCGTTTGTTGTTTCAGTAGCTTTCTATTATTAAGTCTAGTTCACCCTAGACATAGTTATGATAAAACTATATGTGTGAGTGATTACATAAAAATCATCATCACACAAGAATATTTACGTCACTAGCCTATGACTGATAAAGGAACAACTATTTTGAGGCTGACTATAAGCGATTTCGGTCACATCTGCCTCCGTTTCTCCTTACTACGCATGCGCAGTAAGTCAAAACGGAAGCGGATGTGAGCGAAATCGCTTATAGTCAGCCTCAAAACAGTTGTTTCTTTATTAGTCAATAGAGCTTTTATGCTTCAAATATTTCTTGCATTAGTTGAAGCCTGTAACTCCAAATTTTGCAGTTATAGATTATATTATATAGCTCATGTGCTGCAAGGAAAAAAAATGGCACTATCAACAGGTAAATAATCCTGTAAATTGCAATAGGTAAATATTAACTTGCGGAAGAGGTATTGATAGTATAATGACTCTTAATCTAGGTTAAATATCACCTAGTCTGGCTAAGACACAACTTTATTGTTTACCTGCACTGGATATTATTCTAGTATATCATGCAATATATTGAGTGTTTATAATTACGCAAAATGCGGAAAAGGAAGTGACTGGAAGAGGAAACCACGTGACGATAAAAGTGGGAGGTAGCTCAGGCCTAGCTTGCTGCTGGCACCACTTTTCTCCCACTTTTACCGTCACGTGGTTTCCTCTTCCGGTCACTTCCTTTTCCGCATTTTGAGTAAACATAAGCAGTCCTTCTGTTCCTGTTTCCATAAAATATGTCCCTATTGCAATTTACAGGATGTATATGTACTAACGTATCTGTCATTTTCAGTTTTGCTTTTTTGTTCTTTTTTTCGTGCGTATATTATAAAAACATATTATTTATATGTTTATTAATATGTGTATAAACAGTCTTCGGCTATTTATTTAGTACCATAAAATATTGTTTGTTGTATAAATTTAACTTCATTATTTTATTAACGTACGCACAATAACTATTTCGCTACACAATATAATTATTTCTAACTAAGCCTAGATCATTTTAAGGCAAGAAACGCGTTCCCACAAATATATAGGCTTCCTGTGCCACAGAGGTTGTGAAAGGTTTGCCTACGTTCGCAGGCAGCGTTGCTTGCCATGATGACTATGACCAAATATAAATATTAGTGCTAATTAGTAACACTCATATTATTACATAGTGTAGTATTACGTAGAGTTACATTACGGAAGATCTGATTGGTTGCCCTAATTTACATGCTTTTGATTGATCGTGGTTATCACGCAACGCCTCCTGAGAACGTAGGCAACTCTTTCAGATCCTTTGTTAAGCAGGAAGCCTAAATTTGTAAGAATGCGCTTCTCTCGTTAAATTTCTCTAATTATTAAGCCTAAAGTATTTAAAGTATAATGTTTGTTTGTTTCTTACTAAAAAAATTCAAATAAAATCAGTTTATAGTATCCACGAATATCATCCGCGGGGTCATATTTTTAATACCTCATCTTTTATCACTAAAAAAGAAAGAAAAAGAAGATATTGTTACAGGTTTTGCACATTTATAATTAGATTTTTTAAGACATGTTTCTAATTCTAAAAAGTTGTGTTTCAAGGTTTCTCTGTTGCCAAATTTATTCAGGTTTCGTCTATAATGCATTTTATTCACATGTGAGTAATAATAATAATAATAACAAAATAAAATAAAATAAAATAACTAATAATAATAATAAAAATAGGTGGCATTATGACAAAATATATTTTACATGCAAATCACCGTTTACAATCATGTGATATGTTTCCATAATCAGTATTCAATGCACATAAAAAAAATCACGTGTAAATGATAAATACACTATACATTACTTTATGTATGGTGTAAATACATTTCAATAGAAATCAGGGACATACAGGGCTGTCAAAAACAAACTGTATATTAAAACCCACATAAAACTGAATTTGTTATTTGAATACGGATCACGATCCTAATTGATATATTCAAATAAAAAGATCCGGTTGTGGGTAAATACGGATTTGATCTGAGCTTATTTTTGTCGCTCATATGGAGCTAAATTTTGTTATCGTACACTCTTTTGTTTAGGACTATCTTAATGCATTAACCATCCTGATAATGTTGATCAGATCCAGATAAAAAATATGTCCGTGAAGACCAAATTGTTCTTTTGGAAATAGATTCTTATTCGTAATCCGGATTCGAAAATTATCGTGATTTTGACACGGGGACACCACTAACATAGTTTTAAAAAACTTAAAACAACTTAAATTAGCTATTTTTAATAACATTGCTAAAATGATGAATTATTTTAGCTACTCATGTAATGTAATTACTTAAAAGTGATTATCTTAAATAAGTTAGTACTCGTAACTAAAGTAATGCACCATTTTTTTAGAGTGCATGCATAAAAATATTTATATAAATGCATACAACATATTATACAGGTGCCTATAGCTCCTATTAATATAAAAATTATTATTTTATTAACAGATGAAAAATTTACTCTATTGTTGATTTGTATCCCCGATCCACAAACTTTAATTGGCCTATCTCCTTAAAACACGCACAGCATTTAATGTGTAAATGGGATGCTTATGCTTATAATATTGACAGAATTTTATTTTATGTATGTATGTATACGTACGTTATTGTTTGTTACATGCTCGCAGTTAAAAGTTAGAAGTAATATTATAAATATCACCGTGAGATACTTTCCACACGCTATAGACTTCGAGTTTTTTTTTTTTTTTTTTTATTGCTGTGACAAATGTATTATGACTGTGAAGCTATATAGACTAAAATTTCCAACGTTTTAATTTAACTCATTGATCGTTGTCCTGCAGGAATAGGGACAAATTTAATGTTTACTCCGCACATTATATATATTTTCAATGCACATGACTTGGCAAGCTAGCGCATCGTGCTATTTTCCAGCCTCGACTTTTAGAGAGAGAGAGAGAGAGAGAGAGAGAGAGAGAGAGAGAGAGAGAGAGAGAGAGAGAGAGAGAGAGAGAGAGAGAGAGAGAGAGAGAGAGAGAGAGAGAGAGAGAGAGAGAGAGAGAGAGAGAGAGAGAGAGAGAGAGAGAGAGAGAGAGAGAGAGAGAGAGAGAGAGAGAGGAGAGAAAAAGGGTAAAGAAGCTGTTGTTCTTTGTTACCTGACCATCTAAAAAAACACATAATTATATATACATTTCTTACTTAACATAAAAATATAACATATCTTTTCATTTATTGGCATTGCCATACATACGAATAATTATTCGATCAGTTTAACAAATTGTAGTACCCAGTTAAGTTTGTCAGTATATTGAAACATTGGGGTTTGTGAAACAGAGTTGCAAGCAAGCATCCGTGGAGTTTCAGTTTGGCGCTGGCGCGGGGGCTCAGGCTGAGGGTGAGGGTGAGGGTGGAGAGAGAAAGAGAAAAAGAGAGAGTGAGAGAGAGAGAAAGGGCGTATGCGCACAGGCAGCGGCCCGCTGAGGGTGGGTAATAGCTAGCTGGCTTGCGACTCGATGTCGATGAAGACGTTGAGCAGTTGGCAGATACCAAGCAGCCTCCGCGCTCCAGCACTCCAGGTATGTAACTACGAGCTGGAGTTGCCGGCTCCAACGCCTCTTATGTGCGCTTACTTTGTTAAACATATAAACAATAAACTTATTTAATATTGTACTACAGAACTGAAAAAAATAGTTTAACTTCATGTAAAATATTTTATTGCCTTTATTTTGTATAGTTTGCAGTTAGACCTTGCAATATAGGAAATGCAATGTTAGAGCTATCAAGATGAATCCTTATATTTCTTTTATTTCAAGAATGTAGAACGATGATATTGTTTACACCTCTTGATGTCACTTACTTGTCATTTTCCAGTGGAGTTTAGAACCCAATGTCAGTCATGTGTCCGCTGCATATCTCGCAATCTGCCTCGTTCGTGCATACCAAAAAGAAAATTCTAATGGCCCTTAAACTTTATTATCATATGTAAATAGGAGTGGATTTCATACAACACGTCAAAAGTAAAATAACTTATTTGCAATAAAATACTAAAATAATGAAAACAAAGGAAGTAAATATAACTATAAATAAAATACAGCTTGATACAAAAAGTACCGATTCTATATGTGCACGGTTTCTTTTGATACTATACGTTACGTGTATATAGAAAAATAAGTACATAGAACATAAAATAAATTTTTCTCGCATACATATTTTTATCAAATATAACATCATATAATTTTTATTTTATTTAGAAAAATGCAAAACCTGAAATTTTATTTTGAATGCTTTATGTGCAGAAACTTGCAGTATATTTTGTAAAATTGCAAAAACAATATTTGAATATTTTGTTAAATGCTATGTACAAAAATGCCAGGGATTACGACACTAATTCGTTTTCCCATTAAAAGATTCAACGTGCGCATACACCATTGTTGTACTGCAGTTAGTTTTCTTTTATTACTATTATTATTATTCTATCTCGTTAGAAAAAAAAATGCAATTTTTGCATTTGCTATAATTATATAACTATTGAGACATTGTTTATACTTATGTCATTGATTGCATTTTTGAGTGCACAGTATTATATGTGAGTGTGTGTGTGCGTGCGTGTGTATTTGTGTGATATTATAATAGTTATGTTCTTTTTATAATTAATATCATAAAAATTCGGTCGATCAAATATAAAGTCTTATTCAGCAGTTTGAAAGATAAGTGACGTAAAATATTTGTGTTTGGCAGTAAATTTTTAAATGTTATTTGTTAATTATTTTATTTTTTTAACCATATAATTTTTGAAGAATTGACACATTTATATAAAATTATGTTCTTACATTTTTAACTTTTTAATTTCTTTTTTATGGGCAATGAATTGAAATGCATAGATAATTGCTTGTTTTGAACCCTTTCTAAATCGTACTCTAAAATCTAAATCGTATCTGAAACATAAATGAAAGAAAAGAATTATTAAAGTTGCGAGGAAGCAAGTAAAAAACCACAAACTGGTGCAAAAGGTAGAGAGAAAGAGTGAGAGTGAGCGAGAGAGAGAGAGAGAGAGAGAGAGAGAGAGAGAGAGAGATAGAGAGAGAGAGAGAGAGAGAGAGAGTGTTATTAGGGTGAACTTAATGAAAGTTAAAGAGGAGAAGCAATAGCAAGCGAGATTGCAGGATTTGCGAGTCAAGAGGAAAAGTGCTAGCAAAATTGTATGGAATTTCATAACAAGCATTTTAGTAAAACAAAAGCAAAAAGTGAGGGGAAAAAATGTTAATATAGAAATAAATAAACGTTGTTTCGTTTTTATTTTAACTTATATGGTTCATATTATACAGCTGTATATTTTTATTTCTCCGTTTTAATTAATAAAATTTGAATTATTTTGAACATAAATCAAAGGCAATAAGTGACTATCATAAATGCTATGATCATCAGTCATCAGTATTATTTTTGCTGATTGTATGAAGAAATTTGAAAAAATTTAGGAGAACATAAAAAAAATATATGTTCTAGGCCGCGTGAAAAAAGTGCAAAGAGGAAAATACTAAAATAATATTGTTAAAAACACTGAAATTGCCTCTTGAGATAGCTATATAAGTAGCAGATACCAAGGCAAGTGTGCATTTTTTTCCCACCTATAGGCCACATTTTTTGAAGTTGTGATTCTATTATTATTATTTTTTAAACGAATGAGGCCCCACGCACACCGCATTCAGTAACGGACATCTATTACATAAAGTTCAACATTATTTGGTAGTTATAATATAATGTATACATGAAGCTATATGAATAGTCACATGCACACACCTACATAATATATTAACATTACCCTGGTCCGTCTACTTTATTTTTTATTTTTATTTTTTACATAATTTAGCATTATAATAATATATGAATTATGAATAAATATACATATACACATATATTTATCTTATTTGAATTTTTTTTTTCTTTCACTCCTCATTATTTTAATCTTTATATAATGATACTTCAATAATGATACCTATAGTCACCATGATTATTCAGTCTAACATGTTTTCTTGTTTGTCCTTATGGTATAAAAGAATTAAGCATTACAACGCTTAGCATTTTAAAACTTTTGAGTGATACAAGTTTTCTCGGAACTCTAATATATCTAACCTGCTAATCTAAATCTGATCTGTATAAAATTGTACCGCATGGTTTTAAGTTTTAAGTGTTTACCTAATGTTAAATTAAGTCAAATAAGATTTTGCTTTAAAATAATTATGTGTGCAAGAAATTTTGATATGCTTGTTTTATTATTATTTACTTGTTTGTTACATTGTTATAACTGCAAAATATAAATTTTTAACATTTCTATAACCACTTGGTTTTCTTGCCATTTGGTTATAACCAATTTTTATATAGAAATGTTGATTTGTTTCTATGGATGGTTCATCTCATCACTATATTTTTAATTTTTCATTTTATTATTATTATTTTTTTTTTGAAAAGGCTAATACTCTGTGTTTTTATCCGATTCAGAAAGCTCTTTTTTGTAACAGAAGTAAAATAAATATTCATAGAAATTGATTTCTAAACAAGAAAACACCGATATACTAAGGGATAGATCAATTGTAACAAAAGCTTTATTTATTCATCTGAGTTTAATTTCTCCAAGTGTTATTTCAGAAAAATTTCCGATTTCAATCCCAAATGCTAAAACATTTTTTTGATGAATTATTCTTAAAGAATATTCTTTATAGTTATGTGTACTTTCACCCCAAATTTAAAATTTATTTTAAAAGGTTCACTTTCTGGATGGCCCCGTTGTACTCTAGAATAGATTTTATCGAGATTTTGTTGTTGCCATATTTCTGCATAGCTAGAAAGAAAGTATATTTTCTACATTTTGCAAAAGCAGAACTTTTCCAGTTATATAATTTAGGGTTTCTTTTAAAAATTTAACTTAACAATCACGAAATAATTGAATTTTATGATATACCATGCCCGATACTTCATTATGACATGATGCTTTCGTTTTCATAAGAAAATGATGTTACCAAGCAAAAAAAAAAAAAAAAAAAAAAAAAGCAAAAGTTAGGAAAGTACGTTGGACGCTCAGGCTGCAAAGTCAGCTTCCATCGTTTGTTGAGCACTCGTGGCTCCTTACATCAAGTTGGCAAAGTAATCGTAAGTTCTGACAACCAAAGAATACGACTCTTGAGTCAACAGTTCAATCTTTTTTTGTTCTCTTGAACAACTTTTAAGCAAAGCATATAATGCTTAAAAGCACTCGATCAATAATCAACCCTCTAATTATAGCTGCTCATTTTTTAAATTACTTTTTAATTAAACTCAAAAGCTTTATTTATTTTTATTTTTATTATCTCTGCAAATAATTTGGGACATTTAATACGCCAGGATGCAATATATATATATATATATATATATATATATATATATATATATATATATATATATATATATATATATATATATATATATATATTAGCTAGATGAGTATACTGCATGAATATACCATGAATATACATGAGGATGCATGTGTATATACTATACACGAATACTACAAATTGTGCTCATATCAGTAAAATTACATTACTCTCAAATGTTATAGATGCGTAGCATTTGTTTTTAGACAAGACCATTATTATTATTATTATTGTTGTTACAAAAAAATGGGTTTGTGAACATTCGTTACTTAAAGTTCCACTTAATGAAGCGTATATATGATGTTGTGGATTAAATATCGTCACAAATTACTTTTTCTATTCTCTCTCTTACAAGGATTATTAAATTGTGTTAATGTATGGTTTCACGGTTCGATGTATGTGAGTTAATGCTAGTCTCATTGACCCTTGCGGGATAACCGTGGCGGGAGTTGTTCTTCTCGTTGTTGTCTTGACGACGTTTCGCGTCCAGCGTTGGGCTCATCTTCAGGTTTGAGTATGCCGGGTGAAGAAGAAGAAGGAAGATTAATGCTGCACCCAAACACACAGTACTCTGTGATCCCCACCTTTTACAAATGGGATCTCCAGTGCAATGATAGAGTTTACTTAATTTACTTAGGTTTGGAAGTAGGGTCTGTTTCAGCCTAGGTCGTTTACAGACGAAGAAGTGGGATTGAAAAGAAAACTTAAATAGAACAACTTGTTTTAAGTGGCAAAGGGATAAAAACTCAGAGGAAAAGAAAAAAAATCTGGTAAAAACCCTTTAGGTGAATGATTGTTAGGGCTAAGTTAACATATACCCCAACATGCAAAGGGATGTAGTTTTTAGCGAAAGTCATACACAAGCACATAATGTTTTACATACATACATATACATATAAATATAATATCGTTTGTAAAAGCTAACGTTACCTAAGTTACGACAGGCATCCTGAGGGCGGGCTGCTTTATCCCAAGAAGAGAATAAGTAAATTCTATCTTTGCACTGGAGATCCCATTTGAAAATGGTGGGGATCACAGAGTGCTGCGAGTTTGGGTGCAGCATTCATCTTCCTTCTTCTTCTTCTTCACCCGGCATACATAAACCTGAAGATGCGTCCAACGCAAGACGTGAAACGTCGTCAAGACAACAAGGAGAAGAACAACACCCGCCACGGTTATCCCGCAAGGGTCAATGAGACTAGCATTAACTCACGATTATTAAATTCTCAAATGTAAAAAAATTAAATCATTTAACAATACTATTCATATATATCGCAATTATGCATTCAAAACATCACCTCCAATATAAAAAAATTACATGCGATTTACCTACATATACAAGTCATTGATGCTTGTGTTATACTTTTGGCGGAATTTTCTTCCAAGAATAATTCTTTAAATAGCTCCGTGAAACTAATTTATTATTTAGCTTGAGCGTAAATTAATGTTAATATTGATATTTTGTATAACAATACAACAATTTAAAAAAATTATATTAAAAAAAAAACATGGTGATAGCTTTATAACAATTAGCTTTGTAATTTTTTGGGGGGTGGGGGGAAACAACAAAACAACTCAAAAGTTGGTAACTTTTTGGTACTAACACATTTTTATATAAAATATATTTGATTTTATATTATAATAGTAGATGTCTGATGCTTTTTGGTTGCAATAAAGTCATCCAGTCGGCACTATGGCAAACACTATATTATACTTTTTAATGTCTGGTTTATCAAAGGTGTCAGACATTATAATGTTGTGTCTGTCGGTGTCATTTAAAAAAAAATATATATTATTATTATTATTATTTATTCAATTTACTCTTCCAACCACTAAAAGAGTTCATAAGATCAGTAATGCAGAAGAGGAGTCTTTAAAGAACAAAATGTCTAGACTGAATTTTAGTGTTGCCAGTTGAGCCAAGTAGGTCATATGGATCAATCTGTAAAGGATTCTTGAACTCTCAATAAACGCAGCTCAATTCCTTTGCACACTCTATTTCACTACTTTCGGGCATAAACGTAAGCTCCATGTAAATCTATGTCAATATTTTGCTCGCTGAGAACGTAATATCTTTAAATCCGGATTTTGTAGAAGGCTTCGTTTGTTTGCATTGTGTGATAAATGAGTGTGCACGTTCTTCGGCTCATTGTCGTATTATGTTTTTGCTGCAGCGACACCCTCGCTCACTGTAGCTTATAAAACTTTATTACATGTTTTTGCTTTCATTTTAGGCGAACGCATAGTCAATGACTTTATAAAGATAAGAAGAAAAAAAAAAGAAAAGTAAAGTATAGAAGAAAAAAAAAAAAAAAAAAAAAAAAAAGGAAGGAAGGAAGGAAGGAAGAAAGAAAGAAAAGAAAGGAGGGCAAAATGTTTATAATGCAATAACAAATTTAATTTTAGATCATAATTTTATATCATTTACGGAAGCAGTAATCACTATCCAAACTGAATCATTTTAAGTAATATAACTGCAAAAACACAAAGCATTGCTTACCTATACAATATGTATACTACTTATAAAGTGCAGGTACTCTATATAATTATGTAATTATTGTATTTCATATAGTATTACATAATAGGGGAGCAATTTTTGTCATCTCCATAAAGTGTAAAGTATTTTAAACCCAAGAAAATCCCAATGAAGGAAAATGAAAACTTTAAGTAAAGAAAGGGAGACAGAAGAGAGACATAGAGAGTTGGAGTTGCTATAGAAATTAAATAATTAATTAGGTATGGTTAACTTAAAATAAAACTACATAAATCACCGCATAATTTATTGCGGTATATTTCTTAAACGTTCATTATCACTTAGTGTAAATGTACTGTACAAAAGCTTGTGCTTTCTTCTTTAACTATAAAGTCTAAATTGCTAACATTACTACAGCTTCAAAATACATTAAATTCCAATATAATTAGCAATGAAATTCCATCAACGGTGTTAAATGTGATGAAAGTGTTTATTTCATTGACAAATATTTTATTACGACTTGTTGATGCTTTGATTCACAAAATTATTTCCAAGAGGCCTCGCATGAGCCTCGACACTGAAGAGCGTGTTCATACGCTCGTGAGATAATAAGAAAGTTAGAGAGAGACCTAC
The DNA here is from genome assembly GCA_949318235.1 of Ecdyonurus torrentis. Taxonomy (NCBI): domain Eukaryota; kingdom Metazoa; phylum Arthropoda; class Insecta; order Ephemeroptera; family Heptageniidae; genus Ecdyonurus; species Ecdyonurus torrentis. The sequence goes on from OX439127.1 coordinate 50,346,079, forward strand.
AGAGAGAAACTTCACTAAATACGAGAAAGTGTAGGCGGGAAAGTGTGTGTGTGTGAGAGAGAGAGAGAAAGAGAGAGAGAGAGAGAGAGAGAGAGAGAGAGAGAGAGAGAGAGAGAGAGAGAGAGAGAGAGAGAGAGAGAGAGAGAGAGAGAGAGAGAGAGAGAGAGAGAGAGAGAGAGAGAGAGAGAGAGAGAGAGAGAGAGAGAGAGAGAGAGAGAGAGAGAGAGAGAGAGAGAGAGAAAATCCTGGAAACCGTTGCTAGTAAAGCCAGCATCGATCGGTGGGCAATGTGCGGCGCGCGCCAAGGGTGGGTGTATGATGGCACCAAGCACCAAACCCGTGGGAGCAGCGTAAAGCTTTCCTGCATTCCATCTCTGTGTCATATCACAGCGCCAAATTCACACGAATAGTAACACTCAATAAGAGCCCACAAACTATTTTTTATGTATATTCAATAGAAAATATCATTTGAAATCATTAAATGATAAAATATGAATTGTAAATAATTAGTATTACTATACAGTAGCATTATAATGGCAACCAGTATACAATGAGTTTAAAGACAAAGTAAAATTGTTGTAATTAATTTTCTCTAATGTACTAACAAGTGCATGCATATCTGTAATGCTATAAAATATAATGTAATGAATTAAAAACTTTGTTCAGTGTGTATAAACTAATGCATCGGGCGCAGAAGTCTGTTTCTGGTTACTCTGTAGATATAAAGTTTTAAATTTATAGGATTTGCATTATTCACATTATTGTATACATAATTCCAATATTGGGACTCCGCGCAGTCTATTCGCTTCTTATTACCTTGTTCTTCATTTCACATTCAACCAATTTTGGCTGCATTCAAAACAAACTTAATTTGTCATTTGCATTGTATTATGTAAATATTGAAGAACTTAAACAATTGTTCATAATGCTAGAGTTTTAATGTTATTATTTTATATTTATATGTATATTATATATATATATATATATATATATATATATATATATATATATATATATATATATATATATATATATATATATATATATATATATATATATATATATATATATATATATATATAATAAATATTATAATATATATATTATATATATATATATATATAGACATATTGGTAGTTTACAGTAACATCACATCATTGTAATATGTTACATGGGATTGATAAATTTCAAATCTCTATCGGCAAACCCAAAATTAAATTTAGCTAATTTTGCATTATTTTCGATTAAAATGTGTCACAATCTATATTAATGACTGTTTATTATGCATATTTTTATTCACTTGTTAACTTAAATAATATAATGTTTTGGGGAACGGATCCGAAGATTTTTTTTTAAATTATTTTTAAATAAGAGAGAGAGAGAGAGAGAGAGAGAGAGAGAGAGAGAGAGAGAGAAAAGAAAAAAACTATAACAGGCTTGCAATACCTATAGACTCTTGCCGTGGACAATTTTATAAATTACTAATTTTTTTTAACTATTCCGTCACTTTTTTCTTTGTATGTGCTATGTTTAAACGTAACAACTCTATAGTTATTATTATTGCGTCAATAACACCCAAGGTAAAGTTTCAATCCCAAAACATAAATCAAAATTATTTAAAAGGAGCCCTAACAGCTAAAAGTTATGATTATCTATACCGTCTTTTATTTGAAGCGTCAACAATGACTATTCCGGAACCTCTTAAAAAAAATATTGATATTTAAAGAATATTACACTTTAGCTGCCTTTCATGATCCCAATTCTAAAATTGATGTGCTGATGCATACTACACATTCAAATTTACAACTTTATACTGACTGAACAAATATATTTACTAAAATTTGTCTCATTTCTCTGGTTAATATATTTTTTGTTATTTTACATTTTCTTTTTATTCAAATCCTTTTGTTTTTTAATCTGTATTCTCAATAATGAATTATATTTTATTGTAAATAGTTGACTAGACTAACGCTTGTTGTAACTTATAATTATGTTACTATGAACTGCCTGCTGGGTCAATAAAACAAATCTTATTCTAATACGCTACATGCGTCTCGTCAAAATTTTCTAATTATAATCTAAACATAACTTTAAAAAAGTATTTACAAACATATTTACAGCTCAGCAGCTCCAGAGTTCTTTTCCAGATCATATTTAAAAAAATCACATATTCATTAACAATTTTAGTAAATTCATAAAAATAATTTTAAACGCTGTAATACTCTATGGAAATTAATTTTTGTTACAAGATTTTTAAACGATGAATTATGGATTTTTGCAGTTTGATAATAATGACTTCTCTCCAGATCTTTTGAATGGTGATTAAGCATAACAACTTTATTTTTATTTCTAATGTTCTTATAATTGTGAATATTACTATTAGTTTGATATTTCAGGATGTTTCCTTTTTTACATGATGCAATTATATATAAAAATATTAGGCACTGTAATAATTCTAAAGTTTTAAATTGATTTGGACAAGTACTGTATGCAACCAAATGTTTATGGACCTAATAACTCACTTTTGCAATTTAAAAATACGATCCATTAGTATCCTGTTGATCAGTTCTCCAGTAAATAACATTTAAATTTGTATATGAATATAAAGAAGCAAAATATACAGACCGTAAAATTTGATGCAAAACATTTTTCTTCAACATGAAAAGAACAAATTTAGCAGCATTAAATTTTTGGCAAATGATATCATTGTGACTTATCCAATTTAAATTTTCATTAATAGTTAATCCCAGAAAAAAAAAGAAGTTCCATATACCCTTTTTACTAGACTGACCTTCAATTTTGATGAATATACTGTACTATATTATCGAGTACTTTGTTTTTGGAATGAAATGGAAAATAAATAGATTTGGATGGATTTAAATTTTGTACAAAAATGTTTTAATTCTGAAACCGTTATTTTAATTTTATAATGCAATTTATCATATGTAATATCACAATAATCACACTTTCAACATCAGCATACTGTAATGGATTTGCAACTTTTAAATACTTAGGTAAAAAATCGTTGACACGGCAAAAAGATCAGGCACCACAATGTGACCCCTGAAACAATTTATCTGTGCCCTAAAGTTTTTTTCTTGGCATTATATACCATAAAACTATGTATAGTGCGCGTATTATGTTCAGTGCATATAAAAGTAAATTTATGTATATTTATACTTTAATTTATTTATTTATCGTAGGTTGTAGATGATACTTAACAAATAATAACAAATATATATAATATGTTCTGTATAAAAAAATAGCGATATGTAATTCCATCCATGTTAAAGGCTAGAATATACTACAGTATAGACTATAAAACTGAGAGAAAAATACAAGATATATAATGTTACAATGTTACAAGAAAAATTTTTATTCTTGAAACCATCATACCGAGTTTAAATAAGTTTTATTGTTATATATATATATATTTGTCACTGCAACATTACTCAATAAAATGTAATAACAAGATGATATATTTTTATATCTATCTCATAAACTTTCCTTGCGCTATTTTTATTATTCCAATGTCCCAAAAGATTCTTGTTTACCTCATTTGATTAAAATTTTATTGCAATTGAAAAAGTTCTTTTCCAAAAGTAATTGCAAGCTGCGGAGGGCAGTAAAAAAATCATGGAATATATATATATATATATATATATATATATATATATATATATATATATATCGATGCTTCCGCGTCAAAAGCGAGCATCTACACTTTCCAGATTTCCGACCAAACGACTATCTACACTTTCCGAGCAGCACTGTAACTCGACTACCTGCCATAAGCTTAACATTGCAGATGCTCGGCGGCGGAAAGTGTAGATAGTCGTTTGGTCGGAAATCTGGAAAGTGTAGATGCTCGCTTTTGACGCGGAGGCATCGATATATATATATATATATATATATACAAACACACACACACACACACACGCACAACATGCATGCATGTTTTTATTAATTAAGTTTTAAATAATTAAAAAATTTAAAGTTATTGTTAAAAAATAATTTTAAATCTATCAAGGAGGAGAGTAAGTACTACAGAACGTTTGAATATTATTTTGATTGATTGATTTTTTGTTGCTGCTGCTAATAAATCTATTACACGTTGTTTAACTGCAGCATTCCCGTAATTATAATCTTTGAATTACTAAGCAAAATAACCATGTTTGACTTGTAGGAACACAAGTTTGTTCATTCGACGAAATACAAATTGTGAATAAACATAGGGAGGTGTAGTTGCGCTTGCGTTATTGCGAGTGTTAGTGACCGCCTGGCAGGCATACAACTTAACGCGCATCAAATGTCAAAGGGTGGCCTATGCTTGCAGGATCACACCAAAACACACAGAAGGAAATTAAAAAACGGTGTTCGTAATAGAATAAGTAAAATTCAATTAAAAATACAATGAAAATAAAAACGAATAAAGATAGAACGTTTTGTTTGGCTGTTCTATAAATAATTAAATACTATGAAATTAACTCATCTTTATGGAAATTAGTTCGATTAGTTCATATTTAAAGAAAAATGAAAATATTTGTGTCTAGTAATTCATATAGCTATCAATTATTATTTATTTATTTTATTTAGCACAATAAGGGTTTACAATATTTACAATTCATAAGGTCTTGAGTCTTGAATATGCAGCGTTAGAGAGCAAAGCTCGTTTTGAAGTATAAACAAAATAAAGTACACTAAAGAAGAAAATGAAAGGGAAAAATACATGTCTGCTATTTTTACAATATTTTTTTATTTTATTTTTTATTATTTTTTAAATTTTTCCTTATTGATAGAACAAAAATGGAAAGAAGAAAGCAAAATGAACATAATAAATATTAGATTGTAAAAGTCTCTATTCTTAGAAAAAAACAAAAAATTCTTTGAAGTAATTTTTGTAAGTTGGCTGATTTATTTCTGAAATAATTATTGAATGTTATGTTTCGAATTATTAATTACATACACTTTTTCCACTTCACATTTTTCTCTATATTTTTATGCCTTAAAGCCCTTGTCAACTTAATATTTTATCATTTAGAATACTAGATTGATAATTACCGTACCTTTTTATCCATGAATTAGACACCAACACGTTGATTTTGTATTTATGTTTATTTATTTTCTTTTTGACTGTTATATCACGTATCTGACGTCACAATGAACCGATGGGGTCGTGATACGGGTAAAGAACTTGAGGGAGGGGCTTCAATTTATCACGTGACCAGAACGGTGACTGTGATTGGCGGTGGTACATTGTGACGTCAGATACGTGATATAACAGTCAAAAAGAAAAGAAATACAAAATCAACGTGTTGGTGTCTAATTCATGGATAACAAGGTATGGTAATTATCAATCTAGTATTATAAATAATAAAAAAGTAAGTTGACAAGGCCTTTAACGACAGTTTCTATTTTTTGCAAGTTAAAAATTAGATTGTCAAAATTCCTTATTGTGTATAGTTGATAAATAACAGCATTAAGCGACAACATAAACTTCATCGTTGTCAAGAATTTCAAGAATTCCAATCTCCTAGTATAGCTTTCTTTCGCATGCCGCACTTATTGTATAAAAGCAAGCAAATAAATTGCTTGTCACAGCTTCACAACTCTATTATTATATATATTTAGATTTTGTAAACACTAACATAAGCTCAACTTTTATCTCTGATTTTATTATTATGTTTCTTCCTTGAATAATTTATTAACATTCATTCATATATATATATATCTATATATATTAGTATTATAGTAATCGGATTACTGGAATTTATATATAGGGAAAATGTATTTTTTTTTCTTTTCTCAATGATATCATGCATGATATTTACGGATTGGTGGAGATCTTGATGACATTATGTATGAACATTATTATTATTACACACACACACACACACACACAGATACAGACACACAGGGTGTCCGGAAAGTATTGTCCAATTTTAAAAAAGAATTTCGCAATGATGCAGTAATAATTAATAATAAATTGTTTTTACTAAATAGTCTACAATATTTACAATTCATGATCTTGATTTTATGCAACTTCAGAGAGCAAAGCTCGTTTTGAAGCATAAACTTTAAAAAATATACACTTTATTATACATACATAAAAAGAAAGCTCTATACTTGAAAATTTCAAATTTTTTTAAAATCAAAACAATTAAATAATTATTGTGGAAGTTATTAAAAAAATAAATAACAGATGGGTTTTCATCTCAATTTCCAAACTAATACAATAACGTCACACCTGCAACAGTTTCAAATAATTAGTCCCGAGAAATATATATTTTTTTAGGATTTTAAATTACCTTATATGGTTCGTCCAAACGAGCACCGTTTGTGGCTCTGCATGTATTGTGTCTATAGGTGCTCCTGCATCTCTCGGCAAACGTTACGCATAGCAGTGTCTTGGGAGGGATGTTCTCCACGATCTCTGTGATACGGCGCTTAAATTTAATTCATTCAGGTTTTGAACAAGGCTCGCATAAACTTTGTCCTTTCCGTATCCCCGCAGTAAAAATTCAGGAGCTGAGAATCAGAGCCAGGAAGTGGAGATACGTGAAGGAAAAGTGTATGCGGCCACTGTTCCAAACCTGAATGAACTGAAGCGGCATGTCACAGATCGTGGAGGAAGAATAAAGCTTTCTTTATATGTATAATAAAGTGTATATTTTATATATTTCTTACTGCATCATTGCGTAATTCGCGTGTTTGCAATCGGTCAATACTTTTCGGGTACCCTGCATATCCATGTGCATAAACATTATACTTTGAATGTTTCTTCTTTAGAAGTTGAAGTTTCCATACTTTTAACTACTGTATTGCACATATTTCATGTAAAATTTAGTATCAATGTCGTCAATATCGTCTCCAAGCTGCAGAAATTTATAATATACCAAAAGTTATATGGCACTATCTGGTTCTTCTATCCTCTTTGGTTTTTATATCTTCCAAACCAGGGACCGGAACAAGTCAGGTTCTTGGAACCATGGAACCAAAAGCTATTTCTCAAAAGAATATATATATTATATAAAGTTCAAACTTTTAAAATATGAGTTTAGGTTGCATTGTTGCAATTTATTGTTCTAAGAGACTTACATTTATTTCATAATAACTTGTACTTGATGAACTGTAATTATTTACGTACGGAGTTGTCCTTGGTGTTTCTAGATTTATCAACAATCACAATTATTATGTTAGGACACAATTCATCACTATCCAGTTGCATCGGTTGCCTATGAAGCAAGAAGTGGCAATTCGTACGTTATCAGAAAAACTGCGACTTGAACCTTTTAAAGTTCAGTTAATTAAAATTGATTATCCATAAAAAAAACTATAGTAAACGCGAAATGAAAAATTAATGAAGATCACAATTAAAGTTAATTATGTGTTATCAAATCAAAATATTTTATTCATTTCTTTTATCCTACAATCATATAATATATTATATATAATACATATGAATAATGTATATTATCAGCTTAAGCTATCGTATATTTACAAAAACGCAAGTGCACAAAATCAAATCATGGAAGCAATAGTTAAACACAATACTCTTCAGTTATTCTGATCGTTATGATAAACTCATCAACGGATACTGCTTATTTAAAAGAAACCCTTTAAAATCTCGTTGAAACATAATTAGGTTAGTTTGTTTCCTCAAATCGCATAATATTTGTCTGATACATTTGTCTCTTATATTTCTAACTTTTTAAGTAGATCATTTATTATGATTCTCTATCAAACAATAAATTAAGCTTAATGATACATACTGTATATGCGCTCATGTACAATACATTTATTTCGTCTTATTAAAACTATTGTTACCACCAGTTTGTGATTAAATAAAATTGATGTTATTTGAGGTATTGGTCCACTAATGTAATCAAAGGATGAAAGGACAGGGTGAAGGTAATGGCTGCAACCGCATGTACAGTATTAGGAGTTTGATATACTCCACTCCAGCCTTGTTGCCAGTTTTATCGAGTCTTTATTGATCTGTCACACTACACTATATATAAAATCTTACATTGTATGGATAGCCGCGTGCTATTACTCTTGCATCAATCGCATTTGTATATAGCTCCAAATTCTCACACTTTTTTGGGCGGTCAAACAAAAATAACACTGATCTCACGCTTAATGTGTGTGTGTGTGTGCGTGTGTGTGTGTGTGTGTGTGTGTGTGTGTGTGTGTGTGTGTATGTATGTATATATGTGTATATATATATATATATATATATATATATATATATATATATATATATACATACACAATACACACACACACACACACACACACACACACACACACACACACACACACACACACACACACACACACACACACACACACATATATATATTTTATAATATATATCCATTTAATAAAAGTATTTATAATTTAGAGATCACTATTGTTCAAGAATTTGGGATATATGCTTTGCATGGACGCTAACCTCTGTTTTATCTACAACAAAAATGAGTTTACAAAGACAGTATGAAGGTATACAACACAATTCACATCACACACATACAAGAAAGTTTTATTATTATTATTAAAATTTATTAAGGTAGTTGAATTTGAAGGAAGTGCTTCTGCTTGTTGTTTATTCTTTTTTTATATTATATAGTATTTGAAATGTAATTGAGAGCTTTGAAGAATTAAATTATATATATCAAACATATTCTTTAAGAAGTTATGAAGTAGTATAGCTATACATACAAAATTTATTAGTATATAAGCAGTACTTATATAAATTATGTCTTTGCAATTCAATGGCATATAACGTACTTGTTACACTTTTTGGAGTTTGTTTTTGTAAAATGATATATACAACAATAAAACCGATTTACATCGAGTTCTGTACTTAATTATCTTGCTATGATATTTTTACCCAAAGAATAAATAGTTGCAGTTATTTCATATCATAGCTGAGACAAACAACACACACACACACACACACACACACACACACACACACACACACACACACACACACATATTATATATATATATATATATATATATATATATATATATATATATATATATATATATATATATATATATATATATATATATATATATATTTATCGTCGTTGGTCCGCTATAATGTCCGATGCCCAATTGACCTTGAAAAAATAAATTTCATCGGATCGACCCCAAATTTTGGATTTTGCCATTTCAGGCCATTTGCAGCAAAAAATATTTTTCAAGGTCAAATGGACATCGGACATTATAGTGGACCAACGACGATATATATATATATATATATATATATATATATATGTGTGTGTGTGTGTGTGTGTGTGTGTGTGTGTGTGTGTGTGTGTGTGTGTGTGTGTGTGTGTGTGTGTGTGTGTATAAATAAACTCTGAACGCATTTGGGCTTAACGTCGTTTCTAAAATTGTGCAAAATATAAAATTAAAAAAAAAAAAAATTAATAATAAATAAATAAAATTATGCATATTAAGAAATAAACAAATGTAGAAACAACATTGCAAAACTGGACTGATACCATGAGGGGTCTCATAACACAATAATGTGAAAGGTTAAAAATAGAAAAAAATTATGAATAATAAAAATTATAACTGTTGACATTACAATAAAATTTCATTTGAAATTTTAACTTTGCTTTTCCTTTAGACTGAAAATGAGGTTCATCGATAAATTGAATAAAACTTAAAAATAATAAGAAGAAGAAAAAAAAAAGAAAAAAAAATACAGTAATACTTGAGGACAAGACAACGGCAAAATTTTGAATTACAAATTTTTAAAATTTTACTCTATTAAGCCCAATGTTTACGACGCCTTCTGATTGAAACATTTACTAGATTCGACTCGCGAAATTGCCACATGACAATATGGACACTGTTATTTACATAATACTATAGTATTACTAGTATTATAGCATTTCCATATGGCAATACAATACAATTTTATGGTACTAATTTCCTTTCTCTATTGTAATTTAGACATGATATTATATTTTAAAATTTTTAAAATAAGTTGCTCGTTGCTTTCATATAACAGACATCAATATAAAGTTATATGATAATATAACTTTTTGTTATGATATAAAAATGAGATACTGTGCGAATTTGACTGATAAAGTTGTAAAAGGAAGAAAACAAATAATTATAAGCTAATGATATTAGATTATAAATAAATAACGAAGCAAAACAATCAAAAGTTTTGCATGATGATACTTGATAATACAACAAATGTTTGCAAAAATTTTGGTAGACTAGCATACAATACAATACAATATAATATTATATATATATATATATATATATATATATATATATATATATATATATATATATATATATATATATATATATATATATATATATATATATATATATATTATATATTGCATAGTAGAGTCCCATTCTAATTTCAAAAAAAAAAAATTACACTTATATATTATGTTCGTGGATCTTTCAATTTTTTTCATCAATACTTTTTACGTTAATTGGTTAAAATGAGCTCAAAGTAATATTGGACTGAAGAATCCACTGACAAAAGATGTTGGTAAAATGAGGGAAAACGCTAAAGTTAAATATGAGGTATGATATACGTATACTGCGATAATTTGTAAAGGCAGTTATTTTTAGCAAAATATTTATTACGATAAAACAGCGCCACATATTTTAAGGGATAAGGGAGAGGCGGGAGGGTATATGAAAATTTTCTCTTATATATACGTTATGCCTCTTTGAATGTCAATATATTATATTTTTCCCGTGTCCGATGGTCATAGATTCTAAATTTTTTTTTATCATCGGTAGTTGTTACCAGTGGCTTTCAATTGACAGAAGAAAAGTAAAGGATTGAATTTTTTAATTTTAGCTATGTCCCCGGCCCTAACTACAACCTTTCAATGTTCAAGCTTATATAAATATATGGAGGGTTAGAAGACAGTTGATAACTTTATAATTAACGTTATAATGGAACAGCTTTTTACGCTAGACTTGTGGGTAGAGCATTATGAATAAGGGGGAATACAGATTTCTGGTCCCTTCTGACTCAAATAGAGCCTCGATCCGCTTTGTAATATAAAAATTATAGGCATTAGGAATATTATGTATGAGTGGACACTGGATGGCATTGAATAAATTTATAAACATACTTGATTACAATATCACCACTATTAAAAAATGTCAAAAAAATTAGCTACTTTATACAAAATTGTTGCGCAGTATAGGAACAATTTTTTTCAAACTCCCACTATTTTTAACTGCAATTTTTTTCCTCCTCGGGGACATTTTCCAAACCCTTACCCCCTCCCTCTTGAGTACACCACGTACTGTGTGTGTGTGTGTGTGTGTGGTGTGTGAGTGAGTGAGTGAGTGAGTGAGTGAGTGAGTGAGTGAGTGAGTGAGTGAGTGAGTGAGTGAGTGAGTGAGTGAGTGAGTGAGTGAGTGAGTGAGTGAGTGAGTGAGTGAGTGAGTGAGTGAGTGAGTGAGTGAGTGAGTGAGTGAGTGAGTGAGTGAGTGAGTGAGTGAGTGAGTGAGTGAGTGAGTGAGTGAGTGAGTGAGTGAGTGAGTGAGTGAGTGAGTGAGTGAGTGAGTGAGTGAGTGAGTGAGTGAGTGAGTGAGTGAGTGAGTGAGTGAGTGAGTGAGTGAGTGAGTGAGTGAGTGAGTGAGTGAGTGAGTGAGTGAGTGAGTGAGTGAGTGAGTGAGTGAGTGAGTGAGTGAGTGAGTGAGTGAGTGAGTGAGTGAGTGAGTGAGTGAGTGAGTGAGTGAGTGAGTGAGTGAGTGAGTGAGTGAGTGAGTGAGTGAGTGAGTGAGTGAGTGAGTGAGTGAGTGAGTGAGTGAGTGAGTGAGTGAGTGAGTGAGTGAGTGAGTGAGTGAGTGAGTGAGTGAGTGAGTGAGTGAGTGAGTGAGTGAGTGAGTGAGTGAGTGAGTGAGTGAGTGAGTGAGTGAGTGAGTGAGTGAGTGAGTGAGTGAGTGAGTGAGTGAGTGAGTGAGTGAGTGAGTGAGTGAGTGAGTGAGTGAGTGAGTGAGTGAGTGAGTGAGTGAGTGAGTGAGTGAGTGAGTGAGTGAGTGAGTGAGTGAGTGAGTGAGTGAGTGAGTGAGTGAGTGAGTGAGTGAGTGAGTGAGTGAGTGAGTGAGTGAGTGAGTGAGTGAGTGAGTGAGTGAGTGAGTGAGTGAGTGAGTGAGTGAGTGAGTGAGTGAGTGAGTGAGTGAGTGAGTGAGTGAGTGAGTGAGTGAGTGAGTGAGTGAGTGAGTGAGTGAGTGAGTGAGTGAGTGAGTGAGTGAGTGAGTGAGTGAGTGAGTGAGTGAGTGAGTGAGTGAGTGAGTGAGTGAGTGAATGTGTGTGTGTGTGTGTGTGTGTGTGTGTGTGTGTGTGTGTGTGTGTGTGTGTGTGTGTGTGTGTATCTTGATTATAGAATTGCAAGTCACGAACAAGGAACTATATAATTATTAAAATATTATAAAATAATATATTACCTATTAGATTTAACTGTTTCCTAAAGGTATACGTTGTTTCATATTTTAACTATAAGATTAGTTAGTTTATGTGGGGCAATCTACATGATAGAAATTTTAAAAACCTTGGAACATTCTGAGTGATTCAATTTATCAAATTATTTTTAGTGATACGTAATTTATCATTTTCGTTCAGAAATATTAAATTATAAGTTATATTAATATATAATATTCTTTAAAGATGGACAAAAGTTTTTTTTTTATTGATTCATTTTTTGGGGGAAAAACAAACAAACAAAAATGATTAGTTTCAGTTCATTGATAATAAAATTGACACTAATAAATAATTTTGTCTTGAGAGATAAAATGTTTGATTTTGATTTATCAAATTACTGAACTATAAAATGATTTATATTGTAGCGCTTCTCTCACTGTGACGTCAAAATGACGAGCAGAAAAACTGCAAGGCTGATGTTGATGAGATTAGACACATTATTGATTTGAGTTTCAATTAATTTACTGTTATATCACGTAAAATCAATATCACGCACAATGAGTTCCCTCACATCTAAAACCTGCATTGACACGTACAATACAGTGTCTTTTTCTTTATACTTTGCTCAACACGTATAGAAGCAACCCCTATTATATACTTTTCTTGCTTAGGTAGCAGGCTCTGCACTTTTCACACTTCCAAATTCTGCGTAAACATAATACAATTATGATATTCAAAAGTTCAAATAATATATATATATATATATATATATATATATATATATATATATATATATATATATATATATATATATATATATATATATATATATATATAAATCAGGCTTTTTAGAGCAAACAGGCGAAACAGCTAAAAGACAGAAGCAATACTAATTTTGTGAATACACATTTCATCATTTTGTACAGCAGTGGTATTACGTACTCGTGATAGACGTCAGCTTTTATCTATCACTTTTTTCCTTAATTAATTATTATTATTATTATTTTTCGCAGGTGTGGTGATGCGACGTCGCGTGGCCTGGCGTCTAGCGTGCGGCGTGTGTGCAGTGTTGGCGGTGGCCCATTCTCTTGCCACCGAGCCACCACCCACTACCTCATCTCCCCATGTTGCACCTAGGAATAGGACAACATGGCGGCCCAGGAGAGAAAACTGTACTCCACCAGCCATCGAGCAATTTCCGCGACCTTCGATGGGCCTCGAAACACGTCGCTCTGGAGGGCTCATTTTACACGTGCTCGTTGCGGTCTACACATTCATTGGGCTAGCCATTGTTTGCGATGACTACTTCGTCGCATCACTGGATCGCATATGTGAAGGTAACTTGGATTGTAGCATTATATTTTCCAAGCAACAGTTTTTTATGCCGGAAATAGTAGTAGGAAACACGTACAGAAACTATGATATAAAATTCTACTACCTTATAGCAATATCATAATATACCATTATATAATATGCTTTGATATGGAGACTTCAATTAACGCAATGCTTTTAGTACTGCTAGAAGGTATAAAACTAATATGTTATATCACAAAATTTACATTGAAAAACCATTAACGTAAAACTGGAGTCCTTTCAAGCTCCATATTATGGATCTTAGAGTCCCTTAAAGCCATAGACCACATAAAACAACATGTATTGTGCTTTTTCATGAATAAACACGAAATGGGATCTTCAAAACTGTTGACAATTTTTACCAGAATGTTAATGTAGTCCCACGAGAGAGCGTAAAAATACTGTAAAGTATGCAATTCAGGTGACTATTCATGTTTATGACGTCACAAACAGGGGAAGAAGTGGCTTTGACTCTTATGCAGGGACTTTGAGGGGAAAAAGAGGGGAAGTTCCATAAGCCCAATGTTAATTCAAAATTCTTTTGCGGGGACAGGTCCCCTTAAGTCCCCCCTCACTTCTACCCCTGGTCACAAACATGCAAAAATTAGTATGAAAATGTTGTGCGGGTTGCATAAATCGAAATTTCTGATCACTGCTACAGAGCTACAGTTGGGTTTCGAGACAAACTAAAGCTGTTTATGTAAGTCCCATCAAGTGTTTTGTGATATAAATGCTTATGTTTTTCTCTGGTCTATTCCTTTAAGGACACCTTAAAGCTACCTTCAGAATTTTATTTGCAATAAAATAATAAATAAATAAATTGTGTGTGTGTGTGTATATATATATATATATATATATATATATATATATATATATATATATATATATATATATATATATATATATATATATATATATATATATAATCATAATAAAATTATAAGTATACTAAGTTCAACGAGAATTAATATTATGCTATTGCCTATTATACAATATAATATTTTTAACATTTTACCCTGAATACTTTATAAAATTGTATAATGGTCAATAAAATTAAATATATGATACATAGCATTTCCACATGTTATAAACTATATATTACTTTTTAATGCATCATACGCATAGTTTTTAGACTCCGACAAGTTCCTTTACGTTAGCTTCAGTTCTCCTAAATAAAAAGTACCGATTTTTCATTATTATGTAACTTTCAACTATGAAATCCTTGGGTCAATCAAAAATATTTTCCATTTCCGATAAAAAAAAAATTTCAGACATGTAATAATTTATTTGCAAAATATAAATAAAATCAATTTTTAAAAAAGTTATAATTGTTTTGTTTCTGTATATTTAGTAATTAAATGTTTTTAGCTTGTTTTTCCATTTCCTTTTGTTGATTAAATAAAGTATTTGTACAATACAGCATAAAATATTACTCCTACAGTATTCCTATTATTTTTCTTGTTAATTAATTGTGTAAATTAAAAAAGCCTTATTGATTAGTAATTTGACGTGTATTCAGGGGAAATTTCATGTCTGCTGTCTTCATAATAAATGTATAGCGTTCAAAAAAATTGTCAAAAGTTCGAGTTAAGCATCATAACATACACAATCTTTTCGAGCTTTTTGTGGACATTCATTAAAGTTTTTTTTTTTTTTTTTTTTTTTTTTGCTTTTGCTTTTGCGGACGCATTCATTGCTTGCACTATACGTCAGTATGACGTTGAAATATTAATAATATTAATGAAACTGCAAAAAAAAAAAAATAATAATAATAATAAAAAAAAAAAAACGATGTAAATTGACAAGTTGTATAAGGCACTAGTAAATAAGGGCACTGAATGTTGCAGAGTTAAAACTGTCACCTGACGTGGCCGGTGCTACCTTCATGGCGGCGGGATCATCTGCACCTGAGCTTGCAACTGTCGTCATTGGTGTCTTCTTTGCCAAGGTATGTATTGTATACACATTCAATTTAATTTCTGGATTTATTGATTGATGTTTTGCAGGATGACATAGGTGTGAGTGGCGTGATAGGTTCGGCTGTGTTCAACATAATGTTCGTGATCAGTGTGTGCGCTCTTTGTGCCGGCACTGTGTCCTACCTCAACTGGTGGCCACTCGTTAGGGATTGCTTCTTCTACATGCTCAGCATTCTTGTCATGCTATTCACCATTTACGATGAGACTATCACCTGGTATATATATCTTCTTCTCATAGTTTCCTGAATGAAAAATGATACAATATTCTTTAATTCGAAATAGTAATAATAATTATTCTATTGGCAGATTCAATAGTCAGTCATTTAGTTCATCCTAACTCACAAACATAAAGTAAAAACTCAAATTTTACGTATATTTAGCATGAAAAATAGTTCATCATGTACATGTGTAATTGTTTCATTATTGATGATAGGGATGAATCTCTGCTGATGCTGCTGATGTACGTGCTATATTGCTACACGTTGCACCACAATGCCAGCCTCGAGAAGTGGGCACAGACGTTGCCAGTGCCATGTCGCCGTGAGATTCCCGCACCACAGGGTCCTGCGCCACCAACTGAGGACTCGGGTCTCATGTCTTACACCACGCTTGAGGGCCAGAAGGTTGCCACGTACACCGAGGAGCGAACAGGGGCGCAACAAGGGCAGCTCATCGCCCTCAGTCCCCAAGACAAAGCTCCAACAGGTAAATGCAATGATGTATATTATATTGATTAATAAACTTTCTGCATTTAAAAGTTATCTAAAAACAAAGTATATACCCATGATGTTTTCTTTTGAGAGTTTAAACAAAGAAATGGTTAACAGTAATATTTAATAATTAGTTGCTATTTATAATATTAAAATATACATGTAAATCTTAGTTTGCATTTATCTGCCGTGAAGCAAGGTGCTATTAGTTCAATGCGTTTGTTGCAGAGAATGGTGGTATAGATGGTGAGGCTCCCGCTCGTCATCCGCCTCCTGTTCTCGCTCTGCAGGAAGCTGCAGCTCCGGAGTACTACCACAAGGCACCGCGACCAGAACTCGAAGAAATTGATCCCATGGTTATTCCTGAAGGCAGATGGAACCGAATTTGCTGGGGCGTGTGCGTACCAATACACCTGGCGTGCCGCGCCACCACCCCGGACTGCCGCAAAGAGAAGTGGCGCAATTACTACCCACTTACTTTCTGCATGGCCATGGTCTGGATCTCGTTCTACTCCTACATCATGGTGTGGATGATCACAGTTATAGGTGCAACTCGTTTTATTGGTTACATCAAACACAACTAACAGTGTAATAAAGCAAAGAAAACCCCTTTTAAGATGCTGGTGCAGTTCTGTTTCCATTCTGTAAAGACTAACAATTTATTTATTTAAATATTTCAATTCACTGCGCAGTTTCATTAAAATCTATATTGTATTAAAAAAAAAATACTATCCAACTATAGAATAGCATGCAAATACTGCGCATTTTCGTTTTTTCTCTTTTCATTCATCACGCAACTCTTAAATATGCAAACTATGATAATTATTGAAAATTATATTTCCACACCACAGAGTTTTCTGATTTGTTTAAGGTACTACTTTAGGGTAGGAGTGAAATTTTTTTATTATGACTTTGAATTAAGTTCAGGCTGGTGTACCCAAAAATGAAATCAAAAAAATTCTATCTTAAAAACTCTCATCACAACAGAGCGTCAAAGTATCGCAAATGCCCCGCCCCCTAATGCTAATGAGTCTATATTTGGACCCCAATTTTGACCCACTTTAAAAAATTTTCAGTGGTTAAAAAAAATACTAGCTTGTTTTTCGTGTTGATTTTTAATGAAAAATGATTTTTCAGATTTTTCTAGAACGAATTTGCCGAGAAAAAAATTATCGCAAATTGACCCATGTTAATTTGAATATGCAATCTTCATTAATTTTTTTCTCTATAAATGTCTCGTAAAAATCGTTTAAAAAGTCAAATTCATTAAAACTTGATCTGTAGAACACACTATTTTTTGTTTAGAAGTTGATCAAGAAAAATTTTGCACACGGGGAGTTTGAAGTTTTGTATGTTTTGCGTGTTAAAGGGGGCGTAACCCAACGACTTTTAATGCTAATTTGCGGAAGATTTGATTTGAGCCGAAACTTTTTGGAGTATAGAGAATTGTTCCTTGGTTCATTATGAACCTAAAAAGTGATATTAAATTGAATTTTACGACAACATCGCTACCCTAAAGTAGTACCTTAATACAGAGAATCATTAATAATAATTTTAATAAGTTGTGATAAAAAAATAAATAAAGTTGATGGATGTATAGCAATTGTTAAATACTAACAAAAATTATAAAATAAGCTTATGTTTTGGCTCAGTTTGACGTAACTACCGTATGCTTTATGATGAAACTCTTGGTGTACCATATACGTTTGCAGGTAGCACCCTGGGTATTCCGGACACGGTGATGGGGCTGACGTTCGTGGCTGCTGGTGTGAGTGTTCCTGACGCGCTCTCCAGCTTGGCTGTCGTCAAAGAAGGTACGCACGTATATACGTCAAACTCGGTATCACATGAGGCAATCGCCCTCTTGACGTCGTGGAATTACAGAACAATAATTTGTTAATTGCTTTATATTATTCAGTACTTTTTCGTGGCTTTTTATTTTCTTGCTTGCAATGATGCATGATACAAAAAAAAAAAAAAAAAAAAAAAAAAAATTCACCATCAATGCATTATTGTTTGGTCATATGTTTACTGAAATTCTGTTTGAAACTCACTTTATTGTTTCTTTAGATTCTATAGCATTTTTTTGAATAAAATAATACACACACAATTAAATTGTTGAAATATATATATATATATATATATATATATATATATATATATATATATATATATATATATATATATATATTATATATATATATATATATATATATATATATATATATATATATATATATATATATATATATATATATACCCTGCTGGAAATGTCCTCAGAAATGTCTATAGAAATCAGTATTTTTCTATGGAAAGTCGATGAATTCTATAGAATTTTTTAAAAGTTCCATAAAAATATAAAAAGTCAATGGAGATTCGTATTTTCTCCATAGAGTTATTTGAAAGGAGCAGATTTCTCCTTAGAAGTAACTAAAGTTCCATAGAGATTCTTACAAGCTCCATAAAAAATGTCTATAGAAAGAATAGAGGTCAATGGAATATAAATCTCCTTACAAATTTTGAATGGAGAATAAATGTCTATAGAAGTTTTGTAAGGAGAAATATATCGACAGCACACTAAAAAATTCTAGTAATCAACGGAATAAGTGTTTTTTCAATGGTTATAAGTGTTGATAATTAACGTTTCAAAACTCAACGCTTAAGTACAATTTCACTTTAAACGTTGATTTATCAGCATAAATAGAGTTGATAAAAACCGTCGATTTTCAACGGAATAAACGTTCTTCTCAACCTAATTAGAAATGACATAAAAATTTACTTTACACAATTTCCTGTGTTCTATGCGAAAAATCAAAATATGCATAGGAATAAATAGTGTTTATTTTTTATTCTTTAACTAGAATCAACGAAAAAAATTTTTGATTTTTTTTTTATTTCTGCCCAAAAAGTGCGTTTATTTCGAAAAGTTACCAACCCGTTAGAAATTTTATTGCATTTTTGGATGTAACTCGATTTTTCATACCCAAATCGGTCATCCAAAAACGATATTGAACTTGAAAACAGTAATAATGTTAGTGTTTTTGCTTTTATTTATCTGAGTAAAACATATAGAAAGTATAAAGAGAAAAAATAACGAACTTTTATTCTTGAATCTCTATAGACTTTTTGTAAAATTTTCTCTATGGAACCGCACCGCCGGTTCCTTAAAAAATTTCTATGGAAGTTATTTTCTCCATATGCCAATTTTCCATAGAATTTTTTCTCTTTTTTTTTAAGGAGATTTCCTAAGAACTTTTTCAGTAGGGTATATATATATATTAGCATCAAAACCCGAAATTGACCCAAACTAGATATTTTTGCACATTTCGGCTTTTGGTTCGTCGCATTTGACTAAAACCCGGAATGCCAGTTTATTTCGGCTTTTGGTCACAAAATTTTGATCAATACTAGTTGTGAGCATTTGTGTTATCTCTCTCTCTCTCTCTCTCTCTCTCTCTCTCTCTCTCTCTCTCTCTCTCTCTCTCTCTCTTATTCTTTAGCAAATAATTGAGTTGAGAAATGTTCACTTTCGGCTTTTGATTTTTCTATTTTGACCACAACTAGTTCTGGTCAAAATTCAAAGACCAAAACTAGATATAAATGATATAAATACTAGATAAGATGAGATGAGATGAGATGAGATGAGATGAGATGAGATGAGATGAGATGAGATGAGATGAGATGAGATGAGATGAGATGAGATGAGATGAGATGAGATGAGATAAAGAGAGGGAGAAGAGCAGTACACGTTGCATGTAACAAAAACTATAACATTTCAAGTACATATAATAATAATGTATTATTTTAATTATATATTATAACATTTTAAAGAATTGCATATAAGATACTGTTCAACATCGCAATATTGTTGTAAAGTACTAAATGTAAATAGTTTTATATAAATAATAAATAAGCCAAATAATTTAAAGTAGATTCTCTTTCTCTCTCTCTCTTATTTTTTCAAACAACATTCAAATCTGCCTGCTTCTAATTACTTAACTTTATGGTACACGCATAAAATTTTTGTGTTTGAGGCTACAAAAGAATCCTAAATAGTGCAGCAAAAAAGTGTGATAATTTTTCATCATCTGCGTTTTTTCTTGTGTCATCGTAGGCTACGGGGACATGGCCGTGTCCAACGCGGTGGGTAGCAACGTGTTTGACATCCTCATCTGTCTGGGCTTGCCGTGGTTCCTGCAGACAGCAATCATCAAGCCGGGCAGCCATGTCAACGTCATTAGCAAAGGTAATATAGTTCATACTTAAATTCACTTTGCTACATTTTATTACACAAATATATTTTACAATAAATGCAAAACTGTCATGCTTTAATTTAAAGAGTGCTTTGCCCTTCTTATATCCAAATTTATTTCTGTCCATATCCATACATTTATATTATTTATAAAAAAGCTATAAAATAAGGGTAAAAATTTCCTTAATATTTATAAGGGCTTTAAACACGTTAAAATGAAAAAAAGTATCAATAGTACATATCACTTAAATTAATTTGTTCCGTATCGGTAAAAAGATTTCTGAAGGGGAAAAATTTCAATTTTAAAGGCTAAGGTACGATGGATCCATCTC
The DNA here is from genome assembly GCA_949318235.1 of Ecdyonurus torrentis. Lineage (NCBI taxonomy): Eukaryota > Metazoa > Arthropoda > Insecta > Ephemeroptera > Heptageniidae > Ecdyonurus > Ecdyonurus torrentis. Next base: position 50,367,144 of record OX439127.1, read on the forward strand.
TGTTGACAAATTAGAATTAGAATATTCTTTTTTGTATTACAATAGTCAGGTATTTGTACTGTGCTTGTGTAAAACTGTTTCGTTACGGAACCACATGGATTATTTTGAAAAATGTATTGAATCATATCCCGTGTCAGAGTGTGGTCGAGCAGTTGGAGGTGTTGAGAAAGTCTAGTCCAAACACATCTCGACATGCGGGTCCGTTGTGTTGCAAGTGGTGTCTCTACACCCGGATAGTACTCGACACTCTCTCTCCTGTCTACCGTCGCTTTCCTCATCATAGCCACGCATCTGAATGGCTGGAAGCTGGACCGCAAGTACGGCTGGATTCTAATGATGTGGTACGTCTTCTTCATCACGTTTGCCAGCCTCTACGAACTCAACGTGTTTGGCTATATGAATCCTCCCGAGTGCCCAAGTGCTTACTAGGTGCACACGCATATCTCACACATGGCAGTGTGAACTGCAGACACTGCAGTTTCCGTATAACCTTTTAGCTGCAACACGTTGCCACCAAAATGTTAGTTCATATAGGCGGCTTATTGTTATGTGTTGAAAACAACAATACAAAAATGTTAAAACAAAAATATTAATATTATGCAATTTTATTGTTTATATTATTGAAGTGCTGTAACTTCGTTATTGTTCTTATAGAGCCTCGTATAAAAACGTTTTTAAACATTGAATAATTAAATTATTGTAAATAGTATATAAATAAGAATGAAATAAACAACGGTATATATAAAACATGGGCGTATGGGCTGTAGATTTAAAAAAAGAAGTATTATTTTCGTTAATATTATCCATTTGCTCTGGAAAACAATTGAAAATAATGTTAAATAAGCATAACTGTGATTTGCATTGTAAAATGGTTTTTTTTTTGTCGTTATGACATAACCTCTTTCAAATCCTTTTCTCAAATAACATTCGTAATGTACAATTTGCAAATTTACACAAGTAAATACACACATTTTTAATATTGATATGTTGACTACAGGTGTAAATTCTAGAGGCTTTGTATTTAGTTTAATTGGTTTAAACAATACAATTTTAAGTGCTCATATACCTATAAAAAATTTAGTTTGAAATCGAGTGGCAAAATAACTCAGGTTTTCATATTCCATGCGCCATAACCTGGTGGCTCCCACTTTTTTCTCTAAAAAATATCTAAAAGTAAAGAAATAATTATATATACTGCGGTAAATTATATTATTATATCGATAAGCACATATATATATATATATATATATATATATATATATATATATATATATATATAGATGTTATATATAGTACGTGTTAAATTGTTCTTATTAAATGATCATATCAGTTAATTTGAATGCTTACTTGGTAACAAGTGCGCGATATCACAGCTAGGTGAGTCATGAATGTAAATACGTACACATTGTTGTTGTCCCTATGATGTAAGTTGTCAAATTGATTGGATTCAATTGAAATATGCAGAATACACCAAAACCACATCGATCCTCTAATTAAAGTTTCTAAACTTTAAGATGGATAGAGGACGGTGTGTAGTAGTGGAGAACATAATATATAGTAAGTGTTTCACTGCAGCTAAAATATTTATGCAATAGCTGCAGTTGCTTTCTTTTTGCTTTTCAAACCACGCATTAAAGTGTTGCAACATTCAACTGCGCTCCATTTATACTGATTACTTGAATTACTGTTAGAGCTAGAACAAAAACAAAAACAAAAACAAAAACAAAAACAAAAACAAATAGTGAAGAACTTTAAATTTCTGGTGAAATTATTTTTCCAGTAAAACTGTTTAAATAAATAATAAAAATAACATTTAACGAAGGGGGTGACCGACTTGGACCTTAAATCGTTAAATGAGGAACAATATGTTCACAATAATTCTTTGTACATTCTTTATTATTTCCAGCAAAATAAACACTATAATTTTGAAATTAAATCGAGTGAATTAAAAAAAAAAAAGTTTTTTGTTCCAAAAAAAGTTTTAATGATATTTTTAATTAGAAAGTTTCTAATTTGACTAAAATTTGCTGCTAAAATTTGAATTTCCACATTTGCATGTAATCTTTAAAGTCTTAAATATTTGATAATTGTTTCATATTTTTGTGCCATTTCTTCTTTAATTTCTATTAATATTATAATTCGCGACCGTCTAGTTTGCAATGTATCAGTCGGCCACCTACTCCCTTAAATATTATAATACACAAAGTTGATGCACTTTACATTTCTCTTCTACTATAATTTTTAAACTTGAAAAATGACAAAGAGATGAATATTTGAGAATATTTAACAGTCATTCACATTTTAGTAATTTTAGGATTGAGTGTTGCACACTTTTTTTCCATAATCTTTAATCGTCCATAATTTGCTAGATATCTTAAGTTCTTAATAAAACATAATCTCAGAGCACTTTCAGAGGTTCCAGCCATTGTACAACCATTGAGTACAACATTATATAACATAGATGAAAAAAGTGAAATTTAACGAGAAATAATCAATAATTGAAATAAAACTATTTTTGCGCGCTAACAAAATTAATTTACAAGGACAACTACTACGGGAACAGTTGGATTCTTTAACAACATTAACATAATGTTAAACTACAAAATGTGCAATATTATTTAAATTGTATATTACATCAAAATTTGAAAGAGAATAGTATGAATAACAAAAAAATCGCGGTAGTTTGTCCTTTAAGAACTTTTATTGTTTTGATTTATCTGAAATAGCACATTGGTTTGAACCTCATTGCAAGTGGCTGAAAATAGCAAGACTCTTGCTTTGCTCTTGTTGTGATTTAGGGCTAAAGTGTTGCAAATGTAAAATTGCAGTGCAGTGTATTGTGTTCAGTGTCCAGAGGCTATATAAATAAAACCTTGCACCTCAGTCAGATATTTGAATCTTATTTTGGCATATTTTGTAACAAGTTCTGTTTCTATAAAAAATACAGTATAATAGTAGATTTAGTAGATAAAATCAATAATATAAGAAACATTACACTCACACAGAAAGAAAAACTTATATGTTTTCAATGCAGTTAAAGCGTTTATATCCATATGTATGTAGCCAGCGGAGAAATATCACCTCGCTATTAACTTGAAGGTTGTTGTAGCGGCCTACTTCATTGCCTCAAATACAAAAAATAAAATAGTAATAATAACAAATAAATATAAAGATAAAATTAACAACTCTGCTATACTAAAACTTTGCATGATTGAGTGTTTGTTGCAGGGATCATTTATACAGCCTCGCAGCATACAATTATTAGTTTGTATAATATAATATTGTCGCATAAAAATGGTGTGCAAAAATTCAGCTAGTTAGATAAAAAAAAATCATAAAGAATTTGTGATTAAAAAAAGGAACTTAAAAAAAAAAAAAAAAAAAAAAAAAGACGAAGAAGAAAAAGAAGGTAGGAAGGAAGGAAGGTTTAAAAATGGCATTTATCATAACTGTTGTCCCTCCGTAAAGAAACTATCCAATAATTTATTATTATTTATTTTTTCAACCTGACATGAGTCAAAATCATTTGATATTATATACATACATACATAAAAATAAGATTAGTTTAAGTCATAATAATTCATAATTTGATTTGGAAACTCGGAATAATTTATCACATAAATTTAAAATCAAATTCAAATATTAAAAGATTTTTCTTTCATTTATGCCGACAAAACGAAAACAAAAATTTATCCTTGCTTTTCAGATTATGTTATGCCATTTTGTGATGCTTATATAAGAAGGAAAGAAATCAATGAATAAGAAGGAATGAAAAATGTAACGAATAACGTAAGACAATAATTGAAGAGCCTTATATGGTTATAGTATATTGTGTATCTTTATCTTTTAACCGTATACAATTATAATGCCAACTAATTATTATACATAAATATACAGTATTATTATATAAGTGGATGTATTAATTTATATATACCTATATTATATTATATTATAAAAAAAAAATATTTACCTTTCAAATTTTATTATATTTTGAGCTCGTATATTTCCTCCTGGTAATTTAAAAAATTACTGTAAGTCAAAACAATTAAAAAAAATGTTACATCTATACATATATTGGCAATTAACTACGTACTACTATCATGTGCTGCCAAAATTATTTAAAAATATAATAGCGCAACGTATATAGGCGCATAGTTAACATATATTAATCCAAAAAATATATATTAAATCCTGCTTTATATATTCAATTTCTTGTAATTAATGCATGCAAATTAACCTTAGTGTACGTGTCATTTTCTGCTCTGTGCTATAAATATACTTTGGTGTGTTCAAATTGTTCACTCAGATATAGATGTCATAATTACACAAACACACACATAAAATAGAATTGTTATATGGTGCACTGTAAAATATTAAGTTTGAAATGCAACTAATGTTATATATAAATATATATACATATTATATTAAAGCACATAATATGAGCATAATGATATAGGACCATGACATTGTAATCAAAATAATTAACCTTTTAAGTGTTTGTTTTTCTCTCATTTTGCATTATTATTATTTTTTTTTTTTGAATACACGTATATAAGTATTATTTACATGACACCTAAATTTAGACGAGCGTCAACGGGCGTTACAAAGTTGCTAACAATGTAAAGAAATGGAGCCGTTCACATTGTTTTGAAAATTACATGTGAACGGCTCCATTTGTTTACATTGTTCCAACTTTGTAGCGCTCGTCGACGCTCGTCCAAATTTACGCGCCATGTGAATAATACTAAATTTAAAAGAAGAAACGTTTTTCTACCTATCATTAAAATGAATCAAATCAAAATGGTCCTGCAAGCAAAATTTTCATGGCAATTTCTTGTTTGTAGAGCTGCCTTTTTATTATTAATATTATTATAAACACTCAATTTGCGTGCAAAAGAAATCAAAGGTTGCAGATCTCGATTGAAGTGCTAAATTAAATATAAATGGCATATATCTTCTCAGAATTAGTTTGAATTGGAGTGCATAGAGTAAACCTTTTTCTCACAATAACAAAAATTGCTATGAAAATGGTGCTTATTCATAAATAAAATATATTTGTTGGGGTGTTTTTAGATCAAACATGTACACACGCTTGTAATAAAATATTAGAAAATAGTAAGATTAATAATAATTAATAAAATAAATCGCTCTAAATTTGCCATGTTATTCATATGAGAAAAACACGCGCTGAATTTAAATGGTAAAATAAATTATCCCAATCGTTTTACATTGATCCTTTATTTGTAAAGCTTGTAGTTTATTATTAGATTAATTTTTGTGTCATTTTATTAAAGCGCAAAACGCCGCAGTGTGACTGCAACTAAGTACATTTTACTGTACTGAACAACATAACATTTAAAATATTACATGCATTACAGTACGTTGAAATTTATTTTCACATTACTTTGTGTACCGCATGATTGCCTTGAGTAGCAAAACTATTAAATCTTAAACGGTACCATTATTATGTATAAAAATATTATTATTATTATTTTTAAATAATTTTGCATTGTTTAAAAATTGAACAAATAAACCAAAGCACTGAGTCTTAGATACTAAAATGCACGTATATAAATATATATATTAATAATATTAACAATAAAAATATAACAAATCATACATACAAAAAATGATATTTCAATTAAATAACATTATATAATAATATTCCATTTTAGATGTGAACAAAAGTTGTAAGAATAAATATTAAAATACAATAGAGAAACAGTAAAATAATAATAAAAAAAAACATTATTTAGATAGCGTTATGTAGTGAATTCGAATAAAATGTAATACAATTTTTAATCAATTCATCTTTTGCATTATTTTCTCCATAATTAAAGAGAGTTTATGAGCAAAAATATATTATGTTATTGATAAAATAAAAGAAAAACTAACAAAACAAGTACGTACGTACAGTACAGCATGCCTAACGAAAAAAAAAAAAATGTTGAACCAAAGTTGCATGACCACGAAAATGTTTGTGATTTCAGACCTATGTATCATCCAGAAACATACACATGGAAATAAACAAAGAAGTAAATAAATAAAATGAGCAAATACATAAAAATAAATAAATGAATAAATAAGCAAAATATACAAATAAATAAACAAACAAATAAACAATATAACTAGCTCACTTTGATCATTTAGAAACATTTTATCAATAACTAAGAGTTGATTGTAATAACTATTATGTAGTTTTAACAAAACATTATTAATAAAAAAAAAATGATGTAGAACTAGCATTTAGATTAGACTGTACGCATTACGTGAATAAATATTATACAGTGGCCTATATTATATGCAGTGTTTTATTTTCATTTTTGTGAAATTTCCAACTATATCCTTTCCTCAAAATTCTGTGATAATTCAGATACCACACACACACGCACAAAATATATTATATACATACATACACACACACTTATAAATACATACTTAAGTTTATAATACGTAATGCTATCAAAGTGTACTGTATGTGCAAAGTTATTGTTTCTATAATTAATACTATTACTTTGAAATGAAGAGCATTGAAAATCACGTTGCAGCCTTGATTACAATCTTGCTAGCAATGAAGTTTGGTGCGGTCATTGGCTTGCAAGTAACTCATGATGCCATAGATATCGGAATCACCGCGGGAATCTTACTTGCTAGTTGCAACTAACTGATTGTACATTATTTGAAATATAATAAAATCAGGCTTATTCTTTTCTTATTGACCAAGGGCAAGCATATGTATATGTTATGTATGTATTATACATACATCGTATACATATTATGTACAGTACATATGTATATCGGGCAAGCCCCCACAGGGTGTGTGGGGGGACCTTGCTTATTGACCAGCACATAAGACATATCCAAATAATACAATATATTAATAGATAATAAAATGGAATACACTAAAACGCCTTATAACTCATCCATAACGATTCCTAAGAGTAATTTTCGACTATTATGTTAAAGAAACCTGAGTGCTAACGTAATTATGACATAATATCTGAGATGAAATTATTTCGGAAGGCACTATCTAGTTTACTAAAAACAAAACAACAAACTGTAGCTACAAATACAATAACGTTAAAAATAGTTTCAACATTTTTACAGTTGAAAATACATGTTCGTGCTTCGTTTGTCTCATCTTATCTCATCTCATCTTATCTTATCTTGTCGAGGTATATACTGCTATTATTAATTTTTATGTTATATTTGCATTGACATAGTTGATCTGTTTGTAAATTACAACTTTCAATTTCAAAACACACACTGGTTATACCACTTCATATTAAAACAAACACACTATAACTAGGAAAAGATAATGTAGCTTACGTACTGTACAGTACATACATCAGATCTGTACATTTGTATTTCGTCATTAACATGTCATTATACACAAAAGTTTTGAATGCCAATATCTCTAAATAAAGTATAAAAATAAATAATAATGATAATAAGTTCCAATATTGTATGCATCGTTCAGTAACTAAAAACAAAACTTGAAAGAAAAAAAATATATAAATAAAAAAAGCAATTTTCTCTCCATACAACCCTATAGTGAAGGATTGTAGTATGTTTTATCTCCGAGTTACTGGTGCCGTTTTGCAATTGCACGGGCGGATGCCTTGCGTGTCACACTTGACCCCGGCAGGTCACCCGTGACATATGACGTCACCTGGGGAATTCTGCACACCTTCTCTTTGTTTAATACACGTCACAGTGCTTTATCTAGTAATCCTGTCAGTATGTTATTATGTAAATTAGCCTACTCAGTTGTTATTACACAGTCTATGCTTTTGAATAATGGCCCTTTAATACTGGGGGAAAAAATCCAACTCTTTCTCTCTCTGTCTCTGTATACTTGTCTATAATCAAAAAAATTTAAAATATGATATTCAAAACAAATAATTGTTTCTTTGTCCTGTAATCAGTGTACTGTACATACAAAGCGTCTCTGTTTAGGATTTTCCCATGGAAAAGTTGTTAAATTTACATTTTAATAGTCAAAGAAGTAATCTTAGATTGTAAACACAAATTTAAGCATCTAAAAATCAGCATTAAAAGATTCACTCACACTACATTTGATATTATCTAGACATTTATTATATGGCAAAATTACTACTTGCTTAAAAAGAAAATGTAAGAGTAAAAATTAATAATATTGTATGTATAAACTTTGTAATGTTTTTTAGTAGGATTGCTTTGTGTTTTAATATTAGCAATGACAAGGTCATGGTTTGCTAACATGTATTCAGGCTTATATCTCACACCATCTTTTTTTACCCAATAAAGTCTATTATTTATATATCTTATTAACTTACAAATTATATATTGTCCTAATTTTATTATTCTTTTGTCAACGTGTTGCGTTGTATCAGCTATATGTTGGCGATCCGCATTGGAGTTTCAATCTTTCATATTACATTGTTATTATCGGTTGAATATCGGGTGTCTATTAATTAATATCAAAGATTTCCCAACATGTCAAATGACGTAATTATATTACATATCAGCCATTGCTTGCACTATAGCTCTAGCTGTCATGTGTCCTTGCTATTTATATATTTTAATAATTAACTAACTGAAGGTTCTTATGTATTATTTGTTATTATGAAAATTTGAAACGAAGATATTTTATTATTTTTGCTTGTAAAAGATTCTAATTATGAAGGTGTTTTGTCTTTATTCCTTACAGAAAAACAAGCAAGTATATTCTCATGCATTTCGTTTTCATTAATTCACCATCACTTTCAATGTGTAGCAGCACTTATTTTATATACCGTACACAACATTGTGATAATAATTATATACTTTACCTTTACCATTCAAATTCAGTGCGTGTTTATCTCATACGAATAACATGGCAAATTTAGTACAAGTATTTGAGTGGTAAAATATATTGTCCAAATTGTGTGTGTGTGTGTACTGTGTATAGTACTGTATTATAATCGACTGTTCATAAGGAGCAATAGTTGCACTATAAGTAATAGATTTGAATGAATGAAATATATTTTATTGGTTACAATTGGAGATTCCATGCAATTTAATTTATCACAAACTGAAAATATTGCACCGTAATAATTTAATTATAATTAAATAGTATAGTGATTCAACAATGCAGTTTTAGTTTCCTCACTTACTTTTCCTCCATAAATATTTTTTCTATATATTTTGAAAATTAACGTAATTTAAACACCGGAAAATAAAATATTTTCTGTGCGTTTCCAAAGCTGCATGGAATTGTAAATAACAGCTGGTGAGATATTATAATAGTATTCCATCATTACAGAGTTGTACATTATTGATTGTTATTATTATTGTTGTTATTATTGGTTGTTGGATTATTGATCCAGGGCATCTTAATGACATAACCAACCATCGCTTCGACTTGCACTAGCTGTCATTTTTCCTTGCCATTTATGCATTTAATAATTAGCCAAATGGCTCATTTGCAGGGACTTATAGTCCTTAGTGTTGACGTTGGTACATATACGCACGCACTCAGGCGACTTAATTTGCCAGTTTGAAGTGTCGAGAAACCGGTTGGAAGTGTCCCAGGAAGGAAGCATGATAACCACGTGATGTTGCAGCGTGCTCACTTGACTCCCCGCTCCCCGCGCACCAAACAAACAGGTAATGGTGGCCAGCCAGAGATTTACCAGCGACCAGTAACGGGCCTCAGGTGGGCCGTGCGTAAGCTGTGCACCAGTCTGCCAAGTCGCGGAGCTAGCGAGAGGCAAAAGGCGCGCCTCACTCGCAGTTCAAGCTGGACTTTCGCTCGGTGAAAATGTGTAGTGAAATCAGAGCTACTGTGTGTCCCCTACTAACGACTTAATCACACAGCTAATCTTTTAAACTATCGAAACTGTTCATAGTGAAACAATCAATTATGACTCATCTCTATACGCTAGTTTTAATATTAAGCATTATCACGGTAAGTACGTCTCATTTGTCTTTTTTTGGCTTTAATTTATTTTATAATTGTGATTATACTTTGACACTTACAAACATTATCTTATGTGATCATAGAATGTGTTGATACTAAACATACAATTATGTTTCAATCAAAATGAGAATGCATGATGTTATAGTTAAGATGAGAGTGCAGGATAGCGAGCAGTTTTCCTGATGTCTTGACCTAGGTCAAGTTATTGTTGTGGGTGGCAGGTCGCGTGTTTGGTATCAAGCAGGTTGGATTACGGCCACCACAAATATATCCCCGCACCAAATATCTTACGTACAAATAAGCAAGGAAGCTATACACAAAGGTTTTACATTATTAACATAATATTTTGGCACCTACCTCTACAATGTGTGACAGCTTCATGCTTCAACATTGAATAAGGTGCAAATGAGCTAGTTATAGATATGTAGATACGTAAGGCATAACGTGGAAAACAAAAATTGGCCACGTGGCTATGTTGACATAAACTGATATTCTTGCAGTGTGTCTAAAACAAAATTTGCAAGCGTGAACGACCGACTATAAAAACGAGCAACTCGAATCCTGACTTGCCGAATAAAATCAATACATATTTTTCAAGAACTTTTGATATAGACGTGATGAAGATAATTATACTGTATGATGAGAAACAAAGAGAGAAAGATGTTTTGATGAAAGATAAGGAATGAGAGAGATCTTTAAATTTATGATAGAAGAGTATGTGACAAAATGCATACAGTGAATTGATTTCAATTTTGATAATATTTGCAGCCACTAATGTCAATGAGATATCACTCTCAGGATTTATGAAAATTTCATACAAAAATCAAGATATCAATACAAATCCACAGCTTTTATGTACGTCACGATCTATATTAGATGTAAATTTGGATTATTAACATCTCTATTTTGCTAGTTGATATATGTCAATAAAATATAAAACTAATTTCACTACATTTTAACACTTAACTCTTTATTTTTATATTTTAATTGTCAATTTATTATTTAATCCTGAAAAGACCTTATACATATTTTACGTAAATATAAAGGTGTACCAAATTCACCTTCTCATTACTTCTCATTTTCAAATAGCTTTATTAGTCTGTTCATACGATACAATATTTTTAGCGTTCAATAAATTTAATTACCATTAAATCTTCATCAAAACACTTTGAATTGTAATGCAATCAAATTTATTACGCATCAAAATTACGTTAAAATTTTAAAACAATGAAAATGTAAATGAATGGCAATATAATCTGTAGGTTATTTAAATACAAATGTACAAATATATGGCACTCTCGTACGTCATTTAACTTTTGTTGTGATGTAATTGTGACGAAAAGCAGCTCTTCAACATTGTTTATTGTGTGATTGAAGCCGTATACAATACGATAAAAGCTATTAATATATCATGTAAGACCTACAGTTCTTTCCTGCAGAGTAAGAAATTAATTATTATTTAATTACTATGTATGATTATTGAATATGAATATAAATAAAACAAATGCAATTTTCTGTGTATCTCTGACAGCAACTATCAAAGGTCCGAACTGTAGTTTTCTGTGTGTATATTTTTAAAGGCATGATACAAATTGTAATATTAATTTATTTTATTTATCTTGCCCGGTTTTAAAAGTTACAAAAATTATTAAGTACAGTAAAAAGTCCAATGAAAAATAAATACAAAATTCGATGTTATGATCATGAGTTTCTATTGTGTTCCGAAAATCTGTTGAATCGAGATCTTTCAGGAAAATTATTAATGCTCTATCCAGAACCTAATCAAGGTATAAAATATAAAAAAAAACTCTTATTATCATTGTGAAGTATACAATAAATGCACCATTAATTATGTAATTTATAATTTTATTATTTCCTTGTTGGCATTCAAAAGTTTGTGGGCTAACGCCTCTCCCTCCTGCCTCTGCCGAAGAATCCTCTCGAATAGTAAAATTGAATAGTAATACACACAGAAACAATTATATTATATAATATATTGAATTGACTGCAGAATAAAGCGTAAGATTGCGTAGTGCGGTGAATAAAGATAACTTTCGTGATACTGCATCGTCGTATTGTTTATTATACTGCATTAGTCTGTTCTGTTACTGCAGATCAACACCATGCACTTATAGCGATGAAGTCTTTTCAAAGTTCAAAGATTATTGACAATTTATAACCAAGGAATATTCAGATATGTTGCATTATTTATAATTATAAGATGGACAAAAATTTTATTAAACTGTATCAGTTATAACTATTATAAGTTGTTGTTTTTTGATTATTTTTATTTCTATATGCGATTCCTAAACATAAGTCTAGTATGTTAAATTTTGCAAAATTATGTAATGTATTTTAACATTACTTTTTTAATTAGATTAGTAAACATTGATGGCAATATCATATAAATAGTGTAAATAAATCATTTATAAATTTCATAAATTAAATTGAAATGTAAAATTTAAGTTTGATACGAATAATATGTACGAGCATGTATAAAAATAAGTATAATATAATACTGCATACTGAATTCCTTGGCTATAGTTTAATTGATTAATATATTTTTAATAATTACACATATATATCAATAATATTTTCTTCCAACTCAACTCGTGTATTATTATTTTTATTATCAACAATTTGCTATGTTATACTTGGAATTATATTATTTGTTGGTATTTGCATGATAATCTTATCAAGCATTTATTAGCAGTGCAACTGCATTTGGATTTGTTATATATAGTACAGCACCATGCAACCACGCACATTCTTATTTGGTTACATCAAGTTTTTCTTTACAAAACTAAATCGTAAATGAGAGCAACAAGAATATTACATATATGATAATTAAAAAGAACAATAAAACACTATCTTATGAAAAGAAAATTGTAAACATTGATTTAAAGTTTTCTAATAATCTGAACTCTCTTTGCGTTAACCTGCGAAGACATTGTCAGCAAACTTAAGTAATTTTAAAATAATAATGATTAATTAAAACAAACACAGGTTGTAATATTGCCTTTGAACTTGTTTCACAACTTGGCTGATGCAGTGCACTTTTGAAGGAGGTTATAACTTGTAATTTACTCTGGGATATTATTGGCACCTAGAGAGAAAGGCAGTCATTGCAAAATTAAACCCAACGCACGCATACTTTCATCGTATAAAATGATATGTTTAATTTAATATATATAATTTTCTGTCTTGAACCCATTGATTACTAAATTTCTTGACCCTTGATGGAAAAAAAAGAAGCATTTGTTAACAAACTTATTAATGAATTTGGTATTGAAAAACCCTCTTATCCATTAATGACGTCATGTGGTTTGTGGCGCGCGGTGGTGTAATCACGTGGTGAGTGCAAGTGTCGGCATGTGGATCGACCACGCCAGGAAATTGACACACACTCACTCACGTCCGCACTTGAAAGAAGCTCCCAATTACTCTCTAATTAACACTCTCTTTATGAAATGACAGCAAAATTTTACATCAGTCCACCGTCCTCTTTAATGAAAACAAAAGTAAAATAAATAAACAATGAAAATTAATATATTATATATGATAGAAATTGACATAGAATGCTACTTTTGATAATTTCATATCATTTTCCTTTTTATTTCATATCATTTCAATAACTTTAATAAAAGAAGAAGGATAAAAAAAAAAAAATTTTGAATGAACTGCTTGCTAGTAAACTAAGTAGATACCTAATACTGATGGGAACGAAGGACCGTAGCATAGAAACTACTGGATTTTTTTTAAAGAAAATAAGACAAGATGTAGATAATATGTTACGTAAGACTGTATGTATGATAAGATGCTTTATTTTTTATAGAGATTTTTTTTTTCGCAGGTTCATGGATGGCCACAGAGGAGAACTCCGCAAGAACCAGTCACTGCAGCCCCTCTCTCTGTGTGCAATGTGACTTTCGTGGCAGACTCCAGGGCCGGTAGGCCTTCTTTCCCTGATCCAACTCTCGATGACGAGGCAAAGGTACCCTTAATTTATATTTTTGATGATTTTTTTATATATAATTTTACACATATGATATTGCGTAATAAAATCTAACTAATGTTTCGTTTCAGGAACGTACAAATCGGGATGAGAAAATAATTTTCCCTAGTACTGGGGACAATAAGGTACTTTCAATGCGTGATAACTTGCCACATTTTGTACCTTTATTGCAAGAACGTGGACCGAGCTGCGCAGAGGGATCCACTTTTTGTGAAGAGAGTGACAACTACCCAAGGTATATAACTAGCATTATATCAAAGCATTTATTTAAATGTTGGGAAAAACTTGTATATATATATAATCATAGTTAGAGAAGACAAGGCCAGATTACAATTTATGTTCGTCTAAGCCATTGAAAGTAAAAAAAAAAAAAAAAAAAAAAAAAAAAATGGTATTGTTATCAGTGCCTGAAAAAGAAAACGGAATTCCCAATGCGCTTTCTCTACGGTCAGAAGTATAATACAGGTTTCTGTCTTTCTTGAAGATGATTTATTTTTAATTTTCTGTGCTTGTGACATGAGCACGTGGAATGTTCGTTACCACGTCTGGATGGAAATGCCCCCATGTTTCAAGCATCATGTACCACCATGAAATTTATGTGGTTTACACAAATAAAACCAATTGCAATTAAAACAAGTAGCTTAATTTCATTTTCCATTCTGTTTTAGTGACTACTTGCGATCTATTCTGCGTTATGAATCCAAAATCAGCCATGAATTTTTTGGACAAGATGTTGTAAGTAACAGGCTATGATTTTGTATGAACATTTAGCTAAATGATAATATATGAAATTTAATGCTGAAAAATTTTCAAGCATCAATACACCACCAAAAAATAATATAATAATTATAGCACAGTCTTAATCTATTGCACATTTGTGATAATTGCATTTAAATATGAATGACAGCAAAGTCCTGTTTATTTTATATGATGCATGTGCTTGGCATATTTAAGAGGAAAATAATATGTTAATGGTGACACATCAATATGCATAAATTAAGAAGCATCACTGGCACGCACGTAGGCACGCGCGCTCTTGTCGGAGTGAGACCCGAGGCAAGTGGTTTGAGTGCAGGCGCCGGCCACTCACTCGCACCACAACGGGTTTTGCTACTGTCTTGATCTCAGCCCTATAGGCTAAATACAAGGTTAATGGTTTGCACTGTATATTTACTGCAAATTTTATTAAATTAAAAAAAAATCATATAACACTTTAACTTAAATATTAAAATTAGATTAGTTGCATGATTTGTTTAATGTTGCTTGCAGAAAGGTGGTGCGAGGGATGGTCGTGGTATTTCCTCAGACAACTTAGACACTGCATGGGCTTTCATGGCAAGTTCACGTCGGAATTATTAAGACAAATGCTTAGTTGCAGTTTGCTTGCACAGCTTTTATTTATGTTTTATTTTTTTATCACTCAAAAAATTATTGCAAAAATGAAAATTTTCCTCTTGCTTTTTGAGTTTTAATCTAAATAAAAAAACAAACAAGCTTACTGTTATTAAATGTAATAAACCGCATGCTGAGCAAGTGCTGAAATTTCCTTGAACCATTCAACCTCGTAAATTGCAACCAGTAAGTCTCGTGTTAGGTTTGTTTATTTCAACTTACGGTTGTGACTTACGGGGATCAATGTGTATTTATCTTGCAGCGCAAATCATCTCTCTCTCTCTCTCTCTCTCTCTCATTAGCCATACAATTTTAATTGTTGGGCAATTATTGTTTTGGATATGCTGTCAATCAGAAATAATGCAATACATCAGTCCTCACAAATTTATCCCAGTGTGTGTGCTTTGCTTTTAATTACAGATAGTGTTCACATTTTCCTACAAGGTACGTAGTGTATTCCAAGAATGAGTCCACATTCATGCAGCTGATGTTAAACAATGTTTTCAACATGCTGATGTATATATGTATAATAATAACGTAAACATGAAATTCAATTTCAGATAACTGAACCAAACGTCGCGCAGCGTATTGACGTGTCGGATGAAACGCCACTCTGCCCATCATTGGTATTTTATTTATTAATCTATTTGTCACTTTTTTTATCGTTTTATCGTATTATGTAATAAATATTATGCTTAGCTTTCAAAGTTTCAAAATATTTTATCTCTTAAAACTTAAAATATACAAATAAGTAGTGGATACAAATTTAAAAGCTCATTCACACTATAGAATAAAATTATGTTGACATAAAATGTTGCATTTAAAAATATTTCATGCAATATATATTTATAATTAAATTGTTTGATTTCAACAGGGTTTTATTTCATAATGCGAACACCACTTTTGGAGTCCAATATATTTCAAAAATAACATTTTTCATTAATTTATTTTGTAGGAGCAAGTAGTTTATCCCAAGATGGCGCAGAACAAAGAAGACAAATGGCTCTTTATCATCAACCAGGACGAGTACGTGCAGGGCGTCCGAGTCGAAAAGTGCATGTAAGTGGATGAATAACAGTATCATTACCCAGTAACTTCAGCAGGATTGATAGATTATTATATAAATAGTGAAGTACTTATTTAATCCTTGTAGTTGTTTTTTTTAGGGAAAAATTAAATTTTGTTTTTTAAGAGATTGCCAATCAGTTATTAATTGAATAAAATCGAACATTCAGTCAAAATTGAATATTTGCATTTTTCTAAAGATGAATTTTGACTCTTCTTGTTCTTTTGCTTGATTTAAGTGATGAAATGTTTCTTTATTATGTTCTGTATCATTCATATCATATGTGGACAATTTACAATTGTATTGATCGTTTACAACTGAATTCTTAGCTTTCATTGCTTACAAAGAAATACGACACTGCTTTTTAAAAACAATCGGGCAGTCATATTTGAACTATGTACCCATTGCTTATATGATGTACTGTTTAATGAAATGAAAATTCATTTTCATTTTTAGATAGTTACTATCATTATTTAATATTATCCCAGATATTGCATATATTTATTACGACTATTGAATAATGATTGATTGATATATGATCATAGCAAGGAGGGACCATGCAGTTTGACAGAAGGGATTCCTATCGGCTACACTACCAAATGTAGGCAGAAGTATATTTACCGTAAAATGCTGTCATTAAATGAAAACGGCAAAGCCATATCTGATGCATTTAGGTAAGAGAAATACACTAATCAAAAATTAAACTCAATTTAACTCAGTAACTCAATTTTTTGATAGTCGTATAACTTGCTATCATCTCTTAATTAAGTCACATTTTTACAGTAATGATAATCCTCAGAATGTTACGTTACATTTAATTACGCGCGCAATGAAAATTTACAATATTGCATAATGACGCAATTTAGAATCATCCCATATTATTATAATTGCTTGCTGACATGGACGCTTTGTTATTATAAATATTTTATATAATATTGTTTTAGAAATTACTGTGCAATTAAATTAACAACAGAAAATAGTCAAAATACAAAGAAAATTTATTAAAAAGGCTCGTGGGCATTGGCTGCCGGTGTGATATAATGCTTTATGATAATACTAATTATTTATATTTTGCAGGATTCCGTCTTGCTGCGCTTGCTTCTACCGACCTACAGCAAGTATGATAGCCTCTCGCCTCGCGGCTGCCGCTGCTGATTCGAGTGGCCGTGCTCTCAGTGGTGGCAACCATGCACTGAGCACCACCACCTCACCAATTACCCCGCAAGTCAGCCCGCGGTCAACTACATTGAGCTCCCTCAAGTTCCAAATCCCTAACAGTGCTCCTCGTGTTCCCAACAGACTTGCAGTGCTTCCTGAAATTAAAACTGAATGAACGTTGTCTCCTAGTGAACAGATGTGAATGTGGATCACGAGGTGCTGCATTAAGAATAAAGATATTGGACTTTGATATTATGGAGACTCAAGCTCTCGTGATGTTTACTACACAATAAATAATAGATCACACCATGTACATACATAAATATATTTGACAGTATTATTTCAAATACACCTATTGCTTCAGGTTTAACAAGAGCGATTCCTGAACAGCATTTGATTAACATTATGTTAATTCTTTTGAAATTAGTTGTATAAATTTGATATCATAAATCTTTCTTATGATAAAATAATTTTTCTTATCCTCTGTGAAGACACTGGGCTTTACACCCGATGTTGTTATTATTTTGAAATGCAACTAATACAATTACAGTCACTTTAACATAAAATTGTAAAAACTCAATTCTCAGTTTGTCTTAACGTTACATAGCTATGTTATTTACACAAAATGTTAAACGTTTTCGAAGACTTTATAAATAAACAATTAATATTGAAAGTCTTCTTCCTCAGATCACACTGAGGATCACACTTTTGCGCGTCACTCTGACGCACTGACCTCCTGAGGGGAGGCGGGTGCGTACTTTCCTCGTCAGGTACAAGCATAACATAGACTTAAATTATTTTAAGTAAGATTACATGGTCCTTTCTTATCAAAAAGGCTTTAGAAGAAATATCCAAACGCACGGCCATTTAAAACTGGGTTGCCTGATTTATCTAGCCTTCTTTTCATTTCTATTGCTTCTAATATTTTTCTCTATGCGCATGAGAGTGACTTCCTCTCCCAATCACTGAACAAGGGGTTTATTTTTCAGTGCGTGATCTACAAGTTTACAATACCTTGTATTTTTTTTCATAATTATTAATATTATTATTATTATTTTTTTCATTTTGCCTAAGTTCATTTACCCTGATGTCTAAAGGGCATATTAAAGCAGAGGCTAAAATTATTGGGAGAAAAAGTCACAATAAATAGGGAAAAATATTAGATGCAAAAGAAATGGCAAGAAGGCAAGATGAAACAACTATCAGTCCAGGAAGAAGAAAGACACAAATATATATTTTTTATTACGTCTTCGAAAAATTTAAACATTTTGTGTAAATAACTAGAAAAACAAAACATAATTTTTTTTTTATTGAATGTTTTTTATTTTATTTATTGTATAAGTGTTATATCAAAATTATGTCAACAGCGAGTTTTAAGTCCAGTGTCTTCTTCACTCTTCATAGAAGTTGACTATTATATATATATATATATATATATATATATATATATATATATATATATATATATATATATATATATATATATATATATATATATATATATATATATATATATATATATATAGTCTTGGTATTGCTACATGTGTATATATATAGTTTTTTATGTAACATTAAAACTAAGTCTTATTGCTCGTCCACATGTCTTTAGTTCGAAATATTTTACAAAATGGTCTTGATTTCTTACAGCTTCTTTAGGTTAGAAATGAAAGAACATGAGAAAATTGTCATAATTTATTTTTACATCTTACGGCAGACTATTTATAGCTGTGTAGTCTACCGCCGTTCAAACAGAATATCATCAACCCTCAACAAAAATCACGTTTTCAATTTGAAAAAAAAAAAAAAAAAAAAGTAATAATAATAATAATAACTCAATTACGAATATGAGCAGGGGGGAAAAAATAGCCGAATTTTGATTAAATAGCTCTCCAGCGCAAAATACATATTTACAATCATCCTAACAACTACATTGATAACACTTTTTTTTTTAAACCAAAACTTAAGATAATTCTAACAAGAAAAATGTTTTATTTATAATAAAATCCAACAACTTATAAAATACACAAAAGTTCTGAGTTTCAGTTACAAAACAATGTAATATATTTCAACTTGATGAGTCAACAATTTATGATATATCAATATGTATATAGTTAACATTATAATTATGTTATTTGCATCATAATGTTCCGGATAAAAAATAGTATATAACAGGATAAATTAAAAAGAATAAAATTGCATGCAATATTTTTGTTTTTACATTTTTTTTTTTTTTTTTTTTTTTTTACAAAGCTTTATACATCAAAGTCAGTGCTTACTTGTTGTAGATAGTACGCACTAACACAGCCTGGTACGCTAAATAACGCTGTACAGAGATGACACTCATGAGCTGGGGTATTTTTTATTCAAATCATCTCGTTGCGTACACAATCCCAACGTAGCTCACAACAATCATTTTAGAAATGAACATAAATATATTATACTGGTATCAAATTTTAACAATGGACAACTTTTATTTTTATATTTATTAGTTTTTTAAAAGTCTTATTGCTCGTCCACATGTCTTTAGTTCGAAATTACATTTCATCTCACAGGTTTCAAGGAAATAAAAACTTTAAAATAAGTTTCTTTGTATCTTCAAATTGGAGAGAGATACATTTGATATATATATATATATATATATATATATATATATATATATATATATATATATATATATATATATATATATATATATATATATATATATATATATATATATATATATAGAAAGGATGACATACAAATCAAAATAGCATTAGAAAAGGAAAATTATGCAAAATTTTCCAACTTTGACAGGAATACAATAGTTTTAAACTTGAAAATATAACGTATATTATACTATAATAATTATTTTTATATAGAAATTAATGTTGGATGTTTAAGCAGTGAGTGTTTTTGCGTTGAAGGTAACAGGTCGGTAGTAGTCGAGTCCTTGTCCCCAGCCTCGAGCTGCAGTGTTGTAATTGTTGCCCGTCATGAGAAGCTTCATACGTTCTGCTGGATCGACAGTGGGTCCCGATTGTTGTTGTTGCGGCAGTTCCTGTGCATATTGTTGCACGCTCTCTCCACTCTGGCAGCCTGAAACACCATACATCAGACTTACTCTCCTCAAACTTGTAAATCTAACGTAAATAATAATGATTATAAAAAAAAAAAAAAAAAAAAAAAGGATTAAGTACGTACGTATGTGTGTGTGTATATATATATTATATATATTGTGCGGCAATTCACTCGTAATACTCTTGCAAAATAATACAGCATAATGACCTATTACTACGGAGCAATACTTGCATTATGTAGAAAATTTCATTGCATGCAATCTACAAC
Organism: Ecdyonurus torrentis; assembly: GCA_949318235.1. Lineage (NCBI taxonomy): Eukaryota > Metazoa > Arthropoda > Insecta > Ephemeroptera > Heptageniidae > Ecdyonurus > Ecdyonurus torrentis. Next base: position 50,388,045 of record OX439127.1, read on the forward strand.
AAAAACAATAAAATGGTAATGCAATCAAATTGATTGCGATTTGAAACTACAGTATTGCTCCATGTGAAGTCTTTAAACTAATTGTTGGTGTAAGCCACGTAACACCGTCAAAAACATGTTCCATTAGCAGCAAAGCCAAAAGTTTTCTTTCTGAGTTTCCTGCTGATGAAAATAAAAATGCACTTTCAAACGCAATTTTAATGCATATTTATGTTTACCACTTCCGGACACAATAGACTCAAAAAAGATATTTTAAAAACATAGCAATATGGTATACGAGATATATTATCTTCTGTATATTTGTTAATTTTAATTCAATCCTAATAGATTCTCTCCAAGCAGCTGCAACAATGCATTTTTGACACTTTTAGTGCCATTCTTGCACTTTGCGTTTAGTTAGAAATACAATCAACGTTACAGTGTTTTTTTCCAAAAATAAAAGAAAATTGCTGCGTAGAATTTGCTGTTCATATCATGAACTGCTAACTGCAACGCTTTGCACACATATATTTCGCCACCACTAAAATACACAAGTCACTACCGGGGGCTTCCGCTACACTAGGAGTCAAACGTCAGGGGGCAAAAAAGGTTGGCAAGGCAATCTGATACAACTGCTCGCTAAAAATATACACACGAGCACGTTTCTATCGCAAGGATTACTAAGGTACAAACAAAGTCCACGAAGGAGATACTTTCCTGGAGGTCAGGGCCACATCAACTGTTGCAACAAAATGCATCGTGCAAACAAAACAAAAATAAATATATGCAAATACGAGAGGGAGATAAAAAATTTAGACTTGCTTATTGTGATTGAATATACTGCAGTGAAACCTGCAGTAAAATAAAAGTGTGACATTTCTTGTTAAACTATACTTTCAAAAACAATCCAGACTAAAAATGTATTCAAAAGGATGCTGTACACTCTCAAAAAATGTCGAAATGCTTTCCAATTTAGTTGTACCCCCCCCCCCCCAAAAAAAAGATTAAATAGATCAAAAATCGATTGATCTATAAATGTGGATTTATTTTTAATATGCAGTGAAATTTCAGTAGGTATAATAACAATTTTTTTTGCAATGTTTTTACACTATTAATTGTTGTGTAATCATTGAAAGCAAATCGAAATATTTTGGGACTGTAACAAAGATTTAAAATACAAAATAAACTTTCATGTCACAAAAAAAAAAAAAAAAAAAAAAAAAAAAAATGCAAGTTCTATTATTATAATTATAATATATATTTCTTTTTCAAAAAATAAACACATTAAAAAATTTATGTATAAAAAAGGAGCAACAAAAAACAATTTTGCTCTTGCCTGCAGTGGTTTGCTGTGTCGCCGCAATTTGTTGCTCAAACTGAGAGTAAATATTTTGGGATTTGGATTGAGATTGGGCAAGGATTTGACTTTGTTCATAGAGATACTGTTGAGACTGCTCGTACTGAGTGTTAGTCAAGGACTGTTCATAAGAAGTGGTTTCCATTGCTTGAGGTTCATTGTAAAACTGTCTGGTTTCCACACTAGTGTCAGCGACGTAATACATGGAGGGGTAGGAAACTGGAGGCAATGGTGCAAGAGGAGCACTCACAGGCTGTTTCTGGTAATGACCTGGCTCAAATGTCTCAATCAATGCTTTCACGGGGACTTTCTCGTATTCTTGTTGTTCATAAGATCCTTGTTGGTACCCAAACTGTTGGGACTGTTGCAGTGCATATTGCTGTTCTTGGTGAACGGCGTATTGTTGCGACTGTTCAAGACTGTACTGTTGCTTTTGAGAGTATTGTTGTTGCTGAGAATACTGTTGTTGCTGAGCGTACTGTTGCTGTTGAGAGTGCTGTACTGAGAATTGTTGAGAGTACTGTTGCTGTTGTGATTGCTGAACTGAAAACTGCTGCTGTTGTGATTGCTGAACTGAAAACTGCTGCTGCTGCTGCTGGGATTGCTGGACTGAAAACTGCTGCTGCTGCTCAAGTGCGTATTGTTGATAAGAATACTGTTGTTCATGACTGGACTTCTCATGTGTTTGAATCTGACTGCTTGAGATTTGCTGCACATAGCTCTGCTCTTGTTGACCTTGAATGTGATTTTCACATATTTGCTGTTGTTGCAATATTTGTTGTTGCTGCTGCTCGTGTTCTTCCTTCATAATTGCTTCAAGGTTAGCAACAGCATTTTGTTCAACTTCCTGTGTAACCACCTCTTGTGTTTGTTCAGAAGCAATTTCAATTTGCTGTTCGATGCTCGATGCGTGCTCTTGAATGATTTGCTCTTCACTTGAAATACTTTGAGTTTGAACTTCTAGCTGCGGTACAAGTGTTTCAATCTCAGTATGCGTTTCTGCCACCACTTGCTCTGCCGGTTCTGGCGCTGCTTCAGCTTCCACGCTAGTAGGAATGTTACTCTCTAATTGTTGTAATACTTCTTTACATTCAATTTCTATCTCTTGTTTCTCCTCATAAGAAATTTCCATTTGTTGTTGATAGGACTGCACTTCTTGTTGGATTTCAGTTACTTGGTCTGCAACAACTTGGCTATTTTCTTGCACTTCCATTTGTTGAGAATCACTAGTAATTTCCTGGTTTTGCTCGGAAATGATTTGGTGATCTTGTGAAATTACTTCTTGTACTTCAGAGCTGACTTGTATTTCAGAAGTGGTTTGTTGTGATTGGAAACTTACTTGTTGTTCCTCGCAGCTATTTTGTTGTGCTTCCATGCTTATTTGGTGTGTCTCTGTGCTGATTTGCTGTGTCTCTGAGCTCATTTCTTGTGAATCTGAGATACTTTGCTGCAATGTCACTTCTTGTACACTAGTTTGCTCAAAACTTTGCTGAACCTCCATGCTCTCTACAGTATTAACACTTTCTTTCTGCAAAAATTGCTGGCAGCTCTGTGATTGCTGTACAACAGTTTCACTGAAACTATGCTCCTCCATTTGAACCTCACTTTTAGTTGATATCTTTGCGGCTTTTGTTGCAATTTCATTCTTAATTTCCTCAATTTGTTGCTTTGTGTAGGGTTGGGGCGAGACGGAAGCTTGGGACATTACAGGGGCAAAAGTGTAGTTGTTTGGTGGGGCAGGTGCTGATACGTTGTTTGCAATTGGTTCAAATGTGTAATTGTTTACTGACGGCAGGGGCTGTGTATTTTGGGGAACTGGCGCGGGAGTAAATTCGGGCATTTGGTAACTAGGTGGCTCATAGGATTTACTTAAATTTGGCTGCACCGATTTTCCTGTGACAAAAAAAGGTCAATAAATATAAAAATGAATTATTTATACTTTTAATTAACTTCAGACGCTCGCGTTCTGTGATTTAATAATAATAATAAAAAAAAAACTTGTTCGATCAGCACACCCCTTACAATTGAATCCATTTAGCTTTTACTTCAAATCAATTCTTCTCAAATTTCTTATACCGTAGATTAAGTTCGTTTGAACATAATAAAAGTATAAAGATGTTAAATTTTCTACAGTAATATATGCACCATCAATATTGCACCATAAACCGATATAATAACATAAGTGTGGAATGTACTCACACACCCACACCCACTATAATATAAATATTTTCAAATTATAATAATAAAAAATAATAATAATATAAAGAAAAGAAATAAATAAATATAGCATTATCAGAGTCTATTTATTAGTAACAGAAAAAAAAAGAGAGAATGATTTAATTAATTATTTGATCAGTAATTGTTAACTTACCGTCGTCTTGTGCTGCCAGTGGCATCTGCGCAAAGCTTCGTCTCTGGGGCACCGCTGCAGCTGAAGAAAAATATAAACGTTCATGCAGTTACAAATAATTCATTTGATAGTGAAAATATGGTTATATATATTAATTAAAAATATAAAAGTAAAACACTTAGAATGTATTATGAATGATGCTATGCTCTGTGTTTGCTGTATCAAATTGTAAAAGAGATGAAAAGCAAAAGAAATATAATTCTTTAGCTCTACAAGAAATCACCAATTACTCGATAAATAGGGAATTACCACTGAATGCGTTAGGATCCCATCCCCGTGGGATCCTGGGTTTGAGAAGTGAGTCAACGTCGACGCGCGAGGTCAATTGTGAGGGAGGCATGTATGGTTGCTTTGGTGTGGCCGGCAAAGCTTGCTTGAAGGCAGGTGATGGTTGTGGCGTTTGACTGAATTGTTGCGAGTAAGTAAGAGTACTGGGCAACGGAGAGGCCGCGTACTGTCTGCTAGGCACTGGAGAAGCTTGATACGAGCGGGGCAAGGTAGCACTGCCTGACATCTGGGCCTGCTGATAACTCCGAGACTGAGGTGGCAATGTGTTACTCGAATAAATGTGAGTGCTATTTACAGTATTGCTCGTCTCGGCAGCGCGTACCTAAAAAAATAAATAATAATAGTAAAAACAATTCAATTATTGAAAGTGTTTGGCTTTCGTGTTACACCGTGTTATATAAGCAGTAAACTGACATTGAAAAGGAATTCGGCTCGACCGGGATTCAATTATTAAGCCAAATAAAAAGTAGTAGTATTATTTAATTTTAAAATATTTACTTTATGAAGTATAAAACACAATAAAATGCAGATTTTTTCCTTCAAAAAAAAAAAAAAAAAAAAAATGTGCATGTTATTATTGATTATATATATATATATATATATATATATATATATATATATATATATATATATATATATATATATATATATATATATTACAATCTTGTTGTAATAAAAAAATAACAAAAAGAAAAGCAATTCCTAACCTGCCAAAATTTAGTTTACTTGTTGGTTATCATTTACCAGACCTGTACAGGCAATATGAAATGCTGCCTATATGGATGATTTTATTTTTGTATCTAAACGCACAAGTGTATGAAATATGTGTTGTTTTTGTTCATAATTATTAATTAATAAGAGTTTATTATTTATAATGGATATTAGAATTTAGAATTGATAATAAGTGACGTACGACTGAATCGACGACCTGCTGATGGTTAGGCGCTGGGCGCTTGATTTCCTGGAACGCGTTGTCCACTGAGCCCGTACTGAGCGCTGCCTCCCATGGACTTTGTACCATACGAAGGCGTGGCTGGTTGTATTTTTCCTGCAACATCAGCAAGGCACTTTCTTTAATCATGCATACTAACCTAATAACAATTAGCCTAGACATCTACCGTTTACATTGAAATTCAAACAATATGGAAATAAAAAAAGTTTACACGATATCACCACGATTAAAAAAAGGAATCTTTGTTCAAAACTGTAGCTACACTAAAAAAGACTTACAAAAAGAAAAAAAAAAAAAAAAACTGAACATTTATTACTAAAATATATATATTTTTTTTATTCAGCATTTCTTTATTATTATATCGAAAATTAAATCAATTTTTAACTATTCAATTCAAAATAGGCTTTATTGTATAAAAAAACACATTACATCAAAAATACATGTGCGATAATACGCCTGCAAAAATAAATGTGTCCGCAACCCGCAGCACAAAGGTACGCAACTGGTTGCATAGTTTGCAAGGGGTTTTATTTTATGAATTGAATTTTATTAAAAATAAAAAATTTTGAATCAGAAAAAAGGTTTATAATTAATAATTATAATAATAATTTTATATAATATATAATTGCAGATTAAGAAGTACCTGTATTTCATTGAGCTCCTGAGCATGTTTCACTCTGTTTTGGTCGATAACTGAAGGTGGTGGCAGTTGAGTAGGAGGCGCAGGACTTGCACGTGCCGCAGCCTCGGCCGCCTGTTTTTGCACAGTTGTCTCGTCTACTACCCACTTCTCCGCACGTTTGCGACGTTTCGCAAACAGTTCAGCACCTGTGCGTAACATCAAGCTCACTCTCACTTTTTTTTGCACTTGATTAATGAAATTTTATGACAACGTAATTTACTACAAAATTCTGCAGACATATATAATATATATATTATATTATTGTCATACAATGCAATTACTGCATACAAGCCATTTTCATTATCCTCCATGTTATAATAAGATTACTATGATTGATACTATACATTAGCACATACCTTTGCCACAGGGAGAGTTGAGATCTTTGACGAGATCAAAGCAAACCTCTGGGCTGAGCTGTCCTGGCTCAATCTTGAAGCCCTGTTTCCTCAAGCTATTGATGTCATGGATTTGACCACGTGGGTTCATCACTAAGCTGAGATTTAGCTCCTGTTGGCAAACAAGTGACACATTTTAATCATCTGCTTCATTATCTCAAGATAAAAACAATACATAGCGAATGAAATATAAATTAACTTGATTGCATATTCGTGCTCAGAGTGACAATTGCGAATATGACAAGCACGTGGTTGGTATTTTACTTGATTAAAATTAAATTACCTTGGGATTCATTGGCATTTTGAATTGCATATCGTTGGAGGAGGGAGTCTCTGGCACAGAGGTGTTATCCTCACCGCGGCCGCTGCCTGCATCATCTTGACCCACGGCTGTCAACAAGCACAAAGGGTCCACGTTAGAATACATTGAAGCTATAAACGTCGAGTACACGCTGATCTTAGCACTGCTCACACTACTTAACTGTGTGTAAACTGGGTGTTTGTGTGTCGCTGTTATTATAAGTGTCTGCAGAATCTTGCAAAATACTCGAACTTTACAGGAAAGACCATTACCAAACTTGCTAATATTGCAACTACATATTATAACGCCCACTACAATTCCTATACTTAAACATAAAACTTTGAAAATTATTAATAACTAAACCAGTACCTAATATCGAAAAAAAAAAGTAGTTTTTGTATTCTTATTTTTACCTGCCGTCACATGGTTGGTAGCTGACTGATTTTCGAGTTGCTTTCGTCGATTGATCAAACTTCGGGGTAAAAAGGTGGGTGTCCCTTCTGGCGGGGGAGCACCAACGCAAGGAATCCAGCCGACCCGTGACGCCATATTCACACTTCCATTCACTCACCTAAAGTCAATGTTTGCACGACCTCAGACACAACAATATAAAATAATTGAGTTACGTTAAAAATTTCGAGACCTATTTGAATTTTCAATTGCATGTGAATTACTATGAGATATATTTTTCCAATTTAAAAGCGTGATACAGAAACAACGTTTGAGCTAATCTGACAACGTGCTTACTACAACACATCAAATAAAAAAGTGAAAAATACTAATGTTAATATACATTACATTAAAATTTTATATATATATATATATATATTAATTTAAAAACCACATTTTAAATTGTTTTTTCAACATTTAGAAATGACAAAATTCTGGCACAATTTTTATAAATTAATTGAGAATGATATATCGTACATAAATTTGAAACACAGCCACCACTGATTATTTCATATTTTTTATAATATTTCACTCACAGATCGCGATCATACACACACTTTCTTGGAAACGTGGGTTGAGTACTAAGGCAGCGGCTAGCTGGCGGGGCGGCTTTCATCAGAAATAGCGAGCGCGGCGCGCTGCCCGGCCGGCAGAGAGAGCGAGTGAGAGAGAGAGAGAGAGAGAGAGAGAGAGAGAGAGAGAGAGAGAGAGAGAGAGAGAGAGAGAGTAAGAGAGAGAGAAAGAGAGAGAGCAAAGCAAAATTAAGGTAGTATACATGGGAATCCCAGTAGCAACACACTACTTCGCTATTTCAAGGTCCATACAGATGCTTCTTTGCCACGCTCAGCCGATCAAATTGTTTTAAACCATCAATAATAGAACAAGCTTACGACCCTCCATGCCACAAAATAGAAATCTCGTTAATTTCAATGCAGAAAAACAATCAGCTACGAGTTGTTAGCCATTAAAGACTAATTAATGAGGCTTCTGGCGTTTAATTTCTTTTCGCAAAAACAATTATGTAAAAATAAGTTAGTAATCATAAAATATTAGCGAAATAAAACTTCTGAAAATTATTTGGTCTTTCGTGATATTATTTAGCATTTGAGCAAAGAGAATGGGATTTAATTGAGTTGAAACTTTGAATGGAAGAATTGCTGGTTTATTTTGTTGTGTGTTTGGCATGACCAAGTGGTACACAATAGTTTTTGTGTGTCTCGCTCCCACTCGACAGCAAATATTATAGCCAAGCTAAATCAAGTTGTTGAAAATTATCAACGTGTAAAAATACAAAATTTTATATTAGTATCTGTTTGTGTTTATATGTCATATCATAAGCTATATTATAAACTTTATCTATTCTGTACCACAAATATGCAACGGAATACCTTTAAACTCCTATGTCCAAATCCTGAAAATTTGAAACAAGAGACCTCTCAGATGTTTGATTCCTTTTGAAGTTAAAAAAATAAGAAGTATTTTTACGTCTTGAATGCATTGTATGTGGGTGGAAATTAAATGAGTTACAGTGTTTTTAAAAAGTTGCACCACTGCTTCCTAAAATGCTCAATCACAATTATATTAATTTGATTGTTATATTTTTTTGTCTGGAATACAGTCAATAGTTTATAATTAACCATTGAATTACAATTAAACAAGCAAATATACTACTGTATATATCAGCGGAGATTTTTTTTTCTTTTTCAAGTTTCTGCTATATTTGCAAGGAAATATGCCAATCTGAAAGAAAAAAAAAAAAAATCTTTGCATTAAGTTGCCAGTAATGAACTCTATTTGGCTTGCAGTTAAAAGGCTATTTACAAGTAGCTGGTACTCACATTCATGCACCCACTTGACGGAGCGTTTCATGCGGTTCACGTACATAGAGTGACCTTTGCTCTGTTGGTTAGAAGAGTCATAAAGAGAGGCAGAAATGCGATGAGCAAGCTGCACCTGCTCTTGCACTGTCGGGTGACATGACGAGTAAAAACTGGACGATGCGAACAGCTTGCCTGAAAACAGTGTTCAATCTTATGTCGATACGTGAGTCCGTCAGCTACAAAAGTAGACTATCAACTTCTGCTGTGAGGTTCATTTTACATTTAAAATGCAAGAGAAAATAGATTTTACTGAAAAAGTCAATAGTCAAGTTTTGCATCTGATGGTCTGAATTTTGATCGTATTTGGATTGGGGCCTAACATTATATTTAGAGGTTATACTCACGATTCCTCTGCTGTGGGGTAATTTCACCAGAGTCTGATGCAGGGGTAAACAATTTTTCTAAGTCGATAGGCTTAGCACTGGGCAGCACCTTGTAGCCGCTTTCTTGCTCTTCCTGCAATTATAGTAAGTCAAAATATACATAATGTATGCCAAAAAGAAAATGTTTCTAACGTTATTATGTATATGATGTTATCACAAAAATACGATAACTTCTATTGGAGATTTTAATGCCTCGTATTGTTACACTTCCCACGTCGGGATACTATATGGAAATTAATAATACGTTATACAAAGATAATCATTTCATTTTTATCTTCACTCTAGATCTGCAAACTATTGATTCTATACAATTTGCAAGCAAAACTATAATGCAAACTAATATAAAGCTTCTAAAGATGAAAGATATATTTTTAATAAAGATATTAATGTACCATAAACGTATTAGAAGAAAGCAAAACTTGCCACACATTTATTTCCATCAGCTTTGTTTTTGTTTATTTTCCTCGAGCATCGTATGCAAAAACTGTTTAAACCAATGGATTGATTACATATATACGTAATATATAAAGTATACGCATTAGATAGATACATTCAAAACTGTCTTTTGTTTTTATCACTTTTTGTTTCTTTAGGCTGTGACATAACGGTGCATTTCTGCAACTGTTAATAAGACATGGACTTCATATATATATATATATATATATATATATATATATATATATATATATATATATATATATATATATATATATATATATATATATATATATTATGTATACAAATTCCTTCTCTTGCCTTGAAGTGTACGCTTGATATTTTTTAATTGCAGCAAAAATATTGGGAAAAAAGTAATCTATTGAGTTATTGTTAGACTATAATACAAATTATAATTGTGTAAATATCTATACTTAAAGATCATTTATGATTTTTATGCTATTTAAAAATATCACGTATAAGATAGACCATTTTTAAGCCAATCGATCGTGATCGTATTGCATTGATCGTATTGAAAATATTTTATATATCAGTTGGTAGAAAGCCCGCAGTTATTTTTCCAAACATGCAACTGAGAAGCAGCGGCCAAGCTTGGGTAACTAAAGCCTGTTTGTTTCTGGGATATGGATTTATGATTTATGGATATCATAATTTTTATACGTTAACATTATTAGTTATTGCTTTTTTATTATATATTATTAACACCACTATGGTATTTTAATTGAACATGAATTGAATTTAAGTGCATATTTCACTTTAAATGTGAGTTTGCTTAGTTTTGTTATTTAAAAATGCTGTGTGATTCTATTTTAGTTTGGCGGGAGACATTGACCACTTTGTATCATTCCCCCTCTTGGTGCTACAAATGAGACGCGGACTAAAAATAACACACGTAGCTGAGTTTGCTGCTAGAAAGACGCGACAACATGCAAACTCAACGTATAAAAGCAGTACACGAGGTGCTGCATTCGACTAAGTACCCTCCTTGTTCACATCAAAAGGCGCTACCTTCACGTGTCTGTAATTCATACTTCATACAAATCATTCAGCGTTATAATTTGATTCTTGCTCTTAAAACTAAATATTAAATGTACATGTTGGCAGCTGGAGACAAAATCACTTCGATTCGAACAATTGATCCTAACAAGTTGCGTAGTTTCAAAGAATACCTATCATGGTTATATATATTATATAATACAATACTACAAAATACTATACCATATACTATTAAAAATGTTATACTATAGTATAAAAATATTGATATTTATGTTTTGCGTTCATACTGCTTAAAATCAAGACTATTTTGATTGTATTGCATTTTATTGAGCCCCTACACTGAATATATACATTTATCGACTTGCAGAATTAATTATCAAATTATAGGAAACGATTGAAATGGGATAAAATATATAATTAGAAATTAATCTTGCATTTTTTGGTTGTAAGAACTCATGCTAAATCACAGAACAGCTCAACTAACAAAAGAGCCTAATATACGATATAAGACATTGGCCTTTCATCCTTTCAACATAAGTATAAAATTGATTGGATTTTGAGAGTAAAAATGATAATATTTTTTTAACCAGATAGGTTAGTTGTAAAAAAAAAAAAATTAAAAAAAAAAATTCTGAGATGAATTTCTTAAAGTATTAAAATTTATTTAAATTATTTTGATTGGATTATTTTTAAATGCCTGGGTCAATAAAAACATTTCAACTATTTCGTTATTTAGAGAGTAAGTTTAATGATAAACTTCATTTACAAGTTATTTTGATACCTAGTGAAAAGTAGCCCATTTTTCTTCTTGAATCAAAATGTTATAATATCAACGAGCTAAGGTTATAAGTTGATATGTACAGTATACAAAATATGGGGTTTACTTCTTGTCAAAAAAAATTGTCCGCAAAGCGTTTGAGACTAAACTTTTCGCAAATTATTATCAAGTTATTTTATTTGCACTTTTTTTTGCCTACATACTGTTTATCGTATTAATTTCTGCACTCATTAAAAAAGTCTAAACCAAGCTAAAAATAAGCATACATAAATGAATAATTAAAAATAATTAAATAACTTACGAGATATTTTATTTTATTTTTTTTATTTTTTGCATATTTATGTCAAAATAACTGAAATTAGCTTACTTCAGGGATTATTGTTTTCAGTAATTGCATATTTATGTCAAAATAACTGAAATTAGCTTACTTCAGGGATTATTGTTTTCAGTAATATTTTGGCCTAATATGTTGTTTTAAAGTTTTTGTATAGTAAAATTGAAGTTGCAAGGTTCCGAAAGAACTATTTGCTTTTTTCATAATTTTTTTTCTGCTTTTTTTTTTTGTATTTACCTCCTACTTTAACTATGGCTTGGAATCCTACCCCCTCCCCCACCCGATTTTTTTTTTTTTTTTTTTATTCTTTTAACTTTTCTGTGTCTATATAGGTTGAAATAAATACTAAAAAACCTTTGACACAAGTTAAAAGCGTTATAGTTTTATTTCCTTGAGAGAAAGAAAGAGCGAGAGAGAGAGAGAGAGAGAGAGAGAGAGAGAGAGAGAGAGAGAGAGAAATTTATCCTTATGCAATAGAGCAATAGGTTATTTTTTTTTGGGAGCACAATGCAAGATAGGTTTGATACATGTGTTTGTGGTTAGTTACCAATGAAACGCGCCACAGTTTGGTGCTCAGAGTGGTGAGAAATTCTTTCTTGCGAGGGTCGTGTCGGTCCGAGGGCATAAACCCTCGTCGTTTAATGATCTCACAGTTCATCACAAACAAATATTATCAAATCAAACAATATCAAATCTTCTAACCTGGCAAATGAAATGCACATAATTCATAAACACCTTGCTTCGAAAATGTGTTGAAGTATTATTTATTTTGCTTATATTATGTGTAGATATTATATAAGAAGAAATATTCACTTAACATTATTAATTAGAGGATATAATGACGTTACAGAAGTTTTGCAAAATTATACGTTTAGACAATATTACTCAGTCCAGCAGAAAATTAAAACTCTTTCACGCATTTCATTCACGCATTTACATCCTCAGACACCCTTCCTCTCAAGTCATGAGAAAATATATTAGCTCTATGTTAGATAATGGCATCTGAAATGAAGTAAAAAGAATATTCACTTTAAAGTTGCCAAAATACAAGAGGAATTGAAACTGAAAGAGGCTCTGCTCAACTAGAGACTACGTAACTTAAATTCCATTTTATTTTTTTTCCCCCAATGAAGTACTGTAGCTGCAAATTGGGTGAAACGTCATCGCACTGTCTCCTGCGATCATGAAAATGTGCAACAACAACACGTCAATCTAAAAGAAGCAAGTTTCCTCTGTCACAGAGCCAAATTTACGTCAAACTATTCGGCAGAGGCATTAAATTTTTTTTCTTCGAAGAAGAATTTAACACTGGTTGTAAAGGATTAAAAGTGCTAACAGTGGCTATCATTGGAAGTCAGTGGATTGCAATCATAAAAGTAAAATTGTTTAAATAACACAAGATCTGATTGTTGAGCGTAAACTTTTTAACTTGGATGGATCAAATAAATTTAAATTTAGAAGAGTCACCATGAATATAATATATATTATATAATTTATACAAAAATAAGAATAGTTTATATTTCAACACTAAGAATCAATACATTATACTTTTTTCAACAATAATGTTGCTATATAATTTTCTTCAGACGCCATAGCGAAATACCTATATTATAGTTGATATGCTTTAATATTTTAAAGAATACAATTGCATATATTTTATGATTCCAATCCACTGTTTACATAACCACTCAAAAAAATATTGTAATTTTAAACAAGCATTTTGTATAGTAAAACTATGAGATGAGATTATTATTATTACACACACGTATGTATATATATATATGTATGTATGTATATTATATTATTGTAACCGGTTTTGTGTTGGAGAGCCTTGAGTTATGCACTTTGGTTCCACTTGCGGGTGCCTCGTGCCAGACTACAGGAGCTATTTCAGCTGACATTTGGACTGCTGGAGCTGAGACACAAGCAACCGAAACAGCATAATTGGATTTGCATAAAGCGGCAAGTTACACCAAACACACACACGCACAACACAATGATAAGAGAGACAAGTAGAGCGGCGAGACGCCTCCTAAGCACTATGCTATAACACTGCGTGCTAGGCTATCTTTAGATCACGCTTACGTACTCTTAATCCCATCATCACCCCTCTTTTAGGAGCCGTTCCAGTCCAAATTACGCTTGCCAATGTGGAAATTTTTGTTTACTATTTATCTGTAATTTAACCCCGTTGCCATTTATAACCTTCAAAAAATTACAACTTGTTCTGTTAACAATAGTATACAGTATACTCAAACACCACATGAAAAAAAAATATTATAATTATTAATTTTATACTTATGCACGTGTGAGATAATATAAAAATTGTAGTCAGAAGTTTTATTTTATAGCAAAAATTTACTTTTTTTATTTATTTTTTTTATTCAAAAATCGTTCCGTTTCATTAAATAAAAAAGTATTAACAGAGGGTGCAACTATAGGAATATCTTGGTGTATAAATAGTCTAAATATATATTGACCAAAAATGTGTGTCCTCGACCTTGCGCAAATCACCACTGACGATTACGTCAAGAAATAACTATTCTGCACAGCCTAAGGTATTTCTATAGATAGGTAATCCAAAGAGAATATCGTTATTCAATTTTCTGTTGCCTTTAATTCTATTTTATCCTGGAAGATATATTTTGTTGCCCATTTGATCAATGTAATTTTGACCCGCAATACACGTCTCCAGCTGACCAGTACCTTTCAGTAAGGAATTTATATTAAACAGGTAATCCAAAGAGAAGCTCCGCCCACAAAACAGGAAACAGCTGGGGCATCAAACACTCGCTTAGTCAATTTGTGAATTTATTATCAGTTTTAATATTAAATGTTTATTTCTTACCTTATATATTGGTTAATTCATAGCATTAATTTTTGTTATTTATCCATGTAATTAAAAAAATTTACGATACCAAAAATTGTGATAAGAGAAAATATATGATTTCGAAGTGTTTGTTGCCTATTTTTCATTGGTCAGTCAGGCAACAAATTCAAAATATATGCGCCATAATAAGTGATAAAAAATGCTTTTTTTACATCACCTCTCATTTAAATTTGATAATCCCCAAATTCTAGAGCATAACACTAAAATGCGAGCACTGAATTGAAGTTTCTTACAATATCACTTATGTGAGACCAAAGTCCACTATTCACTTACACGAGAGCCGTAAACTTACTTGATTTACATTAGTTTTTATGGCTCTAAAAACACAGGCATCAAACAATCGATACACGTAATTCACCGGAAGTGTTTTTTCGCGCTTTGGATTACCTATTTAATACAAATACCTTACCTTTCAGCGGGAATCCTCTCTGGATTACATAAGTTATCTAATTACATTAGCACAGCCATATAATGTACTGCGAATCGCTAAAGAAGTTCAAAAGAAAGAATAAAATATATTATATGAATATATTTCCGTATAGAATTTTTTCAGTTTACTCTGTTTTATAGCTTGTAAAAAAATGCACAAACATTAAAATGACATATCAAAATGATTGGATGGATAGATGAACATTTTAAATAAGAGTATATATCAGCAGTATCCGTTATAAATGCAACAACTTTGTTGGAAATCATTGCTATTTATTGACTTTTATATATTATTGCGAACAATTTATAAGTGCCTATAACTTAAAATTGCCTATCTAAGAAGCTGTAGCTTATACAAAGTTCTAACGATTAAGTTCGTAAACTACAAGAGTGGTATATTCACCCACGCAAATTGTGTAATATTATTTTTTGCGACTTTACCAAATATTTATGATTTTTCCAATTCAAAATTGCATGGCATTATTTTAAAGCAAATCATATTTTGTGTGTATCATAGTGGAGGACATATAAATTTGAATGCTAGTGCAAGCAGAAATTACTACACAGAAACAAATTACTACCTATGGCAGGTACATGAATCCTGTATTTTGCAATAGGTACACTTTAGTTTGGAACAAACTACAATACCACTTAATCTAAGTGAGTCACACCTTTATTGTAGCATATTGTACCTGCATTAGGTATTCTTGTAGTATATTAATACCTATTTATTAATCACATCATTTTTAACCTAAAACGATCAGTGAATTAATCCATTTTAGCAATGAACTGAAAAGCAAGCAATATAAAGTATTTCGGTGTAAATGTCAAAACTACATTGAAAAAAATATTGCATTATTTTTTTTCCCCACACTTAATAAAATAAGCTGTATAATTTTAATACACCAAACATTAGAACTGCATATAAATTGATTACTGTGTAAAAATACAACAACTTTATTTTGTCCTATTACTTTTCTGGCACATATGCATTTAATCTGACTAAAAAAAAAAAAAAAAAAAAAAAAAAAAGAATAAGAAAGGAAATATTTTTGTACGAAAGTAATTCATGTGCATCATAGTTTAATAATACTATTATTATGAATAATATTATAATATAAACACCATCACAGCATGTAGGTACGTACACAATACACACGATTGTGATACAATATTTTATACCATTTAAATCCAGCGTCTGTTTTACGCATAAGAGTAACATTGTAAATTTAGCGCCATATAGTGTACATATCACGTGTACAGTAATATACATTTTTTTTTTTTTTTTTTTTTACGTTTATAACTTCTTTTGAATTTCTTCCTAAAATGTTCATGATGATGTTTATGATGATGGTTTTGTAATATTATTTTTGTTTTATTGAGAATATTGTTTCATTTATTTATTTACAGTTATACAGCTTTAATAAATGTTTATATATTTAGTGTTCCTATAATGGCAGAAATTGCAATGAATGTTTTTAAAATAAACTCCCCCCCCCCCTTGCATATTCACATTTTTTATGTTTTTTTTTCCTCTCTGCATCTTTGTGTGTGTGTGTGTGTGTGTGTGTGTGTGTGTGTGTGTGTGTGTGTGTGTGTGTGTGTGTGTGTGTGTGTGTGTGTGTGCGTGTATGTATGTATATATATATATATATATATATATATATATATATATATATATATATATATATATATATATATATATATATATATAAGATACATATTATGTTATATTACGTATCTTATTCACACACACACACACACATGTATGTATGAATGTATGTATGGGGTCTTAAACACACATAGGTTCTCATGTCATAGTGAATGTTTGCAAAATTTTGATACGTGTAATTTGTGACTGCTTTAAATTCCATTTAACAAGTGTCAGGTTTTATAAATTTCTTTATATGCGCTGTGGAACATATAGGTTTTACAAGCACATGAATGTAGCACACATGATTGTGATAATTGATAATGTTTTTTACCATTTAAATTTAATGCGTATTTTTCTCATAAAAATATAATTGCAAATTTAGAGTGTGCTTTTAAATGGTAAAATTTACTATCACATTGATGTGTACACGTCGCATTACTGATTTAGTGACAAATTGTCCAGTCAATATTACAACCTAATATATTATAAGATACCGAGGAAGACCAAATAAAAGGCGTAGAACACGTTGAACAAAAAACTTGTCTAATATCCTAACATACCTGAATATCAACGTTGATTTGGCCGGAGTCATTAATTTCTAATTTATTTTAGATTCACAAAAAGGCAGCTGCGGACTATGATGTCACAACTTGTTTTACGCGAGTGGACCAGGCGATATGTGACGTCATTGTCCGCATCCGCCTTTTTGAGAATGGAAAATAAATTAGAAATCAATGACTCCGGCCAAATCAACGTTGATATTCAGGTATGTTAGGATATTAGACAAGTTTTTTGTTTAACGTGTTCTACGATTAAAATTTAAGGGGGTATAATAATTTTATTTCATATTGTAAAAGAGGACATTGTCCTAAATTGATTGATACTCAAATTTCTAATTTTTCAGTTAATCAAGTATTTAATTTTTGGAAATTGAAAAAGGAAGTCACTGTCAGTAACTTATGCATATAGGAATAGGAAAAATTCAGCGACCGTGACGTCATTTCGTGACATTAAAATATTAATTAAAATAATTAATGTACTCCAAAACTATAAATTTGCGTATCTATTGATTTAAGACGATTTGCTCTTTCAGATATGCAATAAAATTACCACCTAATTTCTTTTAGTCTTCCTCATTCGTTACCATTACAAATCTTTTGAAAGGTTGGTATACACGGAAAAAAAAAATCTAAAGAGTTCATATTTAAACTTTTTTTTTTTTTACTTTTTTATAATAAATTGGTTAGATATGTACTAAATTTTATAGAATCTAAAGAGTTAACTATTTACCGCTAAAGAAATTACGTTTATACTAACGAGTTACTCTTTAAACTTTTTTCAAAAAAGTTATTGGTTTGTACTAATGAGTTACTTATATGTAACTAAATAATTTCTTAAATTTATGTTTTCCGTGTACAGATAGAAACCTTATTCTTATTACTACATGCAGACTTGATATAAGGCGTATATAAATAGTTTATATTAGAGTTTAAGTTTACAATTTGCACGAGTGTTTCACCATTCCTACACTTCGCTTTTCAATGTATGCGAGAAGACAAATTAGTATTAGCGATCGAGAAACAAAACTATATAATGTACATAATCGTTTAAAGTCGTATGTATAATAATATTAGTCTCTTCAGTAAGTAACAATCTCTTCTAACTAATATAACAGTTAATCTAAGACCGAAGAATAAAAATATAAAACCAGCACATAACTCAAACATAACATAAGATCAAATCTGGAAAAGAATTTAAGCAACAATAATAATGATACTACTAATGAAGTTACTTCATCACATTTATGATAAATCTAATCCAACGTTAATAAATACAGTCGCTTGTATTTAATTTCGTATTTGTAGTTTAATTTCTTCATAATTTTGTAGCTTGAATGTTCATTAGTATTATAGGTCTGTCATTATTTACACATAAAATAAGCTCAGAACTCTTTATACCAGAGTCCTATAGGGTTTGTGCGCATGATGTCATAATAAATGCGCTCCAATGCCATACTTGAGCAATGAATATCATTGCTCAGTATAGGGCAAACGTGGTTTCTGGCTATTTTCTTTGGGAAATCAGATAATTGTTTAACTATTATTATTTTTCTCACATACTTGAGATAGTAATTCAACCCAATAACAGCTTTAATGTTCTCAAAAATATTACTAAGTATTTTTAAAATGGCAAAATGAGTCGTTTTCCCATACCGACTTATGTTATTTAGTGCTCACAAATGGCGTCAACTTGTATATTAATACAACCACCTTATAAGCATTTTGAAATTACATATAAAAATTAACAAAGAATTGCACCCAATTAACGATTGAAATGTATAGTAGTACATCGTAATTATGATTTTAATGAATAATTATTCAGAGAAACCAGTTAATAATTATTATTACTACTATTTTTCATGAATAGATTATAGATAAAATATGGCGAGGTCTTCATCAATTTCTATATTTTTACTTCATTATTCATTATATATATATATATATATATATATATATATATATATATATATATATAAAGTTATCCTTTTGGTGTGACTCTCTGTGAATGAGCACTTTCAAAAGTCCATTTTTGCCTTTACATGTATTATACACATGACAAATTTTGTGTTACATTGCAGTGTCACATTATAATAATAATCTAATCAGATTTAGGCATTACAATTTAGATGCCACTTCAACTCACCCCTGATTGTTTGCACTCGCCGTTGATCCCAATAGAATCACCATTGATGCCCTTGGATTCACCATTTTGCTGAAAAACAAAGTTATATATAAATAAATTACACATAAAAATATTACTCTATGATTTCAGAACTTATTAGGCGGTAATCGTGATTAATAATAACTCTAGTTCTCAAATCAATTAAAAATCTATTTCCAATTGTGCTACTTGATGTATGTGTAGTTAGGACGTACTGAGAATACATAAATAAGAGAGTATGGCACGAGCAGCTCACCTGAGAAATAGTAGCAGCCTCAGCTTCCGTCGTCACAGCCTCTTCAATCTCAGAGATGATCTCATGCAGAGTGTTACGAATGTTTTCTTGCTCAATTTCTGGAGCACCTCCGGAGCTCTGTAACACAGTAAGTGTGAGTTAACTGAGAACATTTGCCACATGTTTGCATTCTTTAGCTTATTGATCTAAACATGATATTTAAAAATAAGATGCTATGTATTTAACTTTGACATCGAAAACAATTTTTTTAAAAATTTCATCATTACGTGCCTACGGAAGGAAATGTAACTGTTGCTCATAATCTCTACAATGCTGACTTCTTTATCATAAACCTGAATCTCTTTGCAAAATACAACATATCACTCAAAAAAGGATGCATTACTTCAGTTACGAATCCTTACTTATTTGAGATAAACCTTTTTGAGTTATTGAAAGCAACTAAAATAATGCATGTTAGTAAATTATTAACAATAGCTAATTTAACTTAAAATAGCCGAAAATAGCTGAAACAACTTAAATAACTGTACTAAAATGAACTATTTTAGCTGCTCATAATAACTCATAAGTGCAGTTTATCTCAAATAAGTTAGGATTCCTAACTGAAGTAATGCACCCCTTTTTTATGGAGTGATCTTTTACTAAAAATATAATGTGACTCGAGACTTAATTGTTTACACTTGATATAATTCTAAAACACTAACTGAGTAACTGAAGAAGTGGTACTATTTTTGTTGCACGAGGTATTTATAATTGTAAATTTATTATTTTCTAATATTGATCATAAAAATTAAGAACGGTAAATATGCACTAACAGAGTAATAGTACTATCTACAAATCTTTTATTGGGATTTTCTAAATAGTGCACAACTTATTTATGTTGTAATAAATCAATAATAAATAACTATTTCAATAATTAAAATGACTTACACTTTTGACGTTATCTGGTGGTTTAGATTGCTCTTCAGAATTTACATGATTTGCTGGTTCTGTTTGTTGATTGGCTACTTGATTACCATTGTTGTCTAGTGGAGCCTCGTGTGTTTGCAACTGCAACAATGAAGAATAAATGAAGAGCGAAATTAAGAAAGTGTAAAAAAGCGAAAGGGTGTTTCGCTTTGTTAAAGCATGACTGTGCTTTGCTATTTTTAATATATAGCTCCGAAAACTTCTTGCACGCAGCTATTCATTGCGGAAGAATTTAAGTTGCTTTCTCTCCACATAATCTATCTTTCTCACTCGCACTCACACGACTTATCTATAACAAATATATTATCTTTTAATTGTTTCTAGAATTATATTTAAAAGTCTCATTTTCCCTATAGTAGTTAAATATAAACCTCCTGTTAATCTACAGTTTAATATGTTTAACTCAATTACAATGAGACGATTATAATTTCTAAAAATATCTACCTTGCTTGTTCCTCTCTAGTCTATTGCTCATCCAGTTGCTCTGTATTTGCACACGATCATCATTGTGTATTTTCATAACGTGGAGCAGAATGAAAGGCAAACACACAAATGAAAGAAGCAACGTGTACTGTACCACTGCTAAAAATTTAGACAAAACCAACTGCCTAATTCGTACCAGAGATGGGAACAAGTATATAATAGCATACTGTATAAAATTCATAAGTGTGTCAAATTTTTCATTAATATCGTCTCATTGACAATTTGCACTAGAAAGTACCTTGGTCGCAGACTTAAGGATGAAATATTTTCAATGCTTCTCTTATGGAAAAATGAATTTGATCACTAAACTTGTCGTATAATGAGAAGTCAAAGGAGGTAGGTCTTTATTTGTCTCTGTGCATTTTCTCTATTTTTAGTTACAATGGTCAAATAAAAATAAAATGTAGTATAATGTGAACGAGATACGGATATAAATGAGCAAAATGACCTTTTTGTCATAATTCTCGATGTAAAATTCCACTTACATACTCTCTCTATCTCTCTCTTCATTTAATTATTATTTTTTATCATAGTACCACAAATTAGTTTACAATACTTCCTAAAAGATCAGATTATTTGCAAGTCTACATAAGTCGTCACTACTTGTTTTATCAATATGAATTTTAGGCAGTGAATTTTAGGCAATACAAACTGCTTCAGTGTTATACAAATACACAATACATACGATATAGATCGAATGAAAGTTAAAATATCTCAGGGAAGACGGAAAGCTAAAAAACTGTTCAAATAAACGCTTTTTTTAAAAAATATTTTCTTAAAGCAGCATTTTTTTTTACGGGTCTCAATTTTACAATATTTCTGATAAATCTATTACATATTATTAATATAAACAGTTGATCTGGGGAAAAAACGGTTATTTATGCCTCTCAAGATAGCTTTTTGTTTTCTCTTAGCTTTGCAACCTTTTTTCAATTATATATTTTGTATATATATATTATATATATATATATATATATATATATATATATATATATATATATATATATATACACACACACACACACACCTATACACACATAAATTTATTTATATATAATCGGGCATAAATTCATGTCAAAAAAATTACCAAAAGTAGTTCTCTATCTACAAATAATAAATAATGATAACAAAATTTTTAAATTTTAATCTACGCATATTATAAGATAACTAAACAATTTTGGTATTTTTATATTAGCTTGATGTGTTTTTTTTTTTTTTTTTTTACTTTAAAAAGCTTTCCCCGTCGTTGTTTTAATTGTTGCACCGTGAGATATACGCCTTATACGTGAATAATTAAATCATGCTTTACCATGCCGCACATACCGCACCTTTTTTTTTTTTTTTTTTTTTTACCAGAATAACATAATACTGGGAAAATAAAACTTATTTCTGTAGTTTTAGTTGATAATAAAAGTTTTATAAAAATGAATAGTATTGTTTTCCATTTTTAACAACAAATTAATAAAATACTAATAATAAAACATACACAAAAATCTACCTCAATAAATCCAATCACTAAATTTATTTATCACAGAGACAGAAAGAAATAAACTGAGTGAGAGAAAGAGAAAGGGAGAGAGAGAGAGATAGAGCGAAAGAGTGTGAGAGAGAGAGAGAGAGAGAGAGAGAGAGAGAGAGAGAAGCAGAAAAGCTACTTTACATGTTTATAATTATCTTACAAGATGAAATGCAATAAATAAAGTAGTTTATATGGTATACTTTCTATAATAGTATTCTGTCCAGCTGACTGTCCTGATATCTACATCTATTCCAGAATTCAAGTAACTTTCGGTGTGAGGCTAGGCTGGAAGTTGATTGGATTTGATAATGGAGTGGAATTGAATATTCATAGTTTGGAAGCAGTGTCTTTATTTGGCCTCAGACAAGAATACACAGTACATGGAGCAAAATTGATGACATTCCAAGGCTTGCTCTAGATTTCATCATTAAGACAACAAATTGACGCACACCAACAGTGCATGACTATCGTCAAGCCTGATGATATAAATAAATTAAAATTATATTAAAAGCAACCGAAATTATCACTTTTCTTGTTATCACATTCAGTGTAAAGTCTAAATACTGATGTTACAAATCGCATTTGGCATTCATTTTACAGATGTATAAATTCAGCAGAAACATAAAATATTATTTGTGTATTTGGGTACAGACAAACATTAAATGTTGGTGTAATTGAGGCATCAAACAAAACATTTCTTTATTCTAATCAATCAAACCACACGACAGACAGAAAAAAGAAGAAAGTTACCAAAGGAAAAAGTAAAAATAAATAGATTTAAAAATTATTGTTTTAAAACAAACACAAAAATAGTGTAATGAACTATCCAAAAAATTTAATTACAAAAAAGAAAAAAAGAAAAGCATTATTTGACAGGTTGTCTTTATGTTGTCTTTTTGTGAATCTTTAATATATTTTTGTTTGTTTGAGAGTTATTAATTAAGTGAAGGTAAGTAAAAATACTGTTGTCTTGTGTGCGTCATGTCGTACTCAGAACATGATACTCTTTACCTGCTCCTCGGCGGAAGCGAGCAATTTTTGCGCCTCTTGCGAGAGACTGAGGGAGGAAGAGATTGACGAGGACGTGGAGACGCTTTCACTCACAGAAGAGAATTGCTGCACCGAGCTTGTCATAGACACCTTGGAGGTGGCGCTGACACTCTCACTGACGCGCTGCTCCATCATTTGGTGGGACTCTTTCTTGCTACTCTCTTGTACTAAGCTGCTCACGCCTGCCTCCTGCACCACCTGCAATGTCACATGAAACTCAGTCCAACATTCAACCTCCTAGAAAGATTTTATTTTAATGTTTACATAATATGTGATAACAAAATCTAACAATGTCTGTGTCGAAACAAATTATATTTCAAAATTAGTGACTATATTAGCGTACACCAATGTGGTAAATAATTTAATGGTTGAATTTGATTCCATAAATGTTAATACGAATTTTTATTTTATGATTTAAAAAAAAAAACTTGACCATAAAAAAGAAGAGGAAGCAAGAATAAAAAATTAGTCAATTTTGTGCGCAGTGCTCAATCGTTTTTAAGCTATGCAAGAAACTTGACTATGAGCGACAACATAATATAGTAATAAAAATACAACTTTAATATACGTTAGCCCAATTTATTGTTATACTATATAGTATAATAAATAAATTTCTGCTGCAGAGTTATTTACGTATCTGTGCTTTGCACCTTGCGTATTAGCTATATCTATGCATATCTATGGTTCGGGCAATCAGGAAATGACACTATTCTACACACCACGCAATTTTGATTCAATTCAAAAGCATAGCAATTCAAAGTGGCATTGCAGTGGTTAGTCATTGATTTTTGTTTCCAGTTTTTGTAAGTAAAGCGATATAGTTGAAAAGTGTTAAAAAAATTATAATAATAATAATAAAATACTTTACTGGCATTTGAAACACTACAGTCAACGTAGAGAACTGCCAAAAAACTAAATGAACGTTGTATCACAGTGAATATCTCAGTGTTAAAGAATATTTAATCAAATTAATAATGTATACTTTTCATAATTTTAATTTAACTCCTTCTTATTCAATCTTGTATCTTTGCCACACTGTACGCGCACATTCAATTTGTATCATTATAATATAATATATATAAACACTTAATTGACGCTTTTGAAAGTCGCACTTGCTGCATAACTTTTAGGATGTACGCGTGGCGACCAAACTACGAGACTAAGTCATAGACAAAATAATTCGTGCTTCATTTTTTTTTTCTTTCAATATATCCGATCAAGTGCTTAGTTTTTCCTTTATAGTTTAACGCCAGTTGACTTCGTGAATCAATGTTTTATATATTAAATCAAAATAAAGTCTCAATTTGTCAGCGTGGCATATAAACAAAAATAACAAATAAATAAAAAGTACACAACGTGTAAAATGTATTCTAACGGTATAAAGCCGTACTGTAACCGTACTGCCCGATTAAATAAAAATAATAATAATAACAAACCACACAGATAGATAATAAAATAATAATAAGATCATAGTTTGATCTATTGTTGATAGATGCGTTATAACAGTTAAAATTTTAAATTGAGTAAAGCTGATTAATGAATTTAACTATCCCTAAACCTTGATAATATGAAAAACCATTTCTATAAATAATTGGTGTTTCAAACTCTTATACTTAATTTGTATAAATCAAACATATAGAAAAGTAAATATTTACAGACAAATGATGTAAGAAAATGACAGAGAAATTGTCTAATTAAGGCAAAGAATAAATATGACTAAAAAGTTACTAACTCGGACTTCTAATCTATATATATATATATATATATATATATATATATATATATATATATATATATATATATATATATATATATATATATATATATTGCATTTAATTTACGAGAAAGTTTTTTGTGTGGTGCACAAACAACCATTAAGTGTAAGTGTAATGTACGTACCTTTGACGCAGATGACGACTCGGAGCTGGATGACTCCTCATGGGCGACCACTTTGCCGGCACCGCCTGCAAGCGACACCTCCATCTGAAAACAACACAATGCAAGTCAGGTTAACGTTTCTCTCTGAATCAAATTTACTGCTCTTCAATCTTTGTCCGACACCATGTTTTTCAATTGATCCAATATTAGCTATAACATTGACATTATTACGCTACTTTTTTTTTCTATCCAAATATTGCTTTAATTTTATGAGGCATTTTAAAAGTCTTATTGAAGAATATAGAATACTTATGCGACTCAATGCTTCAACTTATACCTGTACAATTCAATTCAGAGTTATTCGGACTGGTTATCGGACACAAAAAGTAAACAGTCCAAAAGTATTTTAACTTTTTTTTTTTTTTTCAGAATGGGAAATTTTCTATTCTATTTTTTTCAGATGCAGCTAAAAAACAAATGCTGCAATTAAAATTAAATAATGTATATACGAAAGTATATTATAAGATTTACAATATTAATTTATATACATTATACCTATTTATAATCCATATTATCTTAACTCCTGTTCACCAAGAAGCAATAATTTCAATATGAAGTAGATTTGCTTGCATGAAGCTCCACTTAATACTTTTTTTTTTTTAAATAATGATGATTATTTAATTTAAGTTGCAGTGTATAGACTTATGTGTGTATAAAACTATACACAAATATATATTTGTCATAATTGATTGTGGGAAAGTTGGTTGGCTCGCTTTTGGCAAGCTTGGAGTAACGCCCGTGATTACATCAGAATGGGTATCGCCAGTAAAACCCAAGGAGCGCTCTCGCGAGGATGTAACCTAACTTATTATTAGTTTTTCACTCAATGAATTAAGAAAATATGGGAGATAATTTAATTTTTGAGTCGTTTTTTTTTTAGTGCGATTGGATTGCATTTTCAGTCTAAATGCTTACTTATAGCCAAAAACTAGATTCGGGTATACTTGGTTAGTAATTAAAATGTATTAATTCTAGTTGATAAACAGTACTATAGTTCAATAGGTTGAAATTTGAAAATTCAAAATTACTTTCGTAATTATCTTCGGTTATGCAGTACCCCAATGTAAAGGGTCCTTAATACACAGCTTGGCAACATTGTGTGCATTGGAAATAGATAGTCCGAGAGGTGAAGATTTTCTCTCCCGGCAAACGAGCTTCTGTGTGGCGGTTATTTTGGTCACACAATCTACGTGCTTTGGGGCGATGGCTAGGTGCCAACCGGCCGCATCTAAAACATACACCCGCCGCTAGCTTAGCGAAAGCTTGAAAACAATTTACACGATATATTTTGTTGAATAATATGTAATACGATCAAGATATAGGTGTGTTGACGAACATCTTGCACGTCTATCATTTGAATGTTCCTAATGCTGCAAGCGAGAACGATGAGCCACGACTGAAATTAACAAAGGACTCGCACTTTTTTCTCTCCAATGTATTAAACTAAAATGTTAAAGAAAATAAGCTTGCTTAGTTCCAATAATAACGTGGCGATAAAGTGCATAAATGTATGTTTTTAAAGTTTATATATAACGTGAGGCGTGCTAACACAGCTCGTGTTGCTTATCCAGCAGAAATGCGAGACTATTTTTACCAGGCGCTGCAATTGCCTTTAACTGCGAGTTCCAAAGCCAATAATGCACTAGCTGTCATATATACGTGCTCACAAAAAAAAAAAAAAAAAAAAAAAAAAAACTGATCTTATCCTAACACTATTATATACATATGTTCGCTATTTTAATTTATCATATACGCAAGCTATTTTTGACAGCAATTAAGCTCTTCAAAGTTCCGACCAATTTCATTACAATATCAAAATTCGTCTCTCTGTTGTAACCATTAATTATAAAAAGCTCAATTACGCAATAAATGAAAAAGGTATTTTTTGCAGGGATGTTTCTAATCTCGACGACAGAGTGTAATTTAAGATAAAAATTCAACCATGTATGTGTTTTGAGTGCACACAAATCTGTGTAAAAGTTTGAGTTAATTACGGGACAGTAATTAATGGAGTTCCAGTACTGGATTAGCGAGCCACACCAAGCCACTTTCGCACGGCATGTTTACGTAATGGAGTGGCGGTAATCCCCGGCTACTGCTCGCGAGACAATAATAGGTTGGAAAAACAGTTTTTGTTGGTTGGCACAAGTTAAAAGCATAGCGCCTACACTTGAGTTCACCTACGTGTGCACACGTTTTGCATATGAACTTGCCTACTAGCTTAGGATTGCTTTGTATTAAGAGGTCATGCCGCGACTCTTAGCCGTGACACCTTGAGTGTCACTTCAATTTCAAACCTCGGCTACTCCTATACGGTTCAATAATTTCTATTGGATATAATCTCTGTGTTATACATTTTTTAAACAAGAAAAGAAGTACCCTGAAACTTCGAGTCAATTCGAAAAGTGTATTTAAATTTTGTGTGTGTGTGTGCATATATTATGTAATAATAAAATAGTAACAATAAACAATAAAAATAAAACTGGTTGAAATAAGTGGAAATTCTGAGTCCTAAAATTTTTTAGTTTTTATAAATAATTGAGATATAGTGAAATTTATTTTCGATAAATATTAATAAAATTAAATAAAATATCATCTATATTAATGCACTTTTATTTGAATTAGTAACATATTTTCCTTCTTTAATACACAATTTCAAACTGCAATTCTGTTTCTTTTTTCTAATTTTGAATTTCCTATAAAAAATTAAATAGCCCCCCCCCCCCCCCGAACAGATTTTAAATACCCTATTCGTGCATATAAACAATAATATAATAAAATAAACAACAACAGATAACGTAAATAGTTTACCAAGATATACCATAAGCATACCAATGTTGCTATTAACTTAACTGTTTTCAGTATTAAACTCTTTTGAATTATATCATTCTTAAATGTTTGTTATACTTAATTGTAATGAGATTTTAGGTTATATTACACAAAAAAATATTATTGTAATCCTTTCAACAATCTCTTAAGAAATGACAAGAAAACATTGCATTTGTTCGAATATTTAACCCCAACCTTCAATGTAATTCTTTGCTGCATTAGATTTTTTCGAGGATAGTAATAGGATTTTATAATATATAATAATAATTTTATTTAATTATTTTATTCATTATATTATTGTGTACTTTATTGATAAGAATCTATGTTTTAAGTTTGACGTGATCATGCATTTATGCCACTGATTGTAACAAAAATAAATAAATAAATAAATAAATAATATTGTTGAATTTTATGTTACAAAATAATGCAAATCTCCTGGAATCATTTAACTATTCCGCGCAAATACAGCTACATAAGAACACTTTATTATTTTTACTGAAAACATATAGAACACCCAATTAAATACTCAGTAGAATAACAAATAATAATGGAGTTAATAAAAACGTTATGTGAAATGTAAATACCTCCCCCCTCCTGATATATATATGTGTGTGTGTATATATATATATATATATATATATATATATATATATATATATATATATATATATACAGGGTGTTTTTTTAAATTTTTACTATTTTAGAGGCTGATTTCACTATGAAATTGTTTTACAATTGCAGCTTGTTATATATCAAATTAAAGCACAAATTTTGACATTTTTAAAAATGTTTGCAAAAAAGAGTAATGCCAAGTGGTTTTCATTTTAATCAGTAAGTGGCGTAAGAGTTCATTTTTGAAGAAAACAACTGTCGATTGCGCCAGATTTTGATGTAAACAAAGGCTGGATTGGCTGAGATGGATCCACAGCTTGGGCATCGACATCACCAGACCTCACCCCACCTGATTTTTTCTTGTGGGACGTCAAAGACAAAGTGTTTAAGACTCCAGTGCAAGATATCCCAGAGTTGTAGTGACGCCATCATGATTACTGATGCTATCGAGTCCATCACGGGCATCACGGCTTAGATGCTCCGTAACGCGTGTGGCTCGAACTGCAGTTTCGACTTGACAACTGCCGGGCTACAAATGGTTTCCACATGGAGAAACCTTAATGTCATTTGCTTATCATCACTTTTAAGTAAGAAAAAAAAATTAATAAGTCGTTTTTTAGTTTTTAAGGAAAACGCTGTTTGCTAACGTCTGTTTTTCGAAAAAAACGCTCTTCGTATTGTTTTGCATCTAGGCAAAAGAAAAATCAACAAATCACATTTTTAAAAACAGAAAAGAAAATGTAAAAACTTAAGCTTTAATTTGATGTATAATAAGTCTGATTTGTCAATAAACTTCATATTAAATAACGCTTCTGAAAAAGTAAAATTTTAAATAAACACCCTGTATATATTTACAGTAAACATATTGCGAAGAAAAAATAACACTTTAATAAAAGTGAAAAGACAAGAATAAAACAACAATAACAGTAAAACTAATATTGATCTAGATTGTTAATACTAATTTTCTATCTTTGCAATTCATCTTAATCAGTGCTTCAATTTTTTCCGACTGTTCAATCATATATACATATAACTTAAATGTTAACAAATAATTTGTAAGCTAATTTTCATCTACATACATGCACTAATGCTCTAATGCTTACTGATTTGTTGTTGTTGTTGTTGTTAATTCTACTTCAAATATAACACGTTAAAAAAACTAAAATGCTCATTTATAATTTGCACTCAAAAACCTTTTATATTCCTGATGGTGTATCAATACGGCGGAAAACTTGTAGTTTAAACTTTGAAAGTGTAGTATATATTATGCCTTGCGAACAATTTACAACTCTCTGCTTCTTTTCTAACTTTTTTTCTCCAACCGCAGGAGAAAACAAATCGTTCTAAACTATAGTTCATATTTATGTTTATAAACAAAGTGCATAACTAAAATAATTGAATAGATATCATCAAGTTAATTTACGCTACTAAATACAAATATGGAATTAAGACTCAATAAATAAACACAGACTGAGCATTACACACACTCATTACTGTACGACGTGTACTGTATGTACATTGAGCATTATAAAGTTTAACTCAATTTGTTAAGTTAAAAAAAAAAAAAAAAAGCAATAAATAGAGTATTTTGTAATGTCTTGATTTCTCTTCGGATTACATTTAATATTATGAATTATGATTGCATTTCGTGGTCCAATATTGAACAGACATTCAAGGTATACAATATAAACCTTGTGAATAAATGAAGAAGTAATTTAATTTGCATTTCCTTAAAGTCACTATAGAATAATTTTATCTCGCTAAGAAAAGTTTGTAAAGATTTTGCAGCTATATACATATATTATTATTGCTTCAAAAGAATTAAAATATGTTATACTGTATGCATATTTTTTTAACAATCGAACTCTAGAACTAAAGTTGAAGGATAAGGATAGTCCTTTTTGTTATAGTCGCATCAGACACATCCATATTATATATAAAAAGTTATTAGAAATAATCAAGGATAAATTTTTAGACATATATTATGAAGTAAACTGCAAGAAATTATATAGGTGCTAGCGCCATGCTTGAGTTCATAAAAACACACAAACCAGTAGAAGACAATCATCATTTTTGGCCTTAATCATAGAGAAATTAAAGTTATTATTAAATTATTTTTCTTGGGCGTAAACAGTTAATTTTCATCTATAAAAAATTAACAAAAATTATTGAATATTATTTAATATTTTTCAATAGAAGAAAAATGAAATGCTTGACAATATTATTTTTTGCTTTATAACGTCGAGGCGCAAAAGCCTAAATGAAAACACCCAATGTAATGCACGAAAAAACATTGGATTTTTATGCATTTTATTTTTCATCACACACAAAATTATTCTATCATAAGGCATAGCTGACATAGATCAACAACTGTAATTGGGTAAGAATGAGAATTTTGCACTAATATAGACGTATCGAAATACACTGTTATGTATTTATGTTTTAAAATAAAAATGTACTTTTTTTAAAGAATTTGTTTTGGTTAATCTTTTTGTGCAGTGCTACAATTTTTTTTAAATATAAATTTATTTCAAATAAATATAATGAACTTTTTTTTTTTTTTTTTTTTTTGTTAAATATCATGTTTTAACACCTTTTTTTTTTATTAATTGTTGTTAATAAATTTGAAATTATTTTTTAGTGTCTTTACTTTTTTTTTATTCTCTGAAAAATGTGGAACACTCCATGCAGAAAGAGAGAGACACTGCGGAAAGTTATTGATCATGAGTTTTCAATATAAATTTTGCACCTTCATTATACTACCCGCGTTTCTATCATGTGGTGAGGTGAGACTAAAAAAAGCACCACTTGATAGATACAATTGTTGTTTGTTAGGACAAAGTTTAAATTAGCGCTTGGCTCGATATGTAATCTGAAACTTTACTCAGACAAATTTGGTTCTTAACTCGCAACTTATTTTGCTTAATAGTTTTAAATTGACTTATTCGTCCTCACGGCTAACAGAAGAGGGAAGGAATGAAGTCAGACGTCAGAAAGCTGGAACTATGAAAAGTTCTATTCAAGACAATGTGGCATTTATATCATTTTTCCTGATGCTTGATTTTTATTTTAAAGTTTTATTGAATTACTTTTTAATTTTAGAAATCAAACTTTACGTATCGAATAACAATTATAGCAATAATAATAATAAAAGTGCTTTAATATATTAAAGTTCAAATAATATATTATGTAAGTTAAATTACAGATATGGTCGAGCAAATTTATTATATATATATATATATATATATATATATATATATATATATATATATATATATATATATTATATATATTATTATTATTGTTATATATATAAATGTGTGCGTGTGTGTCATCACAATATTTTGGCAAAATATAATTGATGGTGAACTGAATATAATTAAGAGACATATAATAAATTTTCTCCCTCATTTTCAATTTGAAGACACAATGATCTGAGGTTACTTTTTTACTCGTCATTATATAATTGGAAAATTCAGTTCAATATAAACAATCATAACCCTGTAACGACGCTACTTTTTTTTCTTTTTTTTTTGTGCGTGTCTTGCATTTTAGCAGAAGTCACATGCTTCTATCACGCCTTTAGCTGTGAATTCTGCACTGGCATGTAGATTTGCAAATTTCAAAACCTGCATTATTATGCAATTAGAATTTATTTCAA
Organism: Ecdyonurus torrentis; assembly: GCA_949318235.1. Taxonomy (NCBI): domain Eukaryota; kingdom Metazoa; phylum Arthropoda; class Insecta; order Ephemeroptera; family Heptageniidae; genus Ecdyonurus; species Ecdyonurus torrentis. Next base: position 50,420,694 of record OX439127.1, read on the forward strand.
AATTTTAAGCCCAGCTAAATATATTTGTTAAGTCAAACCTTTCAATAAAAATTCCTTCACTTTTTTGACACTTATTGGTCAATGCGTAAATACGTTAACGAATTGTGATTTTGCGTCTGAAGCACAAATTAATAATAATGAAATAAGTAAATGGTTACTAAAGGTAAGTTTGATAATTACCTTGCTTAGCGGGCGCTGTGCGAAGTTGAGACGACGAGAGACGGTCGCACGTGCAGATGACTTGAGACCAAACTGAAGCTATGCAAACCCTCTGTACAGGCTTGTTTTCACGAGGCACCACCGAGCACCGCGGCGCGCCACCTCGCGATATAACAACCAAGCGCCGCGTACTTTTATTATTTTATTTCCTAGCTCTCGTATGTACAAAGAATTAAATTTCATCTATCCATACATTCATAATATATACATTGAAAGAACAATTTTTTTTTTTCACAAAAACACCACAGATAAATTATACTACAGATAAAAGATAATTTATGTAGAAATATGCAGAGCTGTGAAACAATATAAATAGTTTCTGCCTATATTATATATATAATATCTATCAATAGTGCACTGCTAAAATAATAATAAATTAAAATTAGATTTAATACATTTACAAACTTATGTAATAAAAGAATAAAAAAAATTATTTTATTTATTATATATGTTTAAAGCAATTATGTTGTATACTGTAATTTTTATTTTATTGGGCTAGCATACTAAAAATAACACTGCATAATTATTTCGCACCAGCCGACAAGATCAAAATGAAGAACTTGGCTGGACGAAAAATGTACTCAAAATGTAACGTAAAATTATTATGGGAAATAAATAAATACAAAAATACAATTGTTGCAAGCAGGGTGAAGTAGAATATTATGTTCATAGTAACAGTGAACTGCAAAATTGTAATACTTTCTCTTCACTATCAACATTTCTACTAAAAAAAAAAAAAAAAAAAAATCTTAATCGGACAGTTTAAAAATTAAGGAAACAATAATGGTGATTTGCTTCTAAGAAGATAGAAAGTGCATGGGCTCAATTATTTACTTAATATTATAAAGATTGAATAATACTGGATTTGCTCAATTTTGGCTGCCTTTATTTGCATAAGTTTCAAAACCAATAACATTAAAAAAAAAAAAAAAAAAATAATAATAATAATAAAGTAGAAGTCTTCAATATTGTTAGTAATTAACTATTTGATTTAGAACTCATTTAACATTGTAAAAATTAGGGACTTACCCAAGTTTAACTAGTAACTGGGAGTTAACCATTGGTTCAGTTAGCAGAATAGGGGTGCAACTGGGTTTAATTATACCTCAAAAACTTGTTCGTCCTTTACTTTGGATAGACCCCTCACCCTTATTTATAGTGTGACTATTTCCATTGTGGATTTTGTTTTTTTTTAGACATTTGGTAGTTGACAGCAACATTAGTCCTAATACTATGTTACTCTACCTCTACATTCATCTTATCATATTAACAATAAAACTATGCTAATAATGTACTTACATATTAACATTGGATCAATTTAAGAATATTTTTTAAATCCTGATAGATGATTTTGAATCTTGATTCTTGTATAATCCATGAATCATTGTTTAGAACATGCATTATAGATTTTACTAATTTTATCAATCAACACTGCCCTGCACAGCACGATGTTTTAAGGTACTACTTTAGGGTAGGCGTGTATTCTTCTTATTATGATTTTAAATAGAGTTCAGACTGATGTACCCAAAAATGAAATCGAAAAAATTCTATCTCAAAAACTCTCGTCACAACGTCACAACAGAGCGTCAAAGTACCGCAAAATGCCCCACCCCTATGCTAATGAGTCTATATTGGAACCTCGATTTTGACCCACTTTAAGTTTTTTTCAGCGGTTAAAAAAATTTTTAGCTCGTTCTTCGTCCCGCGTTTTAATGAAAAATGATTTTTCAGATTTTTCTAGAACGAATGTGCCGAGAAAAAAAATATCGAAAAATTGACCCATGCTAATTTCAATATGCGATATTCAATTTTTTTTTCTCCGTGAATGTCTCGTAAAAATCGTTTAAAAAGTCAAATTCATTAAAACTGGATCTATAGAACACGCTAGTATTTTTTGTTATGAAGTTGATCAAGAAAAATTTTGCACACGTTGAGCTTGAAGTTTTGTATGGTTTATGTGTTAAAGGGGGCGTAACCAAACGACTTTTAACGCTAATTTACGGAAGATTTGATTTGAGCCGAAATTTTTTGGAGTATAGAGAATTGTTCCTTGGTTCATTATGAACCTAAAAAATTATATAAAATTGAATTTTACAACAACATCGCTACCCTAAAGTAGCACCTTAATTGCTCTCTTTGAACCGTTTTTATTTTATATTTGTTACGAGCTGAGGAAATATTACATAACACAAGTAATCATGATACCCTTAATTCAATATGTTAATGTGTGTATTTTTTTTTTCTTAAATTTTCTATGTACAGTTTCAGACAAATGAAAGGTAACCATTTAAACTTGTTCTATATTTTCGCGCCTTAAACTTTATGTAGAAGATTCACATTCTTCTGGAAAAAAAAAAAAAAAAAAAAAAAAAAAAACTAGAAGTCACGCCCCTTGCGCTCAGGTGAACTGCTGTATTTATTTCAGTGAATAAAATTTTATTATGATGCATTTTCTGATTAGTGATTTATTAAGCAAAAAAATATTTCTCAGTAGCTATTCAAATTATTTTAATTCTATTCAAGTTCTTAAAAAAACACAACAATTGCATTTAGTATTACAAAGAGAGAAAGAGAAAGAGAGGTTGAGTTTAGAGAGTGACTTGTGTGGACATCCAGCGCGAGCAATGTTTGGCTTGCTGGCTAAGCAGCTCACATGATAGAGAATTTTATCACTTGATCACGAAACGTGACCTCTAGTGCACTTTATATCAAATTTGTGGAAGAATGTAAACACAGGGAAAAATCTCGTTTCCAGATAAACTTTGAGGCGCGAAAAATAGCAGCACGTGTAAATGGTTACCTTTCATTCATCAGAAACTGTACATTTAAGTCACTTGTCCTTTAAATTATCAATCTGATTTCTTCTGATTACTTTGTGTCTTACTTGTTATAATAGTACAATAGTTTTTCACAACAGAACATCCCAAATAAATGCAAACAATAATTACTGTCTACGTCTGCATGTTTCATAGTGTAAATTAATTACACATGCGGGACTAAATTCATTAAAATCATTAATTATGATGCTATAATAACATCTGAGGGGTGCGTGAGTACAAAAACAAACATCATTCTAGAGTATAAAGAACAATTACTTTTACTTTTTATTTTGTGATAGTAGGAAGCCTGAGCATATATATATATATATATATATATATATATATATATATATATATATATATATATATATATATATATATATGCAAGGTACGAGCTATGGTGCATCAAGCACATTACAAATGTCAGAGGCCACTTTCCAATTCACAGCAAATACCACAAACTGGCAATGGCTCCTCACATTTGCATATAATACAAGGTATTATGAATACAAGGTACATGAAATACAATATTTTAATTAAATTAAATTTAACAGCACAGTTAAAAACTTGCCTTTTTTTTTTTTTTTTTCTTCTTCTTTTTTCTACAAAAGGTGCTCCTTCCAAAAATTTATTAGAGGGAAGAAAGCTTTGGTAGCCTACATGGCTATAGCATCAAATGGTGCACATCTTCAGTGAGGATTGAAAATTGTATTATAGCTACTGTACTTTAATTTAGTTCTCTGGCTGAACAATTATCTATGCCAAAGTAACACATCTCACCCTCTCTAGGCACATAAACCAACAAATAACACAACTGTACAAAACAATACATATGATATACATTTTATACTGTTCACCTCCACAGGAGAAAATAATACTCGATCTTTAAAGCAAAGAATTTAAAACAATTAAAGATTCAATTATTTACACTTAAAATACCATACATTAAAACCACACTACGGTTACAACCGCCACTTATTTTTATATTTTTCAAAATAGTAAGCAACAACATAAATAAAACTTTAAAATACATTTATAACAAGAAAATAAATTGATGATGAGGACAAAACACAAATCAAAACAATTGAAGAGATATGTGCATACAAAAACACTGACGAAAAAAACAGGAACGCCTTAGGGAAAATTGTAATTATAATCCAGTTTGTTAGCCACTAAGCACAGAGTTATGGAGCCTGTAACATGCTTTTACAGAAGGTAATATTAATGCTCCAGTCTTTTTCTGTGCTTCACTCTCTCATCAACTCCATTCACATTTCCCATTCAATACAATGATACCAACTAGTGCTGTCAAAATATAAATAAATTGAAACCTAGATTCATATACAAAGCTATTTGGATTACTGAATCATAATTTGATAGCAGAGGAATTAACAAAAAAAAAAAAAAAAAAAAAAAAAAAAAAAAAAATCCAGATTAGGATAAATATTAAATTTTATTATATTTACCTTAATATTTACTCCTTAAATTAATTAGACTCCTTTAAATCCATACTTTGAAAAATCTAATCAATCCAGACTTCTTAAATATATTTACTGCTTGAACTTGCTCACCACATGACTATAAATATTATAATGTTAATGCTGCTGTAAATCAAAGGAGAGAAAATATTTTAACAATTTTATCACATTGAATATTAATGAAAAATTGACTGAATAAATGATACTTAAAAGATTTGATAGAAAAGCACATCTACATAGATTAGGAAAAAATACAGAATGAGAGATAGTAATAAGCTCATTACCATCTCCCATTCCCCAATTTTTTCTAATCTATGGGTGTGTTTCTCTAGTTGTTTTGCAAATCTTTAAATTATCAGTTATATCACACTACATGGAAAATTACAATTGTCCCATACCATGTGCTTTGATTGTTTGACAATTTTCCTTCCTTTCATCTACATAATATGGAGCAAAAAATTTCTTCTACAATATACATTTATGTTTATCTTTAGAAGAAGAAGTATTAATAATAAATAAATATTCAGACTTTACATATCAAATTTCCTTCCTTTTTTTTTTTTTAAAGCTGGATCACAGATTGATTAAAACTTTTATCCCATTTTTTTAACAGCACTAATAAGAACTTATAGACTGTTTACTTGAGTAAACAGTCCAAATACTGTAATGTTATTATTATCATTTAAGAAAAAAAGAAAAGAAAAAAAATAAAAAAAAAAAAAAAAAGGAAAAAGAAAAAAAAAAAAAAAAAAAAAAAAAAAGAGAAAAAAGAAAGAGTTAAAATATACTTTGCTTTCAAAAATTAAGGGGTAAATAAGTCATGTAGAAGTTCAGGCAGGTGGTGCTGTGATCAACTTTATGCTTAATAAAAAACCATTTTCTGAGTCGTTAAAGAAGTTTTAAACCAGTGGGCTGTTTAGCTGAATATCTTAGCTTTAAGTTAAAATAATAATGCTGTTCGTAAACTCTGTTCTCAGCACCAAAAATGATGATCGCCTATGGTTATTCAAATGGAATATGTATTTTTTGGTTTACGAACAGCATTAGTAAAAACTGAGATATTTTATTTGGTTAAGTTTTTGAATGTGAAGGAAAGAATTTAAATAATGAGCACGTGTTCAACTCTTTCCTTCACATTAAAAAACGTAACCAAATAAAATATCTCCGTTTTTATTGTTTTAACTTAAAGCTAAGATATTCAGCTACATGGCCCATTGGTTTAAAACTTCTTAAACACCTCAGAAAATAGTTAAAAAAATTATTAAACATAATTTTGATCACAGCACCACCTGCCTGAACGACTACATGACTCATTACCCCTTAAACCTTTTACTTTACTATCATTAACACATACTTTTTAGTCACTGGGTCAATTAAAGCCAAATTGTTAATCAGACTTCTGGGGATATTTCCGTAAGTCCTCATGAGGAACTCGGTACTGAGAAAGGGGGCGTAACTCACTTGCTTATTATTCGAGAGTGCATAGTCAAATTGAAACAGCACCTCTGCTGGGAAAAAATGAAAACCCTAAAACGTAGGGAAGTCTTCACAGTCAGTTTAGAGACTGATAATTTCAAAAAATATTTACAATTCCTTCCAAAAATCAGCAGATAATACTACAAATAATCTAAATCAATTTAAAATACTGTAATTAACAAATAATGATATTTCCAATTTTATCACTTTTTGGGGTCAAGTTTGTTGCTAATTTGACTCATTTCTTGAGACCGCACTTAAACAGCCGACACAATTCGATCGTCAGCCCTTGCTCAAGTAAGCTTCAAATTGGATCAAGAGATGGATGCACTCTCGAATAGAGAACTCGTGAGCCACACCTCGTTTCTTGATACCTCGTTTCTCGTGAAGCCTTACGGAACAGATCCCCTGTTTCTGACAATTTATTTTCATTTGCAAAATACTTTATTTTTCCTTTACTTGAATATGAATAATTACAAACAAATATTTTTTATATTACAGATTTAACTTTTAACATTCTTATATGTATACTATATTAAAAAGAACAAATAATAAACAACCAGCTTGACTTAGAATGCTCAATATTAATGAGGAGAGAGGTGAGGAGGATTCATGGCTGTTGTAAAGCTTTGATCAGGCTTTCTGTACGCTAACTCTAAGACAGGAGGGTTGATCAATTTTTCCCTCTTACACTGACTATCAGTCTCTGAACATTTAGGTATCTTACGAATACACAAGCCTTTTGGCAATTCAGGCATGAGCAAAGCACGGTCCAACACCTTTGTACTTGGGGTCATAAGAAACAAGTTATTAGAAGGGGAATCATTTGTTTTGCATTTGGAGTTGCTAGGAAGCATTGACATGTCTTTAGATGGCCACAACTTCTTCCGTTCAGTCTCTGAGCATTTGCTGGTGATTTTAATGCTGGTCTCCCCTTTATCCAACTGCTGTTCCTGAAGAAATGAGGAGAAAACATCATTGAAATTGGTGTGTATGGGAGGCAACACAGGGGGCCTTGGTGGAGCTTTCAGTGGTAAATAGGGCATGCTCGGTTTGCCACTTGTGAAGCTTGACTCAACTTGCTTGGGTGGAACATTGCTTGATGTGGGGAACACAGAAGGCTTGAGGATGGATACATGCTTCCCTTGCCTGTGACGAACTTCCAGAGCCTGATTGACTTGCATTACATTTGAAAGGGTATCGAGCGAGCCTAGGGTAGACAAGTCAGAATTATCCACTAGCTTTACTCCTTTCTTTTCTTCTTTCTCAGTTGAGATCTTGGGGAAAACTGTAGCTGTGAGGCTGGGCTTCCGTGGAGCACTGCTGGTGCTTGCTGAGTGCATGGGTCGTGGGTAACACACCTTCATGCGTTTGCGACTGTTCTCCAGCTGTGGTAGCCACTCCACTTCTTCAGGCTGCTTGCGGCGCTTCACTCCGTGACCGTGGTTTTTCTTCATGCCATGACCATCATCCAAAATGCTTGCCTCACTTGCATCTGTCAACATATCATATTTTCTGTTATACACAATAAATTTATGTGTCAATCTGACAACGGTAAACACTAATTTTGCATGTTACATTTAATATTTAAAAAAATTCCCAATTATTCCTGATTATGCACATCATAAATTCATATTGAAAATAAGTTCTGTATAACAAACAGAATAAACCCAATAATGTGTGGTTTAATAAAATGAATGAATGAACCGTCCTAAAATACCTCTGATTTGGCATACCCACCAAGTGAATAAACGCACGATCTTTGGTACACAAGACTGCGATAAGATATTTTATCATTTAAATCCAGCGGGTGTTTCTCTCATAAGAATAACATTGCAAAATTTAGCACGAGTTTTTGAATAATAAAAGTTTTATCGTGGTTGTAAGTACATCAAACCACTGTACCACAATCCCGGTCAGGGAATCCCCCTCCCCTTAAATATTTCAATTTTTAGAAGATTTATTGAATGATTTGTTTGGAAAAATGAGGGAAATGCATCAAAGTTTGTGCAGTAGCCACAACACAGGGTACAGATGCCACAATATTACAAAATTCTCAGAACCAATAATTAACTATACTGTAACTCCTTCAGCCAACATTAGTGTGTACTCACCCATGTCCCCTGACTTGAGGTATATATCTTCCAAGTAGCCCAGTTGTTCCTCATCAGGAAGCTCCTCTGCTTCTTCTTCCTCATCCTCTTCCTCATCCTCTTCCTCATCTTCCTGCTGCTCTTTCAGCTTCTTTTTGGCGGCTTGGGCAGCAGCCTCCGCTGCAGCCTGTGCAGCCAAAAGCTTGCGACGGTGGATTGGGTGACGCTTTGGATTACGCTTTGCACCATCAATGAAAGCCATTGGCACTTCCTTGTTACTGCAACACATATACCTTTTGTTATGTAAGATAACACAACATCAGGGAAAATTGTCAATTCCAGATGTGCACATGCAGAAATTATTTTCAAGTCCTGTTTGCTAATTACAAATTAGTTATAATGTACTTTGCCTACAAAATATTAATAGCTAAAAATTGTTGCTTGATTGAAGAAAAATATGATAGGTCGCTAACTATAAACTTTTATTGCAATCTGATTCAATTTACAACCTTTATTTTTAAATGGTTGTAATGTAAACTATGTGTTCAAGATTATTATAATAGTTTTAACCAAAAGTTATTTCACATATTTTTTATTCTTTTTCATTTGCTTTACCCCGCGAACCCACAAGTTGGTCCACTAAAATCGTACTTATTGGCATAGGTGGAAGAAAAAGTCACCAGACTTTTTCAGCCCAAAATACCAAGTATGGTAACTGACGAGACCTGAACAGGGGAAAAAAAGGTTTCGGGAGGAGGTAAAAATTAGGATACTAGAATTTGTAAGCGGTTGTGGCCCAAAATAATAGGAACTGCCCTGATATTCACCTGAATTGACAAAGGGAAACTACAGAAAACCTACATCCTAGGCAGATGACAAGTTATTTTCAAACTTAATAAAATAACTTTAAACTTGAAAAAAAAAAAGAAAAAAAAAAAAAAAAAAAAAAAACACTTTAAAGCTTCCCTTTCCTCCCAAATCACAAACCAACTAGTAGCTGCAGCTAATTACACTGAGAGACACGTAGAGCGTGCTTGCCCCACAGTCAACATACAAGCCCTGTTGTGAGCATGTTTTGAACCCATGATTCTCTCGGTGTATACACTCCACCACCACTATGCCGTCATGTTGATAAATTATTATGACATCACAAAGCAATATGTGGTGCCACTGCCTGTGATATGTCTCACACACACATCACAAGTCACACATTTTAATCTGTTAAGCCCTCTGTAAGAAGTAATTGAGTGGTGAGTTTGAGAAACTCATGACAGTTGATGCCCTTATTTGTGACTCACATATATCAGCAAAAATTCTCAAATAAAGAACTTATAGAAGTACTGTAGCTTGCATGATGCTAGTGCAAATTAAAATGCAATTAACAAAATACAATTGAAAACTGATTGTAAAATTTGAAACTATTTTTATATCAAAGGAAAGAAAAAATTTTACTGTCCAAGATTTTAACACTTTTAGAGCCACAAACATCGGAGCCCCATTTGACATGCGTCCTCACTCTCCCACTCCACTCCAACTCCAATGACAAGTTATTACTGATAATCCATGAAAATGTGCTTTTTTCTCATTATTATTATTATATTACAATTTTTATATTTAAAAAGAAAGGAAGAAAAAAAAAATAAAAAAAAGGCTGCGGGGCCACTGGGTATAAAAGCTCAGTAAATTCGCAGACCACTGCACAGTCTGCTAGCAGATGTGGTGTGAGCATCATCTCTAGCGTGACTGTGTTACTCTTCCCGTTACACTGATGAGCCTTTGGGAAGGCAAAACGTTTGTAACTATTGAGTTATATTTATTGTTATATAATATATTGCTGTGCTTGCAACCCCCTGCCTCCTACTAAAATTCCTTTAACTCCTAATTAATTATACATGCATAAAAGTGCTCATAGCCTTGCACGCCTAGCGTGCATAGGGCCGTGCATAACGGCTTGAGACAATATATGGCATGATACATATATTTTTCAAATATATATTTTTTAAACCACTATCACCATTTGAGATTTTCAGTTGACGCTGCTGCCTGGCGCCAACTCTCATTTGGTTTCTCCCTATCAAATTTTAACGTCACATGCTTAAATAAAAATAAAAATCAGAAATAGAAAGATTGAAACATTATTTTCCAGTGAGACTAAAATTCAAAATTCTATCTCATACTCTCTGCATATTCATTTAATAGCATTCATCACTTAATCATTATAACTTACTTTTTGTTGCACATTATGTCCCTTTCTGTGGGTGGTGGCGCTGCTTTGCGGAAGCCTGGGATCTCGGGATGTTCTCCTATGTCCTTGCCTTGTAGCCACAGCTCATAACGCTCGGGCTGGAAACGCTTGACAAAAGTGTCCATGGAGATCTTGACAGAGTCATCACGACACAAACATTGGGTAGCACGCTTACCGTACTCTACCCAGCGGGCTGTCGCAAAGTTGGTTGACTCTGCACAGTTGAAGCCGTGGTTGAAGCCAGCGTGGTAACCATAAGGGAACGTGATCATAATCTCGCCCTTTTCCTGGGTTATCTGCAATAAAATAAAACTCTATTTTTTTATTTTTTTCATTATGTTGTACGGTACATTACACAAAACGAATCATTTCTTTTTACGAATCATGAATACTGTAGTTTGAAATTTTCATAGCAAGTACCAGCCTCCCAACATACAAAACATAATATGGCTAGTTGACTATTGCGATAAACACAGAAAAATAGCACAGAAATTCTGGAGTCTTACGATTCTTAAAGCATTTAGGCGACTAATGTGCTGCTTTGACTTAAAAGTGATCACACCTAAAAAGCAGGGAACAGGAAGATAAAATTAAGTTTACTTCTTGAAGTGAATTAATTGAGATTCTAACCAGTGGGAACTGCAACCTTGACATTAATTCATTGTACCGCAAGGAAATCAAAAACTTGCACAACTATAGACTGAAATGCATCAATAAAATTGCAAGTTATTCATTTCATTTCGGTACAGCCTTATGGAACTGGTTCTGTTTGTTGAAATATTACCCTGGCGGTGTTACCCGATTTCACAATTAAGATTTGACTTTACACTGTTAAGCCTACGTTTAAAAGAAATCAGGACTGCCACAAGTTGTATACACTGGGTGTTTCATTCCACGCAAGAGCATGCTAACTCTACACACAATAAGAAAGTGATGATGGTTTGTTTGTTGTTGGCTTAGAAACTGGCTATTGGCATGAAAATAAAACACATTATACTGTATACCAGACAGTTTTGTCATTATTAAAAAAAAAATAAACAAATAAAAAAAAAAAAAAAAAAAAAAAAAAAAAGTTTAACGATTAGCTTTTTGTTTCATTGTACAAATTCACATGTACCGATACGGACACATAAAGTTACAAACAAAGGACGTAAAAGTCAACATTCCAATATATTTTTTTGCCACCCACCGCAACCGCTCTCTATCTTGACCTGTGTTATCTTTGTGGCTTTGTTGCTATATTTACGATTTTTCAATAAATCCAAAACTTTGTAAATTACTGTGTCCATAGCCGTACATGTTGTACATCCTGTATGACAATAGTTAAAAGTAAATAGTTAACATATAATCAAGCTCTAAAGCGACAACAACGCTGTTGTGATGAAGGCATACTATCAAAGCAAAAATGAAAAATTCAGAGAAAAATTATCTTCTGAACGAAGTGCATGCTGCACGTCACGCACACACCGGTTACGGCATGGAGCGCTGCGTGCATTTGACGTGAGTTGTTATACAGACGATCGCAGTCACCGCGCCCTCCCGCAGCACGTCATTATAGCATTAAAACTAGCCTAGTTAATTGTTTTGAAAATAAATTGCAGCATTAATACATTTACTATCGAGAAGAAGCGGTTATGCAAATGAAGCTATTTTGGTGTTCTATAAATTGGTATATATTTTTGTTCAAGAGTATTGTAATTTTAGTCCCCTTTTTTAGGGACAAATGGATTTGTAGGCTCTTTAAAAAATATGAGCTATAGAATGTAAATGTCAATATTAACTGTTAGGAATATAATGAATAGATATTTATCAACATTTTTTCCCCCCAATTATTACCTATAGGCTTGCAAGTAATATATTATACTTGCGCATTACTAACGAGGTGAGTTATATTATCTGTATTTTCTCACTCATCATGTGCGTGAGGAGAGAAAAAGAAAAAAATATAAAGCATAATAATAATAACAATAAAAAATAATAATAATAAAAAAGAAACCAAAAATAAAAACATGAAAAAAATTGAAAGGAAACATAAATTTTTACGAGCTAAACTAATTCGTCGCTGCATTCATAAAAATTTGTCATGTAAAGTTATAACACAAGTAGCATTTTTGGACAAGTATTAGGTTGAGTAACATTGTTTTATTATTATTTTAAAAAAGCAATGCTTTTACAATCAGTTTTCTATTATAATTTTAAGTACAGTAAACTTTCATAATTAAACATTCTATATCTATATATACACACACACACACACACACACACACACACACACACACACACACACACACACACACACACACACACACACACACATATATATATATATATAATATATAATATATATAATGATTGCGTTATAGTTGCCAGAAACTTTAAATACGTGAAATTTATTTTATAAATTTCTACTCAACATAATTTACTTGTACTGTCAATTTTACTGTTTTGAAAAGTTTATTTTTGTCGGTATATGGCATAGCGTATACGTATTCAACTTTTATTTTAAATTTTATGTACAGTAATTATTATTCAAACTTTTCTTAATATTAACAAATATTTTATTTGTTATGTATTGACACAGCTGTATTTATAATTAGTGTTTTAATTCATAACTGTGATATATTTGCTGTAAAATATAGAAATAAAAATTATAAAGGCAATTTATACATTTTTGTTATTCTACATCTTAAAATTTGTTATTTTCCATTTTTACCAATTAAAATAAGTATCCAAATGATTCAGAGCGTGTAAAAATGCTTAAGAATTTTATTATTATTTGAACTATTACACCATGAGTTGAAAATGTTCCTTTTAATAAAAACAAAATATTAATAATGCTTAGAAGATTTTTAAATGCATATAGCAAAAGCAAACAATTTGAAAAAACTTTTTAAATAACCATATTTTTAATTCCCTCCACACTTATATTAAAATATTTCTTTAGTTTTTATGTTGTTAGAAAGAACACAGAATGGTCCTTCTTTTCATGGGTAACTTTTATGCTACTATGCTTTTGTGCTTTTATGTGTAATTTTTATGTCAGTTTGTTACGACACATTGAAATTTAAGAGACGTTTTCTCATATACAGAATACACAATAATGAGCGCTGTCGCTTGACTCTGGGACGCAAGAGATTCAAGTGCAGTAGCAAGCGGCTGCCGCGCGCGGCCATTGCGTTATGCCACGCTGCATTGGATGCGATGATAATATCTCAATGTTATGCACATCATTTTTTTATTTTTTTTTGCTGATTTTTTCATATTTGCATCGATCTAATGCCTAAAAAAAACTCTGTATGAAATGTAGCCCGCCAGCAGTTGTTGAAATATACTCAGAAAACAAAGGTTTACACTCAACGCCAAGTTTTTAGCAAGTACCTACAAAATGCTTTGATTGGGAGTCAAAGCTTGAGTGTATTTTTACTAAATATTCAATCTTGTAGAGGCTAGTGTTGATGCAAGTACGAGGAGTACAAAATATACATGGATTCTCAATAAACATTACTGTGTTATACTTTTTACTCATTTCACTAGTAGTGAGTAAACATTTTAAATGCTTAATCTGTAGCATCAAATTTTAGAAAATTGCAGGTTCTCTCTATGTATTAGAATTTTATGTATTGACTAATAAAGGAACAACTTTTTTCAGGCCGTCCTAAAGCTATTTTGCTCACATCCGGTTCCATTTCTACTCACTACGCATACGCAGTACTTCAAAACGGAAGCGGATGTGAGCGAAATAGCTTATAGTTGGCCTCAAAACAGCTGTTCCTTTATAACTCAACAAGCTTGAATGTTTAGAAACAATGCAGGCAATGTGAAGTGAGTATCAGTTTTAAAATACTATATGTCAGTATAATGATTTGAGATATAAAACAAATTAACATAAACATAATACATATACATAAATACAACATAATAACATATAGAGGTTTTTATAGTGTAGGTATAATGTATAATTTCATTTTAACCCAATAAACAACTATTCTTATATTCAATAACCACAAAATACAATTTAGCAGAAGACAGCTATAAGTAAGCGATTAATTAAGGAAATTGAATAAACTTAACCCTAATCTGGGTAAAAAAAAGCCTGCAGTATTGTTTTTAGTTTTTGTGATGACATTACAGGGTTCCATTAAAAAAAAAAAACGACCCAAAAAAACCCACCGTTTTTTTTTTAAAAACCCAGCAAAAAACCCAGTAGCTCTTTTTTTTTTTAAATTAGAGTAAAAATAAGCACGAATTATAAAATTTCAAGACTTTTGACACCAACTTGCTTTCAACTTTCACCACTTTTTTTACCTTTTTCCAACTTTTCCCACTTTTCTTCAGCAAAAGAAAAAAAAAAAAAATTTGGAATTGATATTCAAAATTTCAACTTTATTTTGCCAAATTTTCACCTTTTTTCAACTTTTTTTTACCCTTTTCAAAGCAAAAAAATCACCTATTTTTTATCAAAGTGAAAAACAATAAAAGTGAAACTTAAAATTTTTACCTTTTTTGTAAAATTATCACCTTTTTTAGTCACTTTTTTCAAAAAGTAATCACCCAAAAATCCGTGCTCTAGCCATAATGTAGCCTAATGTAAATTACGGTACAAAAAATAAAAACGTAGCACATAAATTTTTTATTCTTTTATTAATAGTTTATTGAAAATCATTAAAGATAAAATGATATGCGTAGCTTTTAAAACAGAAGAATTTTCATTTTTGACAAAATTAGAGGTTATTTTATGTATATTTATGGCTTCCATTAGTTTTTAAATATATGTTTAAAAAAACAAAAAAACAATAAAACCCCTACCCAGTGTTAAAAAAAAAAAAAAAAAAAAAAAAAAAAACGTTTTTTTTTAAACCCTGGATGACAAGGACGAAGAACGTCACAAATTTGTTACGAGAGCAGATCAACTCACCTTATTGTAAGGAATAGAGTACGATTTGAGCACGTGAGGAGAGATCAAGGACATCTTATGCCTGAGAAAGGCATTACATTCCTTGTGATTGTTGTTGAAGAAGCCTTGTGCTAAGCTCTCCATGCGATGCCCATGCTTGGTGGGAATAGCATACCAAGTCTTGGGGGCTCCAAAATGTAGGTAATTGATGGAGTAAAGATCCATGTCCTCAGTGTGCCACGCAAAAGTCGTCTTCCACATGCCAAAGTACAGGTACGCTGTGTTAACACCTGCAATGCTGATGCCATAGTCTTTGTCGACGTAATCAAGAATGGAGCCAAGATGGTTGATATTCCACTCCTGCACATAGCAATTGTCAAAATTCTGTTATTATTCACCTTAGCAAGTTCTCACCTCAACATCAGGATCGGTTAGAGTGCCTGAGACATCGGCACCATAGATTGGAGGCACGTATGTGATGTTCTTCCAGTAATTTCTCTCCAGATCATTGAAGTCTCCAACAGGAGGGCGGTACCTGCACAACACACACAATGCACTTCAAACTCCACAGTTAAGATTGCGAGCATGTTCCCTAATAATTTACTGCCTTTCTAGTATCCAAGAAAAAACAATAAATTTGTTCCAATAATTTTAAAAAGACTCTCTTGATTTGCAACAGGTTCACTTTTAATAGACTTGATGGGATTCAGTTACTTAAAATTTACTAACTTATGCTAGCTCAATGCAGAAACATTTATGCATAACATCATAATTTATGATATGTTGTATAGCAATTATACTACATAGCATAACACAGTAGATGATACAGTAGTCCATCTCCTATACTGAGAATGTCAGATCAATGCGCGCCATAATTCCGACTGGGTGAAGCGGGCTGAACTACAAGCGTAACGTTACTTCAGTTACTTTTAGTTCAGCCCGCTTCACCCAGTCGGAATTATGGCGCGTTTTTTGATCTGACATTCCCAGTATAGGAGATGGACTACTGTATCATCTACTGTGATAGCATAATAGTCAAGATGTTCATTATAATTACTTATGTTATTCCAAAATACCAATATTTGTGGTCTAGAATATACTAGTTATTCAATGCAGCATAAATTACGTAACTTCTTTTTTCCGTGCAGTAATCGAGAAATTTAGCTATCTCAGTTGGGCAATACACATTCTGAGAGAAGAGATAACTTATTTAAATAACACTCACTTGCTGCTCTCAGCCATCTCTTGAAAGCTCTTGACTGACATGGCATTGCGCTGCACATTGATCTGTTGGTACAGACCCTGTTTGCCAGTTACCACTTGGCAGATAGGTGAAGGTATCATCATATTGAGCTTGTCGATGTTGTACCCTGATTTTCGAGGCACCCACTCTTGTGGTGGAATCACCTACAGCAAGTTCACATGAGAAATACACTCAACCACTCAGCACAGCAACCAACTTACCTTGGCTATGCCAGCATGGTTGGCTCCCTGGGACTCCATGTAATCAATATATTTTGCAAAGTTCTTGAACTCCTCCCATGTAGGCCGGAATACCATAATCTCTGGCTTGGATGACTTCATTTCTATCTTTTTCTTTTTCACAGTAGCAGGTGGTGGAACTGAAGCAGGAGGATCATCTCCAGGCGTTGAACTGTCTGCTGCGACACTTTGCGTCACATCTTTCTTCTGTTCCTTGCCATCACTTGCGTCTGCAACCAAACAAACCCATCTCACTAATCAAACATTGAATGAAGCAATGATTTTAACTAAATTATAAATAAAAGTTACAATTAAGTTGCAACTGGAAAATTATTTAAACTGGTGCCTTGACTGGGCAACACATTCACATATGTTCAGGTCTTGCAGACTCTTAAATTTTTAAATACTACACTGAAAAATACGAAATCCACAAATTATGCAGTACACAATAATATTAGATTGTTGGGGCAATGTGTGTGCTGAGTTTCAGAATTTTTGTGTTCCTAGTATTTGGGGGCAAATCCAGAGGAAGGGAGGTAAAAACCACTGCCCCCCCCCCCAAAAAAAAGAGTCAAAATACATTACAGGTAAAGTATAACCCGCCGCCGCCCAAGTTTAACACAATTACCTCCTCCAAAATTTTGGGCTGGATCCGCATAGTATTGTCGGCAATGATTAACTAATTAGTTGGAGGGAGAGAGAGAGAGAGAGAGAGAGAGAGAGAGAGAGTGAAGATGACAAACAAAAAGAACCTATTTTAAGAAAATCTTAAAAACATAAAATTAAAAAAAAAAAAAAAAAAAAAAAAAAAAAAAAAAAACGGTTCGTTTTTCATATAAAACCACTTGTGATAATATGTTCATATTTAATGGACAAAATACAGGATACTTATTGCTGATTGTTGTTGTATTATTGATTTATTATTATTGTTTATTTATCACAATCCACCCCTTTGCCAATTAAAGGCTGAATGTTTAAATCAAGATCAACTGGTATGTATTATACTGAAATTCCAACTTTTTACTATCATTATCAGATTTCAGTTAATAAATTTGACTCATTTCAGTTAACTAAGGAGCAATTTTTTTTAAAGCTTATGTGCTGCAAATTGCAACAATATAATATAATATAATATATATATATATATATATATATATATATATATATATATATATATATATATATATATATATATATTTAAAGGACAATAACTAAAAATTGCAACACTTAAGTCTATTTATTTATATATTACATTTATATTCAAGCACTAATTGACTTAACAAGTCCAAAAAAAAAAAAAAAAAAAAAAAAAAAAAAAAAAAAAAAAACTCTGATTGAGCTTGAAAAAATTATGACAGGCGAGAAATAAGACGCGTTAATTTTGATTGAGAAAAAAATAACTGATTAAAATGATACTATTTTGAGTACAGTACAAAACATGTTTTGAAAATTGCCAATTTTGTGTAAAAAATAGAATTATTATGAGGGGTGTAACGTAAGTAACATCCTGTCCCCGTTCTAGTTATTTAATTTTTTTTTTCTTTTCCTCGTCTTCTTTTTAGATTTTTAGACTTTAAGTCACGTAATTTTTGTTGCAGCATCACAATATTTTGTCACAGCATTTATCATTACAGCATTACAGCATAGACTAATTTTGCTAAATTGGAACATCATAAATAATTATGCTATGCATTAATGAAGATATTTATGCTGTAGTTACAGTATATTATTTTACATCATAAATTATGGTGTCATGAATACATTTCAATGAAAATTAACTAGCTTAATTGTTACGTATTTATTTGTAAATTTCGTGAAGGTTGGGTAAAAAAATACTTAAATAATAATAGAAAATTTCTATCTTCCGCCCTATATTTTTCAATAATGGTAAAATTTAACAATGGCCAGCGGTGAATTGCATTTTAAATAATAATTGAACAGTTCTATAAGTCAAACGTTATACCCATGAAAAACAATCTACATTATATTTTTCTTTTCTTGAGGGAGTAGGGTACCGATCTTATATCTCAAATATTAAAAGGTTTTTGTTTGGTGTCATTGTGTAGCTAAAGGTTACACCTAGCCGTGATAAAAATTTCATAATGTTTGACCGTCCCGAAAAAAAGTTGAAATTAACATTGGGCCTTATGGGCTTCAAATTTCAAAAAAAATCATATAAAATTAATTTGCACTGTGACCCCCCAAAATTTTTATATATTTGAAATTGTCTCAAGCTGAAGTATCATTATGCAAAATTTCAGATTCTTTTGACGAGAAAAGTTTGAGTCTAATGGCCGACGTCGGTCCCCTACTCCCTACTGGGAGAGATGAAAGCTCAACCTATTTCAGCCTCAAGTACGCAACCTACAGCACACCACTTCAATAAAACGAACCAAATTTTAGTACATAAATGCATTCATTTTTATTGTTTTTTATTTATTTAGACGAGTTCTTTTAAATGCTTACCCAGAAATTAAATTCAGCTTTATGTCTTAAAGACGATTAATTAAAATAATAATAATAATAATAAATATAATAAATTAAATTATTGATAAATAAATAATAATAAAAATGAAAGTTTAAGCTTTTTGCAATTTATTTGCAAAGGTTACGTAAATAAGAAACATTCGTTAACTTTGTTAATCAAAGTTGAAATGTTTTATTTTTATCACCATTGGATATATTAAAAAAAACACCTATAAAGTCCATGACTTAATAAATTAAGAGCTAAATCCGTGTTTTTATATGACTTATCATTAGCGAGACCAACGTGCACGTTTTTTTTTTTTTTTTTTTTTTTTAAACTTAAATTAATACTTAAATCCACAGACCACATAAAACAACATAATATATATTGTGCTTTTTAATGAATAAACACGAAATGGGATCTTTAAAACTGTTGACAATTTTTACCAGAATGTAGCTCCACGAGAGAGCGTGAAAATACTGTAAAGTATGAAATTTGCGTGACTATTCATGTCAGAAACATGCAAAAATCAGTATGAAAATGTTGTGCGGGTTGCATAAATAGAATTTTCTGATCATTGAGACAAACTAAAGTTATATTATGTAATAAGTCCCATCAAGTGTTTTGTGATATAATTGATATAAATGCTTATGTTTTTCTCTGGTCTATTCCTTTAACTGTTCGATCATTTTCTGTTCGATATACATTTAATGTAGATAACGAGAATGCATGCCTATTTTTTTCCAGTCATTCTGATATTAGGATGTAAATTGAAATTTATTAAAGTCCGGTCTAGTGATTACTATTTGACACCATCGATATGAACAGTATATTATTACACACGATAGTGATGATATGTTTTACGATTTAAATTTCATGAAGAGCAAAGTGGGACAAAATTGTATAGGCAGTCGATATAATTATACATAATATATATATATATATATAATATATATAATTTTAAATATCAGATACAAATATTTTATCTGTCACCAGGTTGGTGACTTGCGACTTGCGTACTCTCATCCTGCACGCTCAGCAGGCCGTCATTCCGTGCATTGCATATGCATACATTACTCAAAAACCACGAAATACCTTTTTCTCTTTGTCTCTAAATTAAATTTGCTAAATTAAAATTAATACGTTTTTTTATTATTATTATTTGTGCACACAGAGAAATGGAGAGAAAAAAAAACTATATTTTCTCTTGATTTTTGAGCAATGCGTGCATGGAATGCAGATGCAATGCTCTACCTGGTGAGTCTGGTGACTAATAAAATATTTGTATCTGATGTGTAAAATAACCTATGAGCTGCTTAGGTAATATTGCAATTTTTACCACTTCGCCCTAAGGTTCAAATTTGAGTAGTAAAAAAATATATTATCAGTTGCACTCCAGACAGACAGTAATTCACATGGAAAATTCGATATGCTTGCCAAGCTCACACATAATATTTTATGCAACTATCAATTCGACGTCATGTAAAAAAAAAAAAGAAAACGTACGAATTATGAGGAATACGTGATTGAAACAAGTCCTCTCTTGTAGCAATGCAAGTATAGCATGTTCCAAATGTACGCACTGCACGCAGTAGTTAGCATTACCGATTTAGGAATATTTTTTGTATGCATTCTTTGCCAACGTCCCGAGTCCAGTATAAATATCTAACATGATCATTAGTTATTCAAACTCCTACATACCAGTGACATGCTTCAAAAGTTCTTTAAAATTGTCCGCAAGTTTGAAAGATTCTCCAGCCTTAGCGCAGTTCTAAATTTAAAATAATTTATTTTGCTTTCTTTTACGGGATGGCCTGTCATATTTGTTATATTAAAACATAACGGTCATGAAGTGGATACCGAACAACACAATTACGTAATTGATGCAGCATTTATGTCCTATAATAATTTTTTAAAGCTATTCCTAGCGGGCTCCAATAAGCCATCCACCGCCTGTCACGGATCGTAGTCAGAAAGAAAGAACAAAAAAATCCTTAAAGACGTAGAACACCTTGAACAAAAAACTTGCCTAATATCCTAACATACCCAAATATCAGCATTATTTTGGCCGGAGTCATTGATTTCTAATTTATTTTCCATTTACAGAATCTCAGTTGCGGGTTTACTACGTCACAGCTCGCCTGTTTCCGCGCGCGTGGACCAGGCGAGCTGTGACGTAGTAAACCCGCAACTGATATTTTGTAAATGTAAAATAAATTAGAAATCAATGACTCCGGCCAAAATAATGCTGATATTTGGGTATGTTAGGATATTAGGCAAGTTTTTTGTTCAAGGTGTTCTACGCCTTTAAAACTTAGCTATTCAGACGTAAGCATGTACCAAACTTTGGCAATATGTGACAATTACACTGAATTTGATGGAGTGGAAACAAAATGGGTCCACTTTTTACGCTGTGGCGGCCGAGCGTCCGTAGCGATGTTAGAGGGCACACAAGTCAGTAACTATTTGACAAAGACACTTCGTTTCTTATTAAGTCATGGTACGGTACGAATCTATTATGAATTTTGTTTTATGGTGTTATTACCACGTGTGACACGTGTAACAAATTACTGTAAAATAATTATGAAAATAGAAATATCATTTTTTTTATCAGAAATAAATTCCCGTATCTCCACGCAAAGATTTTTTTTATTTATTTTTTTACTTTCATGACGTTTCTCTGCCATTTTATGATTTATTAACGTTATTTAGACCTTATTATGATTATTCAAAATTTTAAACTATTTCTGACAAAATTGAACTTTTGAGCAAAGTGGTCAACTTTTGTCTCAAATATATAGCGACTTCTGGTCTTTTTAAAATGAAGACATTCAACAATATACCAGTAAACTATAATTATAATCTCTTAGTTTCAGAATCCGGAGAAAAAAAAAATCAGAATCAAGAAATGCAACGATAAATTCAAATCTATCTAGAAATCAGAATTAATTAAAAAAATAATATTCTTTTACAAAGGGATTATTTGATTTAAACATTTAAACACAAATATAATTGAAATTGATTTTTAAAAAGCAGTAATTATTATACAAGAATCTTCTTTCTCTTAATATAATATTATATATTTCTACGTACGTTTCATAAATTTTAATTTTATTTAGCTTTAAGTCTATAATACTGTAATTAGTCTTGCTCAGTATGGTTATGTATAAAAGTAGTTTATAAAGATATTGATATGATCATACTGCAATGCCACTGATTGTTACTAAAATAAATAAGTAAATAGCATACAGTATACTGTAGGTACATTCGGACTATATCTAATTTATTACACAAATTTGTTTTCCACTTATGTTTGCTATCCTACTATTACGTATGTTATAGGGTCTATCTATGCATTCATGTTAAAGTCGACGTCATGTTGGATCACTCAATTACATGGGCTGCATACGAAAATGACACATTTTGCCAGTTTAAAAATACTAAGCAATATTTTTGAGAGCATTGATGCTGTTAATAGGTTGAATCAGTATCTCAAGTTTGTGACAGAAATAATTATAACAAAAAATTAACCGAAAAATTAAAAATATTTTTATGCTTCAAGAGATGAGGTAATAATAACACACACACACACACACACGTACTAAAGATCTATACATAATACGCACACATATTTGTGTGTAATCTTATCCTTGATAACTAAGAAATTGTTTGAAGTACACTAATTTTCTTTTCATCACTATTCAGAAATCAAAGCGTGAGCTTTTGAGAATAGCCCCTATCCCCCCCTTCCCACTTACGTTCCCGCAAAATCGTCGATTGAAAACAAAATTTGTAACGCAGAATTCAGCACTGTTGCAATGCGCAATATTTTAATAAGAAAGTTGTATTTTTTTGCTACCCTGACTCGTCATATTATATAGGGTAGTGTTAGTATTGTTGGCCCCTCAGTTTATTGTCTCATTAAACCTCCTTTTGCAAGTCTTTCTATTAATGGACCACTTGCAATGAAAGTTTTTTTTATTGTTGTTAATTTTTTCCCCATAAGAAATGCATGAGAATGTTGAAATTTCATTGCATGAACTTGTAAAGAAAAAAAAAAAAAAAAAACTGAATTACATATATTTATCTTGATATATTTGCGTATGCTAGGTAAGGGTAATATTATGGTCATAGACGACTCTGAAGGCCATAATCACGGTGTTTTAAACATAATAAATGCATAAACTTATTGATAACGATATTATATACTGTACAAATAGCTACAGTACCTATAATGCTCACAGCAAGGTTCGCAACTTTGAGCTATAGTAATTACAGGTATTAAAAAAAAAAAAAAAAATAAAAATAAAATCTGCAGATCAGAGTCAATAGAATTTAGCTCTCACAGTTTGTACACTGATTTATGAAGTAAAGAATTATTTTAATCAAAGCGGTCTTAAATTAAATGTTGGAAAAAACAAAAATACTGCAATTTTAAAATATAAGAAACCAAATTGAAATAGTAAAAAAATGAAGTTCAATGCGAGTCAAAAATAGTAAAAATTGCAAAGAAAGCAAATTTTTTTTAGTCATAATAATCGATGAAAATTTAAGATGGTGTGAGCATATTATTAAATATATTTCTTAAAAAAAAAAAAAAAAAAAAGCGTATCTACACGATTAGAGAACTTGGAAGACAAATAGATTGTTTAGTCTCTGTATATTTTGATAATTTTCATTGTCCTGTTAAATATGGCGTGGTTTGTTGGGAAATTCTATTGATGCAAATAGAATTTTTAAATTACAAAAAGAAGTCATACGTATAATAGGTGGCGCTAAATTTAAGCTTTTTCATGGAATGCATGTGCTAATGAAAGTAAAACATAATATTGAATTCTTTAAAAGCCATGAAATAAATCATAACCATAATACTAGAAATTCAGCGCTTGTATAATAAAGGACCCTTTTGCTGTTGTTTTAATATTTATAATAATTTGCTTTTGGAAATGAGAAAACAAACTATTTTAATGGCATAAAAAAAAAAAAAATAAAACTAAAAATTTTCCAATAAATTTCTAAATTGTCTCATTTTGTGGTATCATAACATAACCAAAGCTAATGCATTAATTGTATTTGTAAAATAGCAATACAAAGATGAAAGCAAAGCACTCATGAAAGGAAAATGAAAAGTTGAACTCGAGTGATATTGACATAATATCATACAGTTTTGGTTTCTAATCTCAACTACAACATTTTTATCGAGAGAAACACAAGACTTAGTATGATATTTTATTTTTAAACATATTTTAATGGTATTTTAATCGCGGCAATCGCGGATCCTATGAGTACTTACTTTTCTCAAGAAAAGCACTGGTAGGATTCACAAAACTGCTTAATATAAATAAATAAGTAAAAAAAAAAAAAAAAAAAAATTTCTAAGCAAGAAAATCATGTTTTTAAAAAAGGACATTTTTATACAAAGTTTCTTTGAAAAAAACACCTGTGAGATATAACAGTTAACCAAGACACTGAATTACACCGTGATCGCGTTTTCATTGATATTCACCATTTGTCAAAGGCAATAAAATGTGAAGTAAAACTCCTATAGGATTTTTTTTTCAAGCTTCATATTTTCAGCAAGGCAAATTTATTTTCGTTTAATGCATTTTTCTCTATTGCATTAGAAGCAATTGATTTCATTTATTGCCTTTGGCAAAGGGTGAATATTATTGAAAACAGGCGATCAAAGGGTGAAATAAAGTGTCTGGTTAACTGTCCATTCTCCCAAGTAAATTTTCAAATAAACTTTTTATAAAAAATACCAAACTTTTAACATAATTTCTTAAAACTTAGAAAATAAATGTACTCAGTACTGCTATACATTTTTAAAACAGTTTTGTGAATTCTACCGGTACTTTTCACTCTGATTAAAATACCATTTAAAAATGTCTAAAAATAAAATATATTACCGATTCTAGTTTTCTTTGATGAAATTTTTTTCGTATATGTCAAAATCATGCAAGTTTGACCTTTCATTACAAGTGCCTCCTTCCCGTATTATGAATGTTGCATGAAAGAAATGAATAAAGAAATTTGAATTTACGTCCAGCAGGACACATACCAAACACCAGAAAGAATGTTCAATATTTATGCAGTTTATGGTCTTTGGTCATAATCAAACAAGTATGTTTATCACTCTTGAAAATAAAGAGTTAAGCCATGTGTTTTTATACTGATACCAGACAAGTTTTGACGTTTCCCAAATACAAACTGTATAACGCAGAAATTCCTACCGGTCCAGAACAGGAATATTAAATATAACACACACACACACATACCGGTATAAAATATTGTACAGTACATAATCGAAGAATTTTTGACTTTGTTACCTTAGTAACAATCATGACAATCATCCAAACTGGTTCAATATATTATGGCAAATATTTAAGAGAAACTTGCCAAAGATTACCTCAGTAAGACTTTCTTGAAACTGCAATAACCTGCACACAAAAATGTGTTCGAAATTAAGGTATGTAGCTGCTTTATTTTTCATACGAGATCCTTGAACAACCACAAAATATTCACATTATTGGTAAGCCTTTTTCTTCTTCTTCATTGGAATCGTTAAGAATGCATGTTATTTTGATCAAATAATTAACAATTCCAATTACAAAAAGCTCATGTGAACACACCATTAATTGTGACATAGAAAAGGTGTTGTTTACTAAAGTCATAGTGCGATATGAACAAGACTCCCAAATAAGTAACAACTGGTATGCATTGTTTATGCGTTCAGGATTAAGATCCATCCCCGAAACCCCGCTGCCATACGGCTCTGATCAACTCTCACGTTCACCCTTCATCGCTACCTCCATACGCATGATAACTTACTCAAAGCTCCAATGAAAATGACATTACTGCTGGCCTAAATTTAGCTTGTACTTAAGTAGAGATCAAGTAGTTTGTCTTAATTGTTTTAATTTTTCTAAAAAAAAAAAAAAAAAAAAAAAAAAAAAAAAAAGAAATGGCGTCTATTTACATTATTTACATTATCGTACACATACATACATCATTCTATTATGTGGCTATTATGTATGAGTACGATTGAACACATTCTTGCTTTCACAACAGTATGTATGTATACATTACATACATACCAATACATGCACTATGCTCCTTACATAGATGTTGATGCGGATTTTTTATTATTATACATACATATAAGTTTCTTCGCTAAAGAAAAGTATCAACCACCTTTGACTGGACAATTAATTGCTATTTGCATACACACTATACATACCTTCATGACTGGAGTTCATTTTAGCGTCCCTTTAAATTTCCACCTTTGAAGGGGTCGATTTAATGTTCTTTATAAAATTCAATGGCTTTAGAGTAATAATATGAAAATACAATACGCTACGAAGGGTTAAAGAAATTTCACTATTAGCCTTTTTACGATCTTTGAAATTCTGGTCCTTTTACGAAATATTGCATTTTTATGTCCCAGCGACGAAACCCGTCCACCATTTCACTGCTCAAACAACTGCTGCTGATTACTGCTGGCAAGAATGAAAAAGCCGAACGCACCGAATTACAGCGGAGGAGTTGGCGTTGGCAATTGTCGAACTTGAACGAACGTAACGAAAAAAGAGACAGATTACGTAAAGCACTATTTTATTCCGCAGAAAAAAAAAAAAAAAAAAAGAAAAAGAAAACTAAATTTTGAAAATTTTGAATTTTGCGCAACATAAATATAGAATTATAATTCTATATTCTAAATTATTCATAATTTAATACTTACTTTTGTAATCCCGAATAAAAAAGATTCATTTCTATAGGGTGTATGCGGATGACGTCATATTTATTGCGCTTTGAGGCCATACTGGAGTAGTGCATAACATTGCTCAGCATAGGACAAACTTCATTTAAGCCAATTTTCTTTCGGAAATCGTTTATTTTTTTTGTTATTGTTATTTTTCTCACATACTTTAGATACTAATTCAACATATTTACAACATCAATTCTCTCAAAAATATTGCATAGTGTTTTAAAACTGGCAAAATGATTTTTTTTCCTATGTCACCCATGTTATTGAGTTATCCAACATGGCGTCGACTTTAACATGAATGCATAGACCCGAATTAATTCTTTTTAAAAAAATAAATATATTATTCATATTTTTTTTCAATAAAAAATCTTTTAGAACTGTTTTTATTTTTATTTAATTATGTTTTTAGAACTTTATTATTAATTCCCACAGTAATTATATTTATTATTTACAGCCCCTGATGCATTCTATTTGAGTTCTTTTTAAATAATTTTTTTTATTAACCTTCCCTCCCTCCTATGTCCAAAATATTTAAGCTCGTGCGCTGCTCGTGTGTATAGCTCGATCCGTGCTCGTGCTACGGAACACGGATCTGAGAATCATCTTTCGATTTCCTCTATCGTTTGGCGCTAATTTGGAGGCTCTATATCTTTAATAGGTTCCGAAAAAAGTATGTACTTTTTGGATCAGAATTCAGGTTGAAAAGGTAAATATAAGAAGGCGGAATATCACAATTCTGACGAGTTCATACAGGTATATATAGAATAGATATAAATATAATCTATAAATAAATCGTGTCCAAAATATGAACTGCAATCGTTTGAAAATCGGAGGAGTGGCACGTACGTCCAAAACCATTTTAGAGAGTCGTTTTTCCCTTATACTTATAACTACTATTTGCTACTTAAAAAAAAAAAAAACACGTTGAAATAATGTTTTCTGTTCCTATACTTCTTATACATAAAAATGCAAGAAAACGGCATCATTAAGATGATTTTTTTACTGCACGTACGGTACAGTAGTCGTCGGGTATTATAGTCTCTGGAATCAATTTAATATTTTAAATCGTGGTAAAAAAATTAAATAATTTTTTTAATTAATTGACGAAATTAATTATAAATCAATTTTTAAAATTTCGCGCATATTTATAATAAAAAAAATTAAATGAATATGAAATTTAATTAGAAATCATATTTATAAAATAATTTAGTGGAACTCTTTTGGAAATGCATTTTATTTAAGAAAAACTCTAAAGAATTTGTTAGAAAATTTATTGAATAAAATTAACTATTTTAGAACTCGTATAAAATTCAACATGATTTTTAGAACCCATTTTCAAAAAAAAAAAAAAAAAAAAAAAAAAAGATATAATGGGTTGAAAAATATTATTTTATTATTATTTTTAAAAATTCAAATGGAATCGTTTTCCAAATAAAAAATTCATAGAACTGTGAGCAAAGTAAATAAGAATACAAAAATAAATTAAGGCGGAATTCATTATAACAAATAGACTTTATTTAAAAACTGCAGTCATTTTATTTATTTCATATTTTAGAGAATTTATATAATATAGAACTGGAAAATCTAATATATTATATTATTATTACATTTCTTATAAGAAATTAAATAGAATGGTGCTGCGAAAAATTACGCAGCAATTAATAATTTAATAATTTTTTATTATTAAAAAAAATTAATGTAAAAAAAAAAACTAAGAGAATTAATTCATTTAAGGCGGGAAATCAGCTACTGCGGGATTTGACTAAAAAGTTGTAAAGACAGAAAAAGCTGAAATTTTGTACAGTAATATATATATATAATATAATAAATATTATATATTATTCTAATATATTAGAATTATAGGTACCTTCAAAAATGTAAAAATTTTGGGGGGTCACCATGCTAGATTTTTAATTATGATTTTTTGAAGTTTTAGTCCGATAAGAGCCCATGTTAATTTGAATAATTAATTTCTCTCTTATCTGATGGTCACGGGTTCTGAAAATTTGATCATAGGTAGCTGTATTAACTTTCAAATGGGATCACAAAATTTGGATTAAGTTCTGTTTTTAGATTTTGAGATACTATTACTATAGCCATCTATATACAATCGCCTTAATATAGAACTGGAATATTTTGATGCGGGATAAATTTGTTTTCATTATTTCTTTTACTTAATTGTGTGAACCATAAATTAACATTTGCAAACTCAAAACATAAGCTATATATAATAGTCAAGCAGTGAAGCATATAAATATGCTTACGATACGATATGGGAATGAATATTCCCATTTATCATGAGCACCGCGAAATGATTTGAAATATATATGAACACCAAACACCTAGCAAGGAATAACACACAAAACTCAAGACAAAAACTGTGACTTTTATATATAAGTGCACAAAAGGAAGAACACACGCAAAAAAAAAAAACTATATTACCCTATTTAAACATTTAAGTTAAATAGGCAATGATCGAGCAATGATACACAGTAAGAAATATTGGAACAAGTATAGGAAAATGACTATCATTTTGCCAGTTTAAAAATTCTTTACAATATATTTTTGATAGCATATTGATGCAACGAGCGGTTACTACTTAATTACTATTAGGGTAGGAGTGTATTTTTATGATTATTATTCTGAATTATATAGGTTTAGGCTGCTGTACCCAAAAATGAAATCAAAAAAATTCTATCTAAAAACTCTCGTCACAACAGAGCGTCAAAATGTCGCTAAAATGCCCCGCCCCCTAATGCTAATGAATCTATATTTGAGCCGCGATTTTGACCCACTTTGAATTTTTTTCAGTGGTTAAAAAAATACTAGCTTGTTCTTCGTGTTGACTTTTAATGAAAACTGATTTTTCAGATTTTTCTAGAAAGTACTTGCCGAGAAAAAAATTATCGCAAATTGACCCATGTTAATTGCATATATGCAATCTTCAATAATTTTTTTCTCCGTAAAAATCTCGTAAAAATGGTTTTAAATCTCAAATTCATTAAAAGTTTATCTGTAGATCACGCTAGTATTTTTTATTGAGATGTTGATTAATTCAATTTTGCACACGTTGAGCTTGAAGTTTTGTATCTGGTACATGCTAAAGGGGGCGTAACCCAAAAAAAAAAACCACTGACTTAGAGGCTCATTTGCGGAAAATTGATTTGATTTGAGCAAAAACTTTTTTTAGTATAGAGAATTGTTCCTTGGTTTATTATAAAGCTAAATAATGATATAAATTTTGTTTTTACGACAAAAATGCTACCCTAAAGTATATCCCGAGTGACTCGATTTCTCGACAATTAGCGGATAACACCGCGATATGTGTCCAATAGTGCCCTTTTTTGCTGCTTAAAAACGACTTTAGTCGGATAATCACGCGACCTTCTCGGATAGTAAAAAATTGATAGAAGTCAAGAAATTATTTTACCGCGACATTTAGCAGATACGCCGTCGACTCGGTTCCCTAGCCGGGTGGTAACCGACAATCATCGGATACACCGCAGATGCAAGTGCACTCGGATGATTACTTGATTTTTTCTCCCCTCGCGTGAAATTGTCGGCTCAGACTTTTATCGGACACACCTGAGATGCTAAAATCAACTCGATACATCGCCGATATAGCTCGGATATCCTCTCGACAACACTATCGCAGATAATCCTTCGATTATTTTCTATAATTTTTAGTATTTTTGCCAGGTTATATAGAGTGAAAAAAAAAAATAGGAGGAGACTAAATATTTTTAGGGGAAAAAAAGAAAAGTTCGTTACAAACTTCAAGACTTCAACACGCTTCAACATTTTTCAGCTTCAGTTGGAGAAGTTGGAGCTTCTATAGTGTGGATGTAATACATACGCTCTAATATTACTTATAAATATTTGCGCAAATTGATCAACTCCAGCCGCGGAGCTATTATATTTTCATCTAGGCAGTGCTACTTGAACACGGGAAGTATAAAAATGTTGCATAATCAAATTTATTGAACGCTGTACTTTGTTTAATCTCTTATTTTAATTGTTATAGGTATACAACCACGTCTGCAGCCACGGTGAGAGACGAGGCATATTATGACTTGATATGGGACTTCATCACAAATCAAATCTGCGCGAGTCTGCTGAATCATCAATGTATATACGAAATATTTATAATAAAGAAATAACACAATGTATTTCATATAGGACTAAATTATGAATAAATTAAACATGTGGCAACAGTGTATTCCTGCATTCCAATCCTAGGGGGGTGGGTAGGGTG
Source organism: Ecdyonurus torrentis (assembly GCA_949318235.1). Classification (NCBI taxonomy): domain Eukaryota; kingdom Metazoa; phylum Arthropoda; class Insecta; order Ephemeroptera; family Heptageniidae; genus Ecdyonurus; species Ecdyonurus torrentis. The sequence continues at coordinate 50,451,890 of OX439127.1, forward strand.
GATATATGTGGGTAGTAAAAATCAGCCGATTACAATCGAAGTATTATCTGCAAAATATCGTGTCAGAATCTTATAGTTATCGAGCGCGCGTCCGATGAAAGTCAGGTCACCATCCGGCAGAAGTAGAATTGCATTAATTATGCTAAAAGCGGCATCTATACAAACATCAAAGTTTTAAACACGACAAACATCGGATAACCTGTCCCGCATCGCATGGAAAAGTTGGGGTGTTATCCGAGTTGGGTTGCCGCGATACCATCCGCAAATTGTCGGCGAAAACGAATCACTCGGGTACCTTAAGAAAACACTATAATAAAGATTAACTTTTAATGAAAAAAAACTTTCAGATTTTTTCCAGAAAGCATTTGCCGAGAAAAAAAAATCACACCCATTTTAATTTTAAAATGTGCAATCCCGTGTAAAACAAAATTCGCAGACAAAACCCAGTTTTTTCCTCGACAAAACATACCTCGACATATATATCCCAGATTTATCCCTGAAATGGGACATTATGTAAATGAGTTTTTTTTACTACCGCGGTCAGAAAAAAAGGTTTCGACCTTTTTTACCTCGACATACCCCAGAAAAATACCTGTTTTATCGCAGACAAATCCCTGTTTTATCCCAGACACGGCGCACTTTTTTATTGCGGCGGTTCTCCCTCCCCACCCCCTCGAAAATCCACCCTCCACCCCCTCGCAGCCCACATTCCTCAGCTTCCGTTGCTTGTACCACTGTTGCCACATTTCATATTACTTATATATATACTATACATTATTATCTATATATAAAAATAAAGTAATTTTTATTAAATACAATAAATTAATACGTGTTTTTATAAAATATACTTGCTGCGAATATCACGCATGTACTCCGCTGGCACCGCTATAGCACCAATCCATCGTGCGCGCGTACGTCTCATGTATGGCATAGCCTCCGGAGTTGTACTGCAAAAATCTGAAAATAAAAACATACAAATTTTACACAAAGTACACGATTCTTACAGTAATGGATAAAAAAAAAAATTGTACTTCCCGTATAATTTGATGTTGTTTCATATCCCATGCGTCGAAATTCACGCTGGCCGCACACTGCACTTTATTAAATATTTTAATATTACCACAGATATAAACACACGTCTTTATACTCTGCTGAATATGTCTCTTGACTGCAAGCTAAAATTTTTCTAAGTCTGAACGGTTTTCTCTCTCTTTATTTTGAGAAAAATTCTATCTCCAAAAACCCACATCCCAGATTTTTCGCAGACAATGACGTATTGACTATATAAAATATAATGTTGCATATTTATAGTAAAATGGCAAAATATTTAGACCTTTTTTTTTATTCTTTATTTTATTAATTTCTAGTAATTATACTTAAATTTTTATAAAAATATTAATATATTATGCGGCAAATTGTTATCATGAGTCTTATGACGCTTTTATCAAATATTAAAGGCGTAGATAACACCTTGAACAAAAAAGTTGCGTATAATATCCTAACAAACCTGAAAATCAACGTTGATTTGGCCGGAGTCATTGATTTCTAATTTATTTTCCATTCACACAAAATGCCGCTGCCGGTCACTGACGTCACAGCTCGCCCGGTTTACACGCGCGTGGACCAGGCGAGCTGTGACGTCAGTATGACCGGCAGCGGCATTTCGTGAATGGAAAATAAATTAGAAATCAATGACTCCGGCCAAATCAACGTTGATTTTCAGGTTTGTTAGGATACGCAACTTTTTTGTTCAAGGTGTTCTACGCCTTTAATAGATTATAGAGAAACAAAGGGCGTGAAATCTATTTCAAAATATTACTTTTATTAAATATATATCATTATATATATATATATATATATATATATATATATATATATATATATATAATTATATATATATATTTTTATATATATATATATATATATATATATATATATATATATATATATATATATATATATATGTATATATATATATATATATATATATATATATATATATATATATATATATATATTTTTTTTTTTGACGTGCACACTTTTCATATTTTTCTAACATATAATTAATGCACAATTACACGTACATTTTTATTGTTAAAATTAATATTATTATTTTGTGTACGGATTTGCCTGCGGAGCACGGAATAATCTCGCGGAGCACCGGTTGAGAAGCCCTTCTGTCCTATAGGAAGTTAAATGATTCCTTTTTAGTCCTTTGAAAAATCACACTTCATTAGTAACAAACTTTCGGACATTTTTTTTTTTTTTAGCTGTATAATGGAAGTTCTCTAAATTAACAGTTAAATTACCCCCTTTTATTTTTTAAAAAAGTTTAGTATCATTGAAACTGGGGACTGATTCTGTATAACTTTGTAACAAACAATTAGAACAATTATTCGATTTCTATATAATGCAAATTTGTTTGTTGACAACAAAGCAAAAAAATACAGAATCAATTACTACCTCTGTTTTTAAAATTATTTTGTGCTATAGTGCATCTAAATTTTAAAATAAAAAAATGTTGTTGCTTGAAATCAGGACCGGGCTGACAGTATGAGGGCCTACCTCTATAGGTGCTCACTGCAAGGGCCCAAAGTAGAGTCGCAAACAGAAGGGGGGTCCGGGGAGGGGGGGGGGCAGCCCCCCGGAAGCCCACCGCAGGTTTGAATTTTTTTAAATTCACGTGTTTAATTTCTTTATTTTTATGTTCAAAATAGCGCCATTTAAAAATTTCATTAATTTTTTTTTTTTATTTTTTTTATAACAATAAAAACTTCTATATTGGTCATTTTACATACCATTTATTGGTATGTAGAATAAAATTAATAGAACAGCTGGGAGTTTGAATCATTATATTGTAATTCAGAAGCAAAATGCAGGAAATGTATACTTATTGTTATAATTTTTGCTTTTCTGATTAACAAAAGTCAAAGAAATAATTTAAATTTAATTTCAAAAAGTGGCGAAAATATTTGAAAAGTTATATCTGCTTTAAAATCCCTGCACAAATCCAAAATTGTTACTGCAGTTTTCTCAGTATGAATAATTTATTTATTATTATATTATTTTTTGGGGGAAAAAAAAATTGCGTTTTGGGCTATATAATGGTAATGTCGATATAGATTTTTTTTAATATATATTTTTTGCATCTTTTACATTATTAACACCCCATGAAAAAAAAAAAAAAATCTTGTTCCAACAGGGTACGTTTCATGGATCATAGATCCTTAGAATGCTAAAGGATATATACACTACAGATGCAATATAAATTCACAAAATCAAGACACGTCATTTGCAATGGTCATATATTGATGTTCTTTATAATTCCAATTTCTGGCCTGAGAATATTTATACAACACTAAAAATTGTACTTCTCCCCATAAAGTAAAAAATGCAACTAAAAAATGATTAAGAATAGGAATGACAGCCAGAGTCCAGCAAAGTGAAAAATGTGTGTAAATGTGACTCCCCAAAAGATGACTTAGCGCCAAAGATTTCAGTTATTCATTGACTTCATTGCTGACCTTTATAATGCGAGGAAAAAATGTAGTTTTGATCCATATATGCTTTAAAATTCAGTTTCAAGGAACTGAAATCTCTATTCAACTTAAATTTGCGCAACTTTTCACTTCGCTCTTTGACTGGAGTTTATTTACATCCGAAATATTGTTTGAATATAGTTGCGTTTTTTTCCCTTTATAATATAGAAATGTGTAATTTTAAGTGTTTAAAAAATCTGAGGCGAGCAGTTGAAATTTTTAAATCCTCAACTTAACATTGTATAACCCCGATACAAAAGGAACATAAAACTATATATATTTGTATTGATACTTTTGCTAGTGACGTGTCCTGATTATGCAAAGTTGCCTAGTTTGAAAAATAAACGCATCAGTTCTAGTTCTTATAATTCTGTGATATTATACTGGAGATATATGTTCTGATTATGTTATAATGACATATATATGTCATGAAAAGTATAGGAGTGATTAAAATATTTTCAAATTTACAAAAATAATAATAATAGTTCAAAATAGTATTTTATATTGATGCTGACCCATAAAAAATTGTAATTTATAAAATTAGTTAAATTATTCATATTCAAAGGGAGACAATAGTGTTGTTCGTAAACCCTGTTCTCTTGCACCAAAAAATGCGCATTCCATTTGAATAACCAAAGGTGATTGTCATTTTAGGAGTACAGAACAGGGTTTACGAACAGCATTAATATAATATGTTAAAAAACAATTGTTTTAGCGCATAGTTGATGCAAGATTCAAACTTTTTTTATCATCGCTTAGAAAAAAAAAGCAATTCAGCACTAAATAGCACTAACAATACTAACAATTTAGCACTAAATTCAGCATTTCTAAATAGCATGTATTGTGCACGTTTTTTTTTTTTTTTGGTGCCCGTGATTTAAGCAGGGCCAAACACGTGGTTTCGGAGGGCCCACCTGGGGATTGCCACGTTTGCTATGGTCAGCCCGGCCCTGCTTGAAATGACTATAAATATGTATAAATTGCAATATATAAATCATTAAAAATATTAACACTTCACTATTATATTGTATATAGTAGATTAAAAAAAAAAAATAAAAAAAAATAATAATTGTGAAACAATAATATATATTATATATATAAATTTTTCATTGCTTTTTTTTCTTGTTCTTCTTTTGATATATTTTGTACAGTTTATCAATTTTTACTAGAAAAACGGTGGTCATCGGGACCGAACTTTCCAGGGCCCTCTTGGAAATCTCTTGGCAGGACAGGTCCCGCATGAAACAGCATAACGTCTCCCAACCCTTTCCCGATATATGCATCAAATAATAAAATAATAACGGTCTTATTGTGGGTTAAATTTTTTAATGTTTACCGGAGGTGTATACAGCGACTAATTTTGTGTACTAAAATATTGATTTTCTTCTTGGCTTCTATGGGCTTATGGCTATATATATATATATTATACATTATTAATATATGCATCAATCATATGGAGATTTCAATTGACGCAAAGCTCCATTTTAATTCATGCCAATAAAAACCAATATTTTAGTAAAAAGACTGTGTACAACGTATAATATATCATCGCTCTACATTATTTTATATTACTGCTTTTAAAAGTGCAGTATTGCGTGTGGTGAGCGAACTAAGTGACATGCAGGGAAAGTTAAGTCGCTGCTATAGGTTTTATTACTGTTACAATTCCAGATGCACCCCCTTTGCTCGGATTCTAATGAAGTAAAATAGAAATAAAATTGAAACTGTATTAACTTCAATATATTACAATTGATCACCTGTAATTTTTTTGGTGTTTTATTTGTGGAAAATGGTTTCAGAAAAAGGGGTGCATCCGGTTGTAAAAATCTGTTCTTATTTTGGCCAAGGTGTTTTAAGTTATAGGAACACCGGGACAGCGATAGGTGAACGAGACCTGCGGTAAAGAGATTACAATGGCAGAGCGACGTATAATAGTGGTGTTTCTTCAGATTTCATATAATATTGCCTGGATATGTGTGTATATGTATGATAGGGCTAAAAGAAAGCCGCGTTTCTATATATATATACTCTGAGCTAGAAATAAAATTATTACACTCCAGAAAACAGTATTGATTTTTGCGAGTATATTATTTACATAACTATAATATATAATATATATATATATATATATACGCACGCACACACACACATATATATATATAAATCAATCAATAGAGATTTGACTTGAGTCCCGTGCACTGCTGTCCCTGAATAAATAGGCAACTTTTCACTTGCTCATTTAATGTGATATAATCTTATTTTATAAAATTACACAAACACAGTAATAGCTATAAATATATATATTATAAAATAAAATCGATTTTAAGCCCCTGAAATTTATATTTATTTATTTTAACTAATTACTAGTAATAGTAGTAATCATTTATACTCTATACTGGGTTTCTAGCAGTTTTAAACTTTCATTTTCCCTGCATTTTCCATGTTTTTCCAGAGATTTTATTATATTCTTTTATAATATTAGAATGTCAAATATTATTGCAATAGGGTGCAGTTATCATATTTGACAACCCCACACCGCAGGTGCGATTTTTTTGGGGGGACATGCCCCTTTTTGTCAGAAAATGCAAAAATAGTTATTTCAAAAAATTTGCTATTACATTTAAAGTACACTTTAAGTTAAGTTTAATATTTTTTACATCGTTTGAGTAAAAAATTGAGAGAAAATGTATTGGTATATATGTTTCTTTAATTCTAAGTGACAAGTGACTGATATATTCTTTCAGCTGCTTAAAAAAAATAATAGCTTTTTTGTTTTAAAATTTGAAATTTCAGATGTTTCAAGAAAGAATTCGCGAGAAAACGACAATTGAAATAATTCAATAGATCATTAATTAAAATATTCAATTTGCAATCTTTTTTTTTTCTCTGTAAAAAAAAAAAATAAATAAATGAAAATATTGAAAAAATCGCTTTAAAACTCAAATTAAATAAAAGTTGGTCTAATAAGTTGTATACAAAATACAAAAAAAAAAAAAGTTTTAAAATGAGATAAATTTGTATAAAAAAGAAACTATTTTATTGTTATAATTAAACTATATTATTTTCCAGTATTTTATGCTTTTTTCCCTGTTTTCCAGAGGTTTTCAAATTCCCTGTTCTCCCTGTTGCTAGAAACCCTGGTTACTAATGATACTATTCAATTATTTTATATAGTTTCTGAAAACGTTATAATAAAATAATAATTAATGCAAGTATTTTTAATTATAGCCTGTAATGCAAAACTTATATATATGAGCATAATATGAAATATCAAGAAGAAAAAAATGCGGTTAGAATTATATTGCAACTAAAAGCAACTTCTTCATTCTTATTTAATCAAATTATAGCAAACCTAATAAAAATAAGTAACATAAAAAAAAAAAAAAAAATACTACGAAGCTCACAAATGAATCCCTTGGTCACATGATTAAAAACATGGTGTTTTTCGTGAGTGCATTGGAGTTTTAACCAACAATTATATTCTATACTATATACAGGCATCTGTTAAAATGTTTGCAATTAATACTTTCGTTAAGTTTTTTTTAATTACTCGCTGTTCCAGTTAAATTTATCATGAACTATCATCCTATCATGTTGAATACTGTACATAAAATGTGGATTCCTTTTTAAATTTTATTATATTATGGCATTATAAATTTGCGGCTTTTTTAGCATGAAAAAAAATCATTCTTCCTCACTATTATTTAAATATTTTCTTATAAAGAAGAATATTCCCAAATGCTTGAACAGGGATACCGTCCTGGCACTCAAACATTAACCAATATACCGTTGGTATGTATGTACCAATATATACCCAGCTACCTAGTTTTCTTTGAATACTGGCTCCAAGGCAATTATTTAAAAAATGTTACGCCTTTCAAATTATCATATATAAGAATACCAAAAATGAAACATTCATTTTCTTGCATATTATTTTTTTCTATTTCAAGAGTCTCCAGTCTTCAGACCATAATAATTCTTGCTAGTGTAGCATAAATCAATGGGTAAACTAATTTAAAACTTTTTGCACTGTTTTCTAAAATTTATTTCTTTATAAACAATGCAAATTAAAGTGTATGGGTGTATTTTATTTTGTAATAAACTTTCCTTGGTGTGAACAGGTTGATGGTTGATGTAACTACTTCATTAAAAATGTATGCTTAGATGATTAATTGATGTGATACTGCAATGTATTACTCTGCATAATACTACGTGTGTGTGTGTGTGTGTGTGTGTGTGTGTGTGTGTGTGTGCGTGCATAATGCAGAGTAATACTTATCCAATAAATTACTAAACTAGCCTATTGATTGTATTGATCAGATGTTGATCGATACTTAAAATCTAACATAAAAAATTGCTACTATTAGTCTGATGTGGTTTTTAGTCAACAGCTATCAATCCACTTAATGTAACTTCTAACTGAAGCATCAGGAAGGAAAGGGTTACAATAAAACAATAATTTACTTTTCATGATTGTGGCCATTTTTATTAAAATGATTCATTTAAATTGCTTTAATGATGTTATGTAGGAACGCACTGCTGAGTCAGTCTTTTTAAGGGGACTGGCTGTTTATCGTGTTAATCTTATAAACGCGAATTTGTGTCGACGAAAAACTTCAAACGAATACTCATTATGTACAAGTCTCCAAGATGTGTAACGGTTGAGTGCATCACAAATTTGATCTTTATGCATTTAGGAACTTTCTAAAATATCTGGATACGTTTAGATCATTCATATTTGGTCGGGATGCAAAGTACAAAGCCAGACTTACATAAACATATCAGTATATTTTTTTTGTCCTACCTTAAACTTTCACTTATACTTTAAATAGGAGATAATAGTTAACCTGCAATGTATTTTTTTTATTATTATTATTTTTAAACACTGAAATGCATGATTTTAATGAAACATTTTATGATTTAGTAGTCTTGTATTAAACATGCTGTTATTATTTTATATGATGTTGTATCCAATGCCCTATACCAAGTAATTTGATCATTTAAAAAAAAAAAAAAAAAAAAAAGAAAAAAAAAAGTATAGTATTGCTTGATAACAAAATTGAAAGTACCTTATCTAACTCAGTGAGTTCAGTTGCAAACCTGCTGATGTAATGACAACAGCATTTCTTATTCTATAATTAAGTTACATGTGATGCATTGTTATTTGATACATGCAAAATCAAAAGATGAATAGTGAATCAGTTGCCTTGTACAAATTATTTGCATGTATCAAGTAATACTAATAATACTTAAAATTGATTGGTTTAGTAATGGGCAAGAATAAAAGTTCTAAAATTATGGATGAAGATTATTCTTGGGAGTTTATTTTACAACCTCTAATTTATGTAACCTTCCTGTATTTGTATATTGCACTGAGATTTAGATCTATTATAAATGCTCCAAATGCCTAAAACTTTTCTTTTTTCTTACTATTTTGTTTTGGAGATAGTATCTTATGCATTAGGATCAAATTACAATGCTCCTGAAAATTTTTAAGTCTCTGTGGTTTCTGTATGCACCCACATTGTTTAGAGCATTTTAATCACGTCTGACCTAAATTTGCGTCCACAAGATATACCAATGTAACATAAACTCTAGCCAAAAGTACTTCTCATCTTGATAACACTCGATGCACACATATTTTATTTTGCTGATCTATCAGGTAAAATAATTAGAGTAACCAGGAGAGAAGATGTTCTGGCATGTGTGTGTGTGTGTGTGTGTGTGTGTGTGAGTATATATACACACACACACACACACATTATATGAATATCGCCCTGCTTGCACCCAAGGGAATTTGCAGTTAAAGGTCATCTTACAAAAGGGCATACTTGCAGTAATTGGTTTTACATGGTGATCTTATGGCAGATGCACGCGCAGCCATGATTTTGTCTAACTGCAAGTATGCCCTTTGCGAAAAAGTGTAGAAATGCAAGTACACACTTTGAGCGCAACCAGGGTGATATATATATATATATATATATATATATATATATATATATATATATATATATATATATATATATATATATATATATATATATATCGTCGTGGTTCCGCTATATTGTCCGATGTCCACTTGGTTCAAAGTTTACTAATGTCTGATGTCCATTTGGTTCAAAGTTTACTAATGTCCGACGTCCACTTTTAACTACTTTTGAGGAGACACAAAAAACTAATTATCTTCTTTAATATTTGCAGTAATAATGAGACATTTAACAGTTATTACTATCATAAACATAGCCAAACAAGGCATAAAATTTTAAAAATAAATATATTATATTTTTATTAGAAATAGAATAATTGTACTCTTTCGGTTGAGTCAAAAAGTTTGCGGACTCAAACTTTAAGAAATCATAACTCATGAACGGAGCGTTGTATTAACAAAATAAAAACTTATTCTGAATTTTCGGTATATTGCCTATAAATATGATGCTTTAGTTTTTGTATTGCACGTTACGGTATATTAGCAACAGAGCAAAATATGACGCAACTCACCAAAAATATGCGTAAAAATTAGTATTACTTGCTCCAAAGTTGACTTAAATAAAATCAATAATAATAATCGCTGTATAGAAGATCTAATATTCAAAATTCCCTTAATTTCGTTTTTAAGTTCATGTACTAATAATTTAAACAAATTGTCATACAAATTAATACATCCGAAAATATATTGGAGTATAGTTTAAAAAAATTATCACAAACAAAATTAGGTCAAATTGAATAGGTTCGTTCAATTATTTCTATGCAACTGCAGACAGTAAAAATGTCAAATTAAAATATAGAGTCAAAGAATTCATAACTCAATTTCAACTTCAAAATTTGCAACTTCTCTAAAAAAAAAAAAAAAAAAAAAAAACAGTCTGTTATGAAACAGAAAATTAAGGGGCGCAATTCAGTACATATTTTTAAATGAATCTAAACGAAATTGGTAAATTTATTCTAAATTAAAGAAAAAATATAAATTCAATTCAAGCACTGCATGTATTTACGCAGGTTGCTCAACAATGGATAAGTAATATTTCGGGGTTATGAATTTCATACGAAAATTTTATTTTCTATGTGCATAGAAAAAAAAAAACTTTTTAAAATAAGTGCAAAACCAGCTATATAGGGGTGGTTTAACACTATACTGTTTTGCGACCTGTTTGCCATAAAATTTACAGATAAAAATTTTATTGCATTCCATGTTTTTACAGAGAAGAACAGGTCAAAACATAATATACATAATACATACATAGAATTAAAATATGATGACAACAAATTAAATATATTGTCTGATATTGTATTTAAAAAGTCAATATGAGTTGTTGTTGTTTTGTTTTTTTAATAGAAACTATTACAAAAACACTTTTTTCTTATCGTCTATTTTGATACAATAATTTTTCTTTATATAATTTTGTATATAATAAATTTTTGTGATCAATTCTTAAACCACCAAATGCTGATTAAAAATGTTAATATTTATTATAAATGTTATAAAAAAAACTCTAAATTGATATCAGCGTAATTTTAAGTTGAAGTATAACATCGATTGTAGGAAAGTAAATTTACTATAAAATTATTTATAGTAGCTTTCGTAAATTATTGTACTGAAAATTAACCGTACTAAGCCGGTAAATATAGCTATCAATTTTTAAATTAATTTTCTTAAAGAAATATTGTTATCTTTTGTTTAAAATACAAGTTTTGACAAGCAAATGATATCTGCGTGTTCATAAAAGAGGCGTATCGCGGATCAGCTGACGTATTTTCTTGCAATATATTTCGAGTTTTTATTGTATAAAATTTCAAATTTGTAAGCTATCTATAAGAAATTTGAAATATATATGTAAAACAAAATTCTGGATTGAAAAATATAACAAAATTTTTTTGGTTCAAAATGGACATCGGACATTAGTACTTTTAAAAAAAAATGGACATCGGACATTAGTAAACTTTGAACCAAATGGACATCGAACATTAGTAAACTTTGAACCAAGTGGACATCGAACAATATAGCGGAATCACGACGATATATATATATTTTATATATATATATATATATATATATATATATATATATATATATATATTTACACACACATATATATACCTCTGGTCAAAAGTTTCCAAACGATTCGTATAGGCAACCACCCTATGCTATCGTTTTGAGAAACTCAGCAGCCGCTGCAGCCCTGTTCGGAAACTTTTGTCCAGAGGTGAACATACACACACAGATATACAAACATATATGTACACTCCCCCTGAATAAATCTGACCGGTCAAGTTTCCTCATATATTTAACATTTGGAGACTTGAACGCTGTGGTCAGATTTATTCGGGGGGTGTGTACATCACGCAAACATAATGAGATAGTTTGGTGCTCTGCCCCATAATAGCAGCAAAGTAAATTAAGATAAAAAAAAATAATATTAATAATAATAATAATAAAAAAAAAATATATATATATACATATGAGGAGCACCTCAGGACATTCATGATATTTACACAATTCAAACACGTACAAAAATTAAATAAAAAATACAATTAAAATATGGTAGACATACCATAGCAGGTAGGTAATGTGCAGTAGAAAAAGAGCAGCTTATGAATGAGCAATAGTTAAAAACCATGCAGAGCTTGGTCCAAATTACAAGACATGCACTAGGTTGCTTTTTTTTCTTCTTTTTTTTTTCTTCTTCCTTTCTGTTGATTGCAAGTTTGTGTAGTAACCACATGCAAACTTTGTGTTAAAAGGAAGATATTTTTTTAATCAGCAACATTGTCTTGTAATTGCCACATAAAACTCGGCAGTGCTTACCAATAGGCTTAAGGAATTTGCAATTGCTCAACAGCAATGAGATTTACTTGAAAACAAAAAAATTGACGTAATTTTAATTGTGTACATTTGTTTTATGTTTGTACTATATTTAACTATCATTTTGCGTCATCAACTAAGTGTATTGCAAGGTTATTGATTGAGCCTTGAAAAGCGTCACTCACTTCAACACCAATGTTGTGATATATTAAATGCCATACTTTGATCCAATCACAGTCTCAATTGAACGAACGAGGACCTGCCTCGGCTCACGACTTGACAAACTGAACAACACCAACGTAACATAACATAACACCTGCATCTTGGCGACTCATCAAGAAAGCTAATAGAGAAGCACTCTTCCTCATACACTATCTTGGCCAGTACAAAAATAAACTTATTTAGTATTCATCCGTTACTGGAAAATATGCTATCATGACAAAATTAATATTGCAATAAGTGAAAAGCATGATTACAAATAAAAGTTAAGGAAGAGAAAAATATATTTTTTAACAAGGTGGAAAATCAGAAAACAGGAAACATGGTAAAATAAAAAAGAAAACTTTTTTTTTTTGGCACAAACTTACGCATAATAATAATAATAAAAATGTTACTGTAACTTCAGTGGAAAATAGAACATCCCACAGTAGTTACTTCCTAACATTTTTTATTTTTATATATTTTTGTAGTAAACTAAAAGTAAAATCACAGCCATAAAATACTGTCAAGATAGTTTAGTTGTGTGGCCTCCTAGTGTCAGGAAGTAAGAATGCTCCGCACAGCTTCATCTAGGGCTGCATCGCCCCCTGAGCCAACCATTGCCTCGTCCTCATCCAACAGATCAAGATGGCGAGCATCTGTTTCACCATTGTTAGGCCTCTTGGCTCTGCTACGTGTTTGCCCACCCTCACTTGCTACACTATCAGTAGGAAGCACCTCTTCCCCTCTTTGCAGGTTCAATATAGAGTCTATAGCACTCTGAACCTGAGCATGCAGATCATCCTCATCTAAGCCTATCCCACCACCACTCTCCACCTGCACTGGAGCTTCCTCATCCCCATTTGTATCTCTCGTGGCATGAGCTGCCGCAAGAATCAACGTCCTTCGACTCCACGAATCTTCTTCGTCCTCATCTTCTCCTTGACTTGCGTTTTCTTGCTTGCAGTAACCACTTAGTTCACGTTGAATTGCCTCAAACTCATCATAACGTTTGTCCAATTCAACTGAACTCTCACTTTTTACTGTATTGTAACTTTGCACTTCAGTTAACTCTTTCTTAATAGCATCATTTTTCAACACGTCTTGAACAACTATCCGTAATTCTTTTATATCACTACCACTGGCAACACTGCTTGGCACAGAGCTCACTTCAGGCTCACTTTTGATGTTGATGTTTTCTGCGACAGTCTCTGCTTCTGCAACAATAACAGAGGTGAGCTGCTTGCAATGCCAGCTGTAAAACCCTTGACTTACCCTTCGCAGCACTGGCAGTGGCTGTTGCCTCATCCTTGAGTAGCTGAAGTGACACTTGTTCCTCAGCTACAAACATGCGATCTATCATCATCAGCTCTGAAGTTGGCACTTCTCTCTGTATCACAAAAATGTATCAGCAATGCAGCACAGTGTTTAGCATTATACAGCATACCTGACTTTCCATCAGTAGCAGGTACTGATATTTGTGAACCATTTGCTCAAATTTATCCAATAAATGTTTGGCTGTTGCTTCAAAAAATTCGTCTGCTTTTTCCAAATCCTTGTGACTTAGCATTTTTTCATTGAATACATGGTATCGCACTAGGCGCTTGCATGCATCAGCACGGCTTAAGAATGGCGTTAGAGTGTCAGGCTGTGTGGCTTCCCCCTGATCAGTACGTAGCTGCTGTTCCATACTGAAAAATAAGCAATATGTAGCTCAAAGTTACTTTACTGAAAACCAAGATGGAAACACAATACTACCCAGTGCACGGAATCACTTCAAATTCAAAAATAATTTATTACCTATGTATATGTTTAAATGTATATATAGATAGGCCTATATATAAGCTATATATTAAAAAAAAAAAAAAAAAAGTTTACAAACAAGCTGATCAATAAGATATTGTTTTTTCCTCTCATCAATTAAAGTAGCTTGAACAAGGATGTTATGAGCTGATTTTACACTACATTTGAATTTAACTGCTCACTTAAGGCGGAGTCAGGAAATAACATTTTCTTTCACCATAGCTACTGGACAAGTATTGTAGTTTATTATAATTAAACAACATAAATCACAAAAATTTATTTGATTCAATTTTGCCCAGTTTAGATTATTTGTTCATGGCTTCCTATCTAAAATCAAAGTACTTGAACTTTGAATGGCAATATTTATGCTCTATGTGGGTCTAACTAGCTTCGACTCATGTATGAATTAAGCAAATATAATAATACGTATAGTAAGCTTGTCGTCTTTGTCAGAGCAATAAAAAACAAAAACTAACTGCACAATTAATTCATTTGTGAAACTAATTTTTGCATAGAAAAATGTAATTTAATGCCTCCCCTAAATTTAAGCTGTATGTGGTTTTTTAAGAGGTGGGGAGTGCACTGAGAGAGAACATTCCAAGAGAGAATGGTGCTGTTTGTAAACCCTGTTCTCTAGTACCAAAAAAATGCGCATTCCATTTGAATAACCAAAGTTGATAGTAATTTTAGTAGCAGAGAACAGGGTTTAAGAACAGCATAATTGCATTCTGAGAGTACATTCCAGATGTGGGGTTGCACACCCCATGCAGCGTCTGGTCTTTGCCAGCATAAGCTTCCTTAGCGTGCAAGGGCTAAATTAAAAAATTATTACTAAAAAAAGGACCTATCAGTTCCTTTGATTCTATAGTTACACAAAAAATATAATTTGCTAAATGTAATGACACCCCTCATGATCTTCAGCAATATTTTAACTCCTTACTAGTGTCTTATTTTGAAAGCTAACTGTTCCAAATACTGGGTGGCAAAGGTCTAAAATGAAGACAATCTATATTTTTCCTAGTGACATCATCAGTCATCAGTATGCAAACCTAAGTAGCCAAAATAAATGTTTTTTTTATTTTTTTTTATTTGCCAGATTTGAAATCAATACTTATCATAAGTACAAAACATGCAATAAAACGATTTGGGTTTACAATCCCTTTAATTAGGTCATTACATTTTTTTGACCTCCTCCAGAATCAAACTTTTAACTTTCATAATGTTAGTGCAGCATGCTACCAAGTGGGTTAGCTAGACAACTAATGATAGTTGGGTGTGCTTGTAATTATTTTCTATTTCAACACTTTTCTGTACTTTGATTAATTAAGGATTCCATTTGCAAGTCTTGTACCTCAAAATCTGCAAAGAAAACTTTGAAACTTTATGATGTCATTTGAAAGTTAATAAAAACAGCTACGTGCGATAACATTTTCAGAACTTGTGACCATCAGTTAGGAGAGAAAATTATTATTGACATTAACATACGCTCTTATGGCACTTTAAAAAAAAATAATCATTTAAAATCTAGTATGGCGACTCCCTATTTATTATTTTATTATTATTATTTTTTACATTTTTGAAGATGCTTTATCCTAAATTTTTGTATTTTTCTTTCTGTTCAACATTTTAATCAAAACCCACAGCAGCTGATTTCCCACCTTAATTATACAATTAAGTTTATACAAAATAAGTACATTTGCAAGAATGGCATGAGAGTTTATGAGCTAAAATTAATGTATTTAGTTTTTCACAGAATTTTCAATAACCTCCTGGAACTCAGTAACTGCAGCACCGCTGTATCTCTACTCTTTCAATGGAACCACTGGCCAACTTCCAGTTACCTGTTACCTTCCACAGTGTTATACAAGTCTCTTGATTAAATACGGCTATAGTTAGATGCTGCTAACGTAGCAGCTGTTATATTGTTATATATATTGTCGGGTTCGAGCACAAACCGTGTATCTACAAAAGCAGCAAAGTCGACTTATATTTTTGTATATAATTTTTAACTTTGTTGCTTTTGTAGATACACGGTTTGTGCTTCAACCCGACAATAAATTTATATATTTTTTAAAATTAAAAATAAAACCAACACGATGGTTGTGCTGAATTGAGATTTTTCAAATGAGAGGATCTCACTGAGGCACTACTTCCTTTTGTTTTCTTTCCTTCCTGCTAAGTGCAAAGCAAGCTTAGCATAGGTGATACTTACAGAGAGCATTTATTGAAAGAAGGTTTAAGTGGTGATGAGGCAGGCCTTTTGATGCCTCTGGCTGTCCCTGGCTGTGGTTGTAGGCTGGTAGTGCATGTCACAGCCACGGCTGGGGCTGCTTGTACAGATGTCTGCATGGCTGTTTGCACTGCTACCTGCACAGGCGTATGCACAACTGGCTGTATGACAGGCTGAGTGACTGCTTGCAACACAGGCTTGGCCAGACTTGAGTTGCTTGTCACAACAGGACTTATCGCACTACATGGTAATGTGCTGCTGCTACTGCTGCTGCCACTCACTGTTGCCACACCTGCGGGGCTTGCCTCGCTATTACTTGCCTGTAATCACAACCAAAATATGTCAACACTTAGGACTTAACTGGCTTCAAATTTATCAATCCCTTGCAACATTTAAAAAGCTTGAAAACTATCAAAATCCAACATTACAAATACAATTAACTGTATTTATTCTTAATTTTTACTATGATAAATTTGAAAGGAAAGGATAGAAGAAACCAGCAAGGGCTTCACCATAGTGAAGAGAGTCCCATAGCTTGGTGAAAATCTTACAAGCACAGAGATAATGAACTAACATTGGAAATATTTTGGCAATAAACTCCAAGAGAGATGGAGTGTGTTTTGCCTTCATCAGTCCTTTCAGACTCAGAGAGAAACATCATTCATAGTTTCTCTCTGAGCCTGCAAGTTCTAAAGAAGGCAAAACACACTCCATCTCTCTTGGAGTTTATTGCCAAAATGTATCCTTGTGTTAGTTTTTTTTTTAAATTTTTTATCTCATCTCTATGCTAGCAAGATTTTTATTAAGCTATGGGACTCTCTTCACTATGGTAAAGCCGTTGCTGGTTTCTCCTATTCTTCTTTCTTTCTTTCTTTCTTTCTTTCTTTCTTTCTTTCTTTCTTTCTTTCTTTCTTTCTTTCTTTCTCTCTCTCTCTCTCTCTCTCTCTCTCTCTCTCTCTCTCTCTCTCTCTCTCTCTCTCTCTCTCTCTCTCTCTCTCTCTTCTCTTCTTTTCCTTTTTTCTTCAAATTTATCATACCTAACTGCGATGGTTATTTTCCCTAATATCTCTTTAATTTTTTCTAATCTTAATTTTTCAAATGGATATTTCTAATTACACAAAGCACACAAACAACGTACAAATAAACAAAGCCACTGATTAAAACACCAATTGTATAAATATTATTATTTTTTTGAAATTAGACATTACGATATGATAAATATAGTAAAAACTATTGTTCCCACCTTGTTCTTGTCTGCTGTGGTGTTGAGATAAAGCAATGTTGGTGCGGTGTGCACAGGAGGGGTTGCACTAGTTATGCCGCTGCCTGAAGTACTAACACAAGTTGATACTGGCATTGCCACTGCCGCCGGGGCAGATGCCGATGCGCATGCCAATGGCGTTGTCTTACTGCTACTTGGTGTATTTTGACTGGGTGCAATGGCACGCTGCTGGCTGCCAGCTTGCTGCTTTTGCTGTTGGGGAGTCAGTGTGATGATTTGGTTGCCCACTTGGTGGTAATAGCACACTGGTGGTGTCTGACCTCCACTGCCCACCTAAACACAAACAAATACCACTTTTACACACTATCATATCTCATTGTCATGTTCCATCCTGCTTCTCTAGGATGTTTGAAATTTGATAACTAATTAATCAGGCTTCTTACTATTGGCAAAGTGCACTAACTAACTAATCACATGTTAGGAAAAACTTACATTTTTTTTTTTTCCATTTTTGCATTGGTGTCATGCTAACCGTAATTTTGCATTTAACTCTGGGGGGAATGTGATGGTCATTTAACATACTTAGACCACCGCTGCACTCACCATCAACACACACACACACACAAAAGGGTAAAAATTCAGAGAAACCACATCAATATAAGAGACCGGATTTAAAGTTTTTCAACATTTTTTTCTGTCATATTTAGGTCACTTTTAATGAAAAATGAGTGCGAATTGCGCAATTTTAAGTCGTTTAATACCCATTTATTTTCAACATTTTTAATGATTTTGCAACATTTTTCAACATTTTTGCATAATTTTGCATAAAAAAAAAAAAAAAAAAAAAAAAAAAACGAAAAACGAAAACATCAAAATTTTAGGGTAAAATTTTAAATTACTACATAACTTAGCTTAAGGCGGTGGGGGACAGACTTGGACCTGAAATAGCTTAAAGAAGAACTATATTTTCCCAATAATTTTTTGTACATTATTTAATTCCAATAAAACAAACACTATAATTTTCAAATAAAATCAAGTAAATTTAAAATATTTTTTTTATATACCAAAAAAAAAATTTAATGATATTTTTAATTGTAAAAAAGTTTCTAATTTGACTAAAATTTCCCGTTCAAATTTAAATTTCAACATTTACATGCTATCTTTAAAGTGCAATAACTTCAAAATTTGATCGTGTTTTCACATGTTTGACATAACTAAATTTTTAAGTAACATTTCTTCTTTACTTTGTGTTATTATTATTATTCGCAACCGTCCTAGTTTGAGATATCAGTAGGTCACCTACCCCCTTAACATTGGAATAAGTTTGTGCCATTAAAATTTGAATTTTTTTTGTGCTAAACTAAACTAAACTAAAATCAAAGTTTATGTATTTTTTTTTTTCTTTCACCATATAGGACAACGCATGACAAAAGCTAACAAACAACAATTTTAATTGTTTTATTAATGAAATCGTAGAATAAAATTAATACAAAATATAGGGGGCGGGGGGGGGGGGGGGGGGGGAGAGAACATTAAATATTTTGAATTACGACATTTTGAAATTTTAATAAGCCAATTATTTTATTATTTTTTTATTATTTTTCTTTTTGATGACGTTGCATGTAATAATGTTAACTAAAAATTAAAAAAAGAGTGAACATATATGTTAAAAAAAAAATAAACTCATGATACCCTATATGGTAATTAAAAAAAAAAAAAAAAAAAAAAAAAAAAAAAAACTCCCTCATCTGACAACTACGATAAGTTCTGAAAATATTCAGTAGTATTTTGGGTAGTTGTTATACATTGAATAACAACGAAAATCTTTGGGATAAAAATTTGAATTTTAGAGATATGGACTTTTTATCTAAACCTTGAAAAATAGTGTAAACTGAAAATTTTAGAAGATATAGACAAATATCTTAAAACCTGGGATTTCTACAAGTCAATTATTATTATTTAATGTATTTTTAACATTTATTTTTTCTGAAATTTTAGCAACCATAAAAAAAACTTGTGAAAGTTTGTGTAATCATTGCGGAAGCATAAATAAACAATTTTTGTGCTATTTTATAATTTTCAACATTTTCAACATTTTTTCCAAAAATTCAACATTTTTCAACATTTTGCTAACATTTTTGGCTCAAAAAATCACCTGTTTGTGTGACATTTTTGTCAAAAAAATCAACATTAAATCCGGTCTCTAAATATAACTAGCTCTGAAAGTCGCAACATTTTTTTTGACCCTCCCCCCCCCCCCCCATTTTTTTTATCAATCGGATAAAGTTTTGAATTTTTAGGGCACCTTGCAAATTTTCGCTCTGGTTGCACCATAGAGAAGGTCTTTTTTTTTAATGTTTTGGAAGGCATTTATCTCCAGAAATGCACATTGAATACCGTCATTTGTATTTTTTACCCATAGTATATTGTTATATTTAGAAAAAGGAAAGGTACCATCGCAGTAAGGACAAACAAGTGACGATAAAATTTGATAGGGAGAAACTAAATGAGAGTTGGCGCCAGGCAGCAGCGTCAACTGAAAATCTCAAATGGCGATAGTAGAGTAAAAAATATATATTTGAAAAATATATATATCATGCCATATATTGTCTCAAGCCGTTATGCACGGCCCTATGCACGCTAGGCCTGCAAGGCTATGAGCACTTTTATGCATGTATAATTAATTAGGAGTTAAAAGGAATTTTAGTAGGAGGCAGGGGGTTGCAAGCACAGCAATATATTACATAACAATAAATATAACTCAATAGTTACAAACGTTTTGCCTTCCCAAAGGCTCATCAGTGTAACGGGAAGAGTAACACAGTCACGCTAGAGATGATGCTCACACCACATCTGCTAGCAGACTGTGCAGTGGTCTGCAAATTTACTGAGCTTTTATACCCAGTTGCCCCGTAGCCTCACGCGCCGATTGGTTAATAAATCGGCGCGTGAAAATTCGAACGTATTTTAAACCACATACTCAATGTCTCTCACATGTCTTCCAACTCCAGGCACTTTTTGTAGTCCAGCGACACTAGCGACACCGCACGCGACACCTGAACTACAATGTTAAGCTTACGAAGCTTTTAGTTCCAGATGTCACTACTATTGGCGCAGCGTCGTTTTATATTGGACTACGCGCTAACATAGGGAGTTGGAAGACATGTGAGAGACATTGCCACATACTTACTGTTACATACATATTACTGTGCTTTTAAGGCGAAATAAAGTAAAAAGAAGACAGGAAAGAAAATAGGGGATGGGCTACGATTTTTTTTATATGTTTTTTCCTGTCCGTCCTGTGTTGTCCCGCTAGAAAAATATCTTTGACTGCAAAACGGTCCGTTCTTTCTAGTAGCCCATCCCCTATTTTCTGTGTTACTCTTCCCGTTACACTGATGAGCCTGTGGGAAGGCGAAACGTTTGTAACTATTGAGTTATATTTATTGTTATGTAATATATTGCTGTGCTTGCAACCCCCCGCCTCCTACTAAAATTCCTTTAACTCCTAATTAATTATACATGCATAAAAGTGCTCATAGCCTTGCACGCCTAGCTTGCATAGGGCCGTGCATAACGGCTTGAGACAATATATGGCATGATATATATATTTTTTAATCTACTATCGCCATTTGAGATTTTCAGTTGACGCTGCTGCCTGGCGCCAACTCTCATTTGGTTTCTCCCTATCAAATTTTAACGTCACATAGTATATTGTTATGCGAGTATATTAATGTAATAACAAAATTTCAAACAAGTATAATTTTTTCATGAAAAAATCCCCAAATGGCCCGCGGGCCAAATTTTTATTTTTATTTTTTACTTTTGAGATTGCTTGAACTCAATTTTTGGAATATTTTCATCAAACTTAAATTAGAGTTAAGGGAGTAGGGTACCGACCTTATATCTCAAAAACTAGAAGTGTTTGGGGTCTAAATTTGGTGTCATTGTGTAGCTAACGGTCACACCTAGCCGTGATATAAATTTCATGATGTTTTGAATGTCCCGAAAAAAAGAAAAAATTATTGAAATTAACATTGGGTCTTATGGGCTTAAAATTTCAAAAAATCATATAAAATTAATTTGCACGGTGACCCCTCAAAATTTTTATATATTTGAATTTTTCTCAAGCTGAAGTATCATTGTGCAAAATTTCAGATTTTTAGGACGAGAAAAGTTTGAGTCTAATGGCCGACGTCGGTCCCCTACTCCCTTAAACAAGATTATTATCCAGTATATTGCGCATTCCACCCCCCCCCCCCCCCCACTATTTTGTGGATAATTCTTTGAGCTTTCAAATATATAGCTTATTATCTATGTAACATGAATTAAGAAAATACCATTGTGGTTGATATATATATTTTTTCTAATAAAAATTTATAAAAACTATTTTCTATTATTATTATTACCTATTATTAGATATTATGATATATTACTCATCAAAACTCATCATCTATGAAATCAACAATGACCTCATGATTTATGAGGAAAATATACTCTAGTATAATTGACTGATAAAGGAACAACTGTTTCGAGACCGACTATAAACAATTTCACTCACATCCGCTTCCGTTTTGAGTTTTGACTTACTGCGCATGCGTAGCAAGGAGAAACGGAAGCGGATGTGACCAAAATCGCTTATAGTCTGCTTCAAAACCATTGTTCCTTTACTAGTCAATTGGTAAAAAAAAAAAAAAAAAAAAAAAAATCAGGATTGTTATGTACAAATTGAATGAAGCGCCAATTAGTATGCACTTGCAGACATTGAAATGAATGATCATGTTACACTGTCCCACATGCGTTTTCTGAACACTAATGGAATTCCTTATAGCATCCAATTGTTTAAGGTAGTGCTATTGGTAACTTATATAATATATAATTATATATTATAATGAATATTAGAAAGAAACTGTGACTGAGAAGTATGAGAGCAGTGTGTTACGGTGGTTTGGTCATGTTGAGAGAATGGGTGATGAAAGAATAGCAAAACAGGTATTTCATAGTACAGTGGATGGAAGGAGAGATAGAGGCAGGCCTAAAACTTCATGGTCTGAGGTGGTTGGAAGATGTTTGAAAAATAAGAATGTACGCAGTATGAAATGCAAAAGGAAATGTATGAAACAAGGTATGAGACTGGAGGAAGCAAGTGAAGTATGTCAGGATAGGAAGTTGTGGAGATCTATCACTGGGTCAGGATAAAACATCTGTGTTGTTGGCTTACCCCGAAAGGGATTATAGCACCATGATATGTATGTATGTAATAATTATATATATATTTAGTGTATATAAAAAAATAAAAATAAAGAGGGGGGGGGGGGGGACATGAAAAGTGGGTGGATTATAACAACAATATAACTTATTGCTGTTTAAAAGGGGTGCATGCACTTTTGAGGGAGACATTTACAAACACAATTAAAAGTTGTTTAGTTCTAAGAAGAAAATAATAATAATTAAGTCATGGCACAAAATATATGGCTGCTTAGGATGCTGGCACAATCAATACAGCAGGTAAACAGAATGTCATTTACACGTATACCAAAAATAAGGCCTTTCTTGCCATAAGCTGCATCCAGGGTGCTGAACCAATCAGAGAGCGTGTTATAAACCTACTAGTCAATTATAGTTGACTATACATAGTTAATTACACTGCATCCGCTCAAAGTAGTTTTGGCATATGTGTACTACCCTAGCAAGTAGTAGCTTACAATGTTATGAACAATTTATTTATTATTATAGGAATATATATATATATATATATATATATATATATATATATATATATATATATATATATATATATATATATATATATATATATATATATATCTGAACTCTTTTAGACTTAAATTAATATGTTATGAAGCTCCCTTAAATCTATTGACTAACAAAGGAACAACTGTTTTCAGGCTGACAACAGCGATTTCGTTCACATCCGCTTCCGTTTCGACGTACTGCGCATGCGTAGTAAGTAGAAACGGAAGCCGATGTAAGCAAAATCGCTTAAAGTCAGCCTCAAAAAAATTATTCCTTTATTAGTCAATACATTATTTTATATCTTGCCTTGAACAAATTTATTTGTTATAAAATGAGGTTCCTAAAAACTCACTCTGTGGACCGTGCATGTTAATGCAAAACAAAGGACTGGTGGTGACAATATGCTCTCAGCAAGCATGCTCTCTATATTTCTGTTTTTAAAAATGTTACTGTTATATTCACTCTTACAAACTTTTTATAATTCATTAAATACACATGTACTGTAACGCGTAGAACACCTTAAACAAAAAAACTTAATGCTGTTCGTAAACCCTGTTTTCTGCTACTAAAATAACAATCAGCTATGATTAATAAAATATAATGCACATTTTTTGGTGCAAGAAAACAGGGGTTACAAGCAACACCATTTGCTAATATCCTAATGAACTTAAATATCAACGTTTATTTGACTGGAGTTGTTGAGTTCTAATTTATTTTCCATTCATGAAAAGGCAGCTACGGTTTTATGACGTCACAGTTAGCTTGTTTCCTCGGACATGGACCAGTGACATGTGGAAAATAAATAATCAATGACTCCAGCCAAATCGATGTTGATATTTAAAGGAATAGACCAGAGAAAAACATAAGCATTTATATCACAAAACACTTAATGGGATATACATAAATAACATTAGTTTGTCTCTAAACCCAACAGTAGCCTCATAGCAGTGATAAGAACATTCGATTTATGCAACCTGCACAAGATTTCCATACTGATTTTTGCACGTTTCTGACATCAGAAACATGAATTTTCATGCAAATTGCATACTTTACAGTATTTTCACGCTCTCTCATGGGGCTACATTAACATTCTGGTAAAAATTGTCATCAGTTTTGAAGATCCCATTTTGTGTTTACTCATTAAAAAGCACATGTTGTTTTATGTGGTCTATAGCTAGTACGTTAAGTACGTTAGGATATTATACCAGTTTTTTCTTCAAGGCGTTCAATGCCTTTAAGTTTTTATTCTTTCCCCACATGACTAATTATGGAAGATACTGAACATCGACTGTCAAAGTCTACTTACAAACTGCAGTCCTTGTGCATGCTGGCCAGGGATGGTGGGCACCAGCTTTCCTGTTGCCAAAATACGTTGCTGTTCCATGAGAAGTCGCTGGAACAACAACTGGTCCTGTGTACTGCGTTGCTTCTTGCCAGCAATCGCCTGCATCTGGGCTTGCACGTGCTTCAAATGCTGTAGCACACAACAAAGCATTCACATTCACTGCACTGACACTTCTGTCTGGTGCCATGCAAAAGATGAACAGTTTAAAGACATTCTCTATATTTAAGCTGTTCAACTTTCAATAGCAGCAGCAAAACACACCAAATTCTGCTTGACATGCAATGGTAAATTGCCGAGTGACTTTACCTGTTGTTTCTGAGGTGTCAGTTGAATGGTTTGAACCTTTGGTGAGACGAGCCCTTGAGGGAGTCCTTGAGGAAGCATCTGCGGAGGTTGCACATGTTGAATGACTATACCAGGAGTAGGTGCAGCTTTGATGGTGCTGTTCTCAGGGGTGGAAATGGGAACTAAGTGTGGCAGTTGAGACTCCACATGAGCCCCTTGCTCAGTAGAGGACGTTACTGTGTTGTGAGAGGCAGGACTGGATGCTCTACATGTTGTTGAAGTCACAGTTGATGGCAACACACCATTTGATGTAGTTGCTGGAGGCTGGGGGGTTGGCTGAATATCCACACTTTTTACTGCATCCATCTTCACACCAAAGTCTGATTTCTCCACTTTTATAACTTGTACTTTTTTCTTCTTGTTGGAGACCAAGGCTGGTCTAGGATGGCATGCCACCCCTGCACGTGCAACAGGGGCAGCTGCTACACTTGTGCTGGCAGCACTTGAACTCTCCAGGCTTTGATGTCTATGGCAAGTATGTTGAACACTTTCACTAGAATTTCTTCTATGGACTAGTTGCTGTACAATTTGAGGTTGAATAATTGTAGCATTTTTGCCTGCTGCAGCATTTATCATGAGATTTGGCTTAGGGAAACCATCAGCACCCACTACAATTGTGCCACCAGCACCAATTGTAAGGCCAGGAACAGTTTTGTGAACAATTTGATTAGCTGCTTGTGTAGTACTTGTGGTAGCATGAAGAGTGGCAACAGCAGACGTGGTGACGGCAGCATGCTGTACTTGCACTTGTGCTTGCTGGACTATTTGTTGTTGTTGCTGCTGCTGCTGTTGCTGTTGCTGCTGTTGCTGCTGCTGCTGCTGCTGTTGCTGCTGTTGCTGCTGTTGCTGCTGTTGCTGCTGTTGCTGCTGTTGCTGCTGCTGAGATTGCTGATGTTGTTGCTGCTGAAGAACTTGCAACAACTGTGCACCTTGAGCAGTCAGCACAATTTGATCGCCAGCTTGGAAAGCAAAAGGAGTGCCACTTGCCACTGCTGACAATATTGCAGCTGCAGCAGGAGAATTAGGCGCAATATTAGCATTCTGTAATGTTTGCAACAATGCCTCTGGTATACTTGTCGTTACATTAAGTTTATCAGCAGATGGTGGCTGGCTCACTGCTTTGTGAATTACAGCTGGGGTTGCTGGTACAGGTGGCGGGGGTGGACTGCTGAGCAGAAAACCCTGAGGCATTGCCTGAGTCATAGTTTGTGTCACTGTGTGTGTCACTGGTTGTGCCACTTGTTGAGTCACCTGTTGGTTCACAGCTTGTGCCACAGGCTGTGTCACTGTCTGAGCTACAGGCTGTGCCTGGGGAACACTTGGTGGTAGCTCAGTGCTTGTGCCTGTGGATACCAAGTGGGGACCTCGTTGGCCTCCAGCCTGAAACATCACAAATCAACACTGGATTTTTCCTCTTATTTTATTTAACACTGAGGTCACAGCATATTTTATTTTCAAAACAAGTCGTCTGACTTCTCTTGGACAATTAACTTGCGCAGTGATCTCTGCGCTGCTTCATGCAAGTTTATTTTCCTCATAAAGGCTAGCATATTGAGATGTGTGTTAATTTTCTAGAACTGCATGATTTCTTTCTCTATCACTCCTTGTAGCTGCAGTTTCGTGCAATTTCGTTGCTTGCATGTGCTTACCCCTTCTCTACTTATTGTTAGCTACCTCTTTGTTATATTGATTTTTACTAGCCGAAAAGAAGGAACTACACTTTATTAAAGGCATAGAAAACAGTGAACGGTTCTTCTGAAGTTGTCACGAACCCAATGCGTTGTGCATCTGCTACAGTAAACCCTATGTATATGCACAACGCATCGGGTTCGTGATAACTTCAGAAGAACCGTTTCGACGCAACAGAGACAATATATCGCACGCGTAGAATGAAAAGCTCGTATTAGAAATTCCCGTGTTTTCGAAGTTTGAATCGTTATAATATAAAAATAAAAAGTCACAAAAAATTGAAACTACTTTTGTCGTGCGGCTCATAAATCTGACAATACATTTTATAAATTTCATATTTTTGTCGCAAACAGTTCATTCACAATTCATCAATTAGTAAACTAAAACACCCTGTTTTGAACTTTGTTCAAAAAAGTGAAATTAAAATTATTTTTCCCATGCAACAACAAGCAATAAAAATTTCAAATTGATATCATAGATTCAAGAAATGTTACTTATTCTTAATGTACAGTTGAAAATTTTTTGCAAGCAACCCCCTTTGTCAAAATTTGCAAAAAAACGATCTGGCATTGTATTAATGCTTTGAAGCTGAAAATTATTTTAGGGGTGCAATTTCATATTCTTAAAAGATTTCTTTGCAGTATACAAAATTATTTTAAAATTAACTAAACTTATGAATTAATTAATTTATAGCCCCTGTATTTACGCAAATAGCAGTACATAAAATGCCTGATTACCGCAACCAGCAGTACATCAAATTTTGAAAAATTAATTTAATATTATGGAAATAAGATATTTACATTATTAGCAAAAGAACATTCAAGGGATTCAAAATTGCACCCCTAAAATAATGTTCAGCTTCAAAGCATTAATATAACGCGAGATCCGTTTTTTTGCAAATTTTGGCAAAGGGGTTGCTTGCAAAAAATTTTCAACTGTACAATATGAATAAGCAACATTTCTTGACTCTATGATATTAATTTGAAATTTTTATTGCTTGTTGTTTCATGGGAAAAATAACTTTAATAACACATTTTTGGACAACGTTCGAAAACAGGGTGTTTTAGTTTACTAATTGATGAATTGTGAACGAACTGTTTGTGATAAAAATATGAAATTTATAAAATATATTGTCAGATTTATAAGCCGCACGACAAAAGTAATTTCAATTTTTTGTGACTTTTGAATTTTTGTATTATAACGATTCAAACTTCGAAAACACGGGAATTTCTAATACGAGCTTTTCATTCTACGCGTGCGATATATATATATCAATTCTGTTGCGAACAATATGTGTAACTCGTATTTTGTCAGGCGAAGCAAAATGTGTAAGTCGTTTTTTGTCACGCTAAGCAATATGTGTATCTCATTTTTTGTCAAGCTAAGCAAAATGTGTAAGTCGTTCCCGAACGTAATGGAGATGGTGCTCGACTTACACATATTGCTTTGCGTGACAATAAATGAGATACACATATTGCTTAGCGTGACAAAAAACGACTTACACGTTTTGCTTCGCCTGACAAAATACGAGTTACACATATTGTTCGCAACACAATCGATATATATATATCGACAAAATCAAATAGTAACCTTGTATCTCAGATTTTGATGTTTTCAAGTTTACAGTAGCACTGTAGCTCAGAAAAAAATTTAAAAAAATTAACTTTTATTTTAACCTATGGCACATGTGTCACACATTATTTCATCTTAGTTTCAAACTTTTACAGCTGATGGTGTCTTTGTAATTAACAAATTAGTAACAAAAAAAATGATTTTTTTTTTTTTGTAATTTTGAAAACAATGATTTTAAAAGTGCATTTCCTCTGAAAGTACACGAGATAAAAATTCCAAATTCAAACAACCAGTAAAGGAAACATTGATTATTCATGCCATGCATACAAAAAAAAAAAAAAAAATTGCAACCAACCCCTTTGCCAAAAAATGCAAAAAACATAACTTTGAAACCACAAGGGTTTTAAAGCTGAAAATCACTTTAGGGATACAATTGTGTATTGGTAATATGAGACCATATAAATTATTTTGTTAAGTTATTTCTGCAAGGAAATATATATTTATTTAAAAAGTATATGTGCTCTGGGTTGCATTTTACAGGCTGATTGTGCTGCAGGCTGCATTTATTAGGCGCTCTCAAGAATTTTACATCATAATTTGGAGTTATTTTAAGGTTATTTCAATTTATGTATCAAATCAGTTTACCAATACAAATTTATGGCTCTACACCGATTTTCAGCTTCTAAACACTTGTAGTTTTAAAGTTACGTTTTTTTTTTGCATATTTTGGCAAAGGGGTTGGTTGCAATTTTTTTTTGTATGCATGGCATGAATAATCAATATTTCTTTTATTGGTTGTTTAAATTTGAAATTTTTATCTCATGTTCTTTCAGAGGAAATGCACTTTTAAAATCATTGTTTTCAAAATTACACAAAAAGTTATTTTTTGTAACTAATTAGTTAATTACAAAGACACCATCAGCTGGAAAAGTTTGAAACTGTGCTGAAGTAATGTGCAATACATGTGCCTTAGGATAAAATAAAAGTTAATTTTTTGTAATTTTTTTCTGAGCTACAGTGCTACTGTAAGCTTGAAAACATCAAAATCTGAGATACGAGGTTACTATTTGATTTTGTCGATATATATATATATATATAAATGCAACCGTTCTGTCACTATCTCTGTAGTTTTGACAAATAACAATGCATAGAAAGTTCGGAGTTACCAGGTTTCTCGTCTGCACCTGTTGGTATCTTGTCAAATGTATAGCCATGGGTCCGTTTACATTGCTACTACTTTATTTATACATCAATAGATGTCAATTTAACATTCCATATAAATTATACTTTATTAGTTTAGGTTAAATTGGTGCTTGGTGGAGCAGGGTACTATACCTGTGGCTGCTGCTGATGTAACAAGTGCTGCAGAACAACATGCTGCTGCGGCTGTGGCCCTGCATTTGAGGAGTGTCCCAACAAGTGGGCCAATGGCGCATGTGTAACTGTACTGCTTGGAGATTGCAGGTTTTGTAGTAACACTTGTGCTGCCGCCAAGGCTGCTGCTGCTCCTCCAGGCTACACAGTCACATACAATCCGATATTATTTGGTAGTCAGCATTGCTCATTAGCAAATCAATGGAAACTATATACAAGTGTGTGTGTGTGCTGCTATGTCCAATCTACAGTTTGAGACAAATGACAGGTAACCATTTAAACATGTTGCTATTTTGTGCGCCTCAAATGTTATGTGGGAACAATATTATTACATCATATTCACGTGTTTTGATGCGTGCTCAGGTGTAGCATTATCTATCATGTGACCTGCTTTAGCCAGCAAGCCAAAAACATGCCTTGTGATGCACGTGAATATGACAGAATAATATAGTTTCCACATAAAGTTTGAGGCACGGAAAAGAGCAGCAAGTTTAAATGGTTACCTTTCACTTGTCTAAAACTGTACATTCAATTTTTTTTTTTTTTTTTTTTTTTTTTGCTGCAAATGCACTGAAATGAAAATGAGTCCAAACTTTGGGGTTGACTCAGCATTTTTTTTCAAGGCCAAGTGGACATCAGACATTACAGTGGCACTGATTTTATATATTGATTGGACAGGATGTATAGAACATATCAGAAAAATAAAACAAATCCACAACTTTTGAATTTATGAACGTCATATTGCAGCAACAAAAAGTTTTTTATTTTATTACCTATATATATTTTTTTAATAACTATTATTTAAAAGCCTATTTAATTGAAAATGTGTGGGCATAGTTTCAGATCTTTTAGGTTATTAATAACATTGCAAAAAATAATTGGTGACTCAGAGTGCCTAACAATATAATTGTAGAATTCTTATAAGCATGCCAACTTAAACTGATATATTTAAACTTAAAACTTAAACTACGTTATCAATAAGACAAAAAATTTCAAACATATTTTTAGTTTTTAAAAATTTAGTACACGCTGCCTTGCGCAAAAAAAAAAAAAAAAAAAAAAAAAAAAAAACTAATAAATAAAAAATAATATAAAAAAAAAAAATATATATGTGTGCCAAAAACTAACTTAGAGTATCTTGCGATTCGCTGGTGTGATCCAGCTGAAACTTTAACTGTACATGTCATTTACTGCTTTTACAGCACTTAAAAACACCCAGCGCTATAATTCTATTAGTGTCTGACGAAGCACGAAGAGGGCACAAGAGAGAAGAATATATGTACGTATATATATCTATATATACCTGCGGTGGGATTGTAATGATGTTGCCATCTCGCTGGATTATCACACGACCATCTTCTCCCAGAGCAATGCGCACCTGATTTGTCAAGTGACTTTGCATCTGAGCTTGCTCGACCTGTTGTTGAACTACTTGCTGCTGCACTTGTACTTGATGCTGAACTTGATGTTGGACTTGCTGTTGTACTTGATGCTGAACTTGTTGGATTTGTTGTTGCTGGGGAGGAGCCTATAAGTACAAAATGAACAAATATAGCAATAAAGAATCAGATTTTATTTAGACCACTTAAATACAAATAAATGGCATGAAACTAAATCTACAATTAACACATATTTTAAGCATCATTTAAATGTTAAAGGGGTTGTTAGGAAATAATGTTTTCTTTCACCATAGCTACTGGACAAGTATTGTAGTTTAATATATATATATATATATATATATATATATATATATATATATATATATATATATATATTTGGTTTAATTTTGCCTGGTTTAGATTTGTATTATTTGTTTAAATATGGCTAAAAATGTGGAGGCTTCCTATCTTAAATCAAAGTACTTGCACTTGAATGGCAATATCAACGTTCTATGTGGGCTTAACTACCTTTGACTCACCGTGTGACTCTGGCAAATATATAATAACTTTGTCATCTTTGTCTGAGCAATAAAAAATAAAAACCAACTGCACAATTATTTGATTTGTCAAACTAATTTTTGCATAGAAAAATAAAATTTAATGCTTCCCCTAAATATAAGCTGCTTGTGGTTTTTAAAGAGGTGGATGTACACCGAGAGGACAAGATAAATGCATTCCAGATGTGGGGATTGCGCGCCCCATGTAGCATCCGTCTATGTAGCATAAGCTTCCCTAGCGCTCAAGGGCTAAATTCAAAGCTTTTTACTATAACTTTGATTCTATAGTTACACACAAAATGTAATTTGCCACGCGTAATGAGACCCCCTCATGATCTTCAGCAATATTTTTACTCCTTACTAGTGTCTTGTTTTGAAAACTAAATGTGCTGTGACCACATAAATACTGGGTGGCAAAGGTCTAAAATGAAGAAAAACTAAGTTTTACCTACACTCTGGCCAAAACAAGGTCGTTCCCTTTGAAAGCTGTATCCGCAGTGCTAAACCAATCATCATGGAGCATGTTATAAGCCTGCTAGCCAATCACAGTTGACTTTATATTGTTAATTACACTGTATCCGCTCAAACTAGTATTGGGAGAAGTGTAGAGACATCATCAGTAGGCAAAACCAAAGTACCCGAAATAAATTTTTGCGATTTTTTTCTTTGCCAAATTTGAAATCAGTACTCATCATATGTACAAAATATGCAATAAAACGATCAGGGTTTACAACCCATTGAAGAATTATTTGCAATTTCAATAAAAAATGCTTCTTATTTTGAAATGATTACAAATATATCGTTCCTGCAGAACGTGTAGGATGGATCAGAAAAATCCCAAAAATCAGAAAGTTTGAAGTTACACACGTCATATTGTTTAAAGGCCCATTTAGTTGGCAATGTGTGCGCACAGTTTCAGATTTTTTATGTTATTAAAAATATCAGGGGGGGGGGGGGGGAGGAATAGTAACTTAGTGTTTTTTGATTATAGAATTTTTAAAAGCATGACAACTTAAACTGATATATCTACATTATTCTGCATGGAGCTTGTTGTCATCACATAAACTGTAGTTTTCAGACTGTTTCTACACCATTTTGATTGATCTCTAGTTACTGCTAAGGGGCAAATATTTAAGACAGCATGAAACTGTTAAGTTAAACATTTCTACATGAAAACCATATTTCCAGTGGGTAAGTAAGTTAATTATTAGTCCAGAATAAAACCCAATGTAGGGAAAGTTTGCCAAGCTCGCTTAACTTACCTGCATGGCTAGAGGAGCTGCCTGGAGCTGAGCAATGAGGTGAGACGGTGTTGCTTGCTGTTGTTGTGGCTGATGTGGCTGCTGCTGCTGTTGCTGCTGAGAGTTCACCACATCATCATTATCTTCCAACATTCCAACATCGTCTTCATCTCCTATCCCAGCTGACTTCATGATATCTGCTAGATTTAGTTTGCTTTCACTCTGTTGCATTTCACCCTCCTTGGGCTTCACTTTCTTTTTCTTAGGCTTGGGCTTTTTCTTAAGTGCCTGCAGCTGGTTGAGAGCCACTTGGGCTAATGCAGGAGATGGAGCCTTACTTACAAGTGTAGCTTGGGCCTGAGGAGTGTGTGCTTGCTGGGGGGATGGTGTCTGAGTAAGGTTAGGAGGTGGGGAAAGAATGGTGCCTGGAGCAAGAGCTAGTTCTGTGCTGAGTCTACGCTGCTCAGGCTGCAATGTAGCTTGCACCACTTGTTGCTGGGCCATCAGACTATTGATTAGTTGTTGTTGTTGTTGCTGCTGCTGCTGCTGTTGCTGCTGTTGGTGCTGTTGCTGCTGCTGCTGCTGGGCATTCACAACCTGTTGTAAGTTGGAGATAGTTACTGGCTGTGACTGCTGTAGTATACTGGGAGATGGCGCTCGCAATTGAGGCAACTGCTGAAAACTGAGCGATGGCACAGCGATAAGTGTGGGCCCATTGGATGTCTGGATTTGCTGCAGTTGCATTGCTCCACCTCCTGTGATTAGCCTCAATACCTGCTGTTGTTGCTGCTGTTGGGCTTGCACTTGATGTTGTTGCATTGTACCACGTACTTGCTGCCCTAAGGGGTGGTGAATTAAAACAGCCTGTCCCCCCTGACCTGGCATCATCACAGTCCCTGTCTTAGTACAAGCTCCCAATTGGGCTCCTTGCTGGGGAGATGGAGATTGCTGGGGACGTAAAATAAACTGAACACCAGTGCCTGGCTGCTGAAATATCATTGGACTCTGACCTAAGGCTGGTATCATTTGGTTCAATAACAAACCATGAGGAGATAACATAGAATTTTGTCCAATTAATAACTGTTGAGTGGCAGTGGGCTGCACACTTGGTTGTGCACTTGTACTCTGAGAAGTCGTGGCCGCTGCTGACGACTGACTATTACTTGTATTGGTTACGTTGACTGTAGTTGCAGTGCGACAAGATGCTGCCTTACTTCCATTTGCAGGCTTGGGCAGCAACTGAGGTTGCTTGGGTCGCACCACTAGAGGCTGCATGTTAGGTGCAGGTGCCACTGTGAGCTGAGTGCGCCCTCCTGCAGATTGGATGATTTGCACGAGCTGGTGTGGACTAGCCATCAACTGCTGCATGCCTGCCTGAAGGGCTTGGTGCAGCACTGGAAGACTGCTTGTAGTTGCCGACACAGGAGGTGTCAAATTGGGAGAAGGGGAGTGAACGGGTGTCAGAGGTGGAGGTGCTGGAGATCTCTGAGTACTTTGCTGAATGTGATACGTGGGTTGAGGTGAAGCTTGTTGTTGCTGTTGCTGAGATGCAGGAGAGCGCAGCAGAACTCCAGGACTCGGAGATGGAGTGGGTGGAGCATGTGGAGGCGCTGGTGAGCGAGTGGAAACAGGAAATGGAGAGGCAGGACTTGGAGGTTGCTGATTGGAAGCCGGATTGGATACAAATAAACCATGTGGAGGAGATTGAAACGCAGCGGGGGTCAAAACAAAATGGGTTGGTGCAGAGGTGACGACAACTTGCTGTTCTAGCCTTTGCTGGGCACCATGCTGAAACATAGGAGTTGTCACATTAGAAATGCTACACTGCAACAATTAAATCAAGTGTTCCACATAGTAACCTTGAAGAAGAGTTTTTTTTTTTTTTTTTTTTTTTTTTTGTCTTGCGACCTTGAATCTTACCTGTTCTTTACATAGTTGTATAAAAAAATGAAAAAACTACTACGATGTTACTATATATGGAACAGCTGAAATACTATGGGTGTTACCAGCAATTTCATGACTACATTTTGTCTCTTAAAACATGTAATAGGAATATATAACTTTTTTCGAGCCTCCATACAGTTGCTTTTACAAAAACCAATTTCTCAAGCCTTGTTTTAAGAGAATGGCTCCAAAATGCTATAGGAAATTAGAAGTAGAGTTGCTTTTGTTGTGCCAATTTTGATTCACTACCATGCTATGCTAGGCATTACATTACCTACTAATGAAGTATGTCTGACAAGTTCTTTTAACTAGTAAAGAAGCACCTGCTTTGCGACCAACTTTAAGCAGTTTCGCTCACATCCGCTTCCATTTCTATTTACTACGCATGCGCAGTACATCGGGAACGGAAGCCTATCTAACCTGTAACCAAAATTGCTTAAAGTCGGCCTCAAAACAGTTGCTTCTTTATTAGTCCATAAAAAGTACAGTAAAAAATATTTAACACATACACATAATTTCATTTTTTTTTTATTATTTTTTTTTTTAAACTTGAATTTCAGAGGCCTATTATAAATTTGTAGAGCACACTGTTTGTATGCCACATATTGGCTTTGGAAGAGTTAAAAATCTTTTTCATAACAACAGTGTTATTTATATTAAAATTTAACTAAAAATAAGTCTCTTATACACTAATTTTTTAAATCATGCTTAACATTACTGAAATTATTCACCGCTTAAGAACACCATTTCTAACCATAATTACATTAGTGTTGTTCGTAAACCATGTTTTCTTGCACCAAAAAATGCGCATTCCATTTGAATAACCCAGGGGTGTGAAGCTGGTGCCGGTGCCGTGGTGCTGTTTGGTGCCATTTTTTTTAAGGGCACCGGCACCGACTGTGGTGCCTAAATCTGAAAACGGCACCGGCACTGGCAACAGCCGGTGCCCAAAAAGTATAATAGCACCGGCACCGGCACCGGTGCAAGAGCTACAAATATAGTTAAAAAGGGCACCGGAGTAGTTGTGATTTAAATAAAATAAAAAGGTGCCAGAAAAGCAGAGATGAATAATTATAATTAATATTTAATACTCTATAAAATCTATATTATATAATACTAAAAACTAAAAATAGTAAAAATAAAAATAATGTGATAATAGGTGATAATAGTAATACTATCATAATACTTAGGTAATAATAAAATAAATTTTTAAAAACGTACATATCCATCGAAACATTGAACAAAATTTATGAACTGTCATAAATAAAGATGTTGATATATGATAGTCGAAATACTCGTATTTTTAAAACTTTTGATTGAGGTTTTGCTGGTTTTGTTTTGTTTTAATTTGTTTTCTTTCCTTTTAAACTGCTGGATGAGTAAATGCCAAATATATGACACCTTTTTTGTTTATGTTTCTTCTTTCTAGTATTTTGTTATGATTGAACATGTATTCTATAAAAATGATATCAATTTTTTATATATTTTTTAAATATATAAAAACTTACAATAAAAACTTAAAATTATGCCTTAATAATAATGAATTTTTATTACTCATCCTTAAGTTAAAAAACTTAATCCATAATTAGTAATTTAAAATTTAATTAAATTAATAACTAATAAAAATGAAAAATAAAAGAAACTTTTGCTATTACCTAATAACAAATAAAATATTTTAATTATTTTTTATACTTTAAAAAAATAGTATAGTAGTCTGTATTGTATTTACTATTTACTACTATTTATTTTATTTAGGCTTATTTATTATTATTATTTAGCCTATAGTATATTTTATTTCACATTTAACTCTGGCTTTTTTAATGCAAAATTAAGAAAAATAACAATAGAATAAAAAATTATTAACTTATTAAAGACCAAGACAATTTCCAAGAAAAAAAAAAGCCACCGGCACCGGCTCTGGTGCCGGTGCCGGTGCCAACATCTGAAAATGGCACCGGCACCGGCGCCAGCCGGTGCCAAAAATTTAGAAAGGCACCAGCACCGGCGTCAGCCGGTGCGCAAAATTTAAAAAAGCACCAGCACCGGCACCAGCCGGTGCCGGAAAATCAAAAAGGTTTCACACCCCTGGAATAACCAAAGTTGATCGTTATTTTAGGAGCAGAGAACAGGGTTTACGAACAGCATTATTGAGTACTTATTCTAAGACACACACACATGTATATAGATATGAAATAATCCATGTAAAAAAAAAAAAAAAAAAAAAAAAAGTACATCTAAAAAAATAGATTTCGCTGAAATTGATCTATTTTGTTAAAGCCATAGACCACATAAAACAGCATGTGCTTTTTAATGAATAAACACGAAATGGGATCTACAAAACTGATGACAATTTTTACCAGAATGTTAAGTTAGCCCCACGAGAGAGCGTGAAAAAACTGTAAAGTATGCAATTTGCGTGAAAATTCATGTTTATGACGTCAGAAACATGCAAAAATTAGTATGAAAATGTTGTGCGGGTTGCATAAATTGAATATTCTGATCACTGCTACGGGGCTACCATTGGTTTTTGAGATAAACTAAAGTTATTTTTGTAAATCCCATCAAGTGTTTTGTGATATAAATGCTTATGTTTTTCTCTGGTCTATTCCTTTAAGGATCCCATAAATAAATAAATACCAAATTTCAGGATCATGCAATCAAATTTCGAATTTTTAGAGCGCGAAATTCAAACATTATAGGGGTTTCACAGTAAATTTATATAAAATAGAGATGCTTTTTTTTTTTTTTTTTTTTTTTTTTTTTGACAGTAAGTTGAACTATGCTCAAAAAATCGATTTTTAAATAATCGAATGTGGTTAAAAAAAAATCATCAATATTCCATAATTATGCCATTTTTCCACTTTTTTTGACAGCGGTGACACCCAAACCGCTACGAATTTCTTGATGATTTTTTAAGGGGATATAGTTGGTATGTATTGTCACACGTAAATAACCTTAATTGTTTCTAATGCTAAAATAAAGAATTTTTAAGGGAATTTTGAAAATTTAGAAAAATGAATTCCTGACGTTTTAAAATTCATTTTTCTCACAAAGTTATCTTTTGTAATTTTTTTTTTTTTTTTTTTTTTTATATTGATAGTCAAAGTTGTCCACTACAAGGTTTATAAGGTCCACGAGGTATTTTTTTTTTTTTTTTTAGTTTTAGGGCAATAAATTTTTTTTTTTTGAACATTGGAAAAAAAAAACTTGGTCTCACTGCTTTTATTTTTTTTATTTAAAATCATATTAATTTTTAAATGTTGCTTTTTTTTAGTGGTAGTTATGAATTTTATTAGGTAATTTAACATAATTTTTCAAAATTTTAACCATATTCAACCTCAATTTTCTCAAAAAGTAATTTTTTTTGTTATATACAATACCCAAGGTTGTCATCTATAACATATAATAAGGTTTCTGATGTATTTTTTGGGTTTTAAAAGATTTAAAAAAATATCAAAAATGGATAACACTTTTTTTTTTCCATCTTTTTTTCAATGTTTTTTAAATCCTTTAAAACCCAAAAAATACACCGGAAACCTTATAAATATTATTATTATTATTATTATTTTTAAACACATAATTTATACAAAATCCAACCAAGGCATAGCCTTATTGGTTGGTTCATTATATTTTTTTCATAGAATGTCATAGTATTAAGTAATTACTAAATTAATCAAGAATTATGCTTATATTTCTAAACAATAAAAGTAAATTATCTATTATTAAAATTGTAGACGATAACCTTGGTTATGTATATATATATATATATAAAAAAAATTTAAAAAATACTTTTTCAGAAACTTGAGGTTGAACATGGTTGCAATAAAAAAAAAAAAAAAAAAAAAAAAATGCCCCCAAAATCTACAAAAAAAATAAAATATTGTAAAATTATTTTAAATTACCTAGTAAAATTACTTGCTCTGATTTTGCAGAATTATAAATTTCAATATTTTTTATTTGAAAATTTAAGTTTGTTTTATGAAAAATAGACATTTCAATGGATAAGTGTATGTAAGTCACACGATTTAAAACTTACTGGCTGCTTTGCATGCGTACACCGAAGTGATGTATGTTTAAGTGTTTCATAAAATTACTAATAATTAATAAAAAATAATAAATAAAAACTAAGTATATGTACATAAGGTATTGAAATACACAATTGTACAAAGTTTTAGAGTTTTTAGATAATTTTTAAGCAAGATACACTACTTTTATGCATATTTTTGGAAGATTACATCATATGTCACGCAATTGCTAATGAACTGTAATGTGCGAGGAAAAACTAAAACATCATATTTACAGCCAACATACCAACAATTCAGAATATATATTTTATATATATACACACACACACACATATATATATATATATATATATATATATATATATATATATATATATATATATATATATATATATATATAATGCATAGTTTCTTTAACGAGATATAATTTTTTGATTGAAGTTGGAGTCTACAGACTTTTTGCCTCGTAGCATGTAAGGACTGACGAAGGTATAGTACACCCAGTTTCTCTTAGAGTTTAGTACTAAAAGCTATCCAATATGTGTTATTTTTTTATTTTTTTAACCCCTGTGCAATTAAGTCTTTAACCAACTCTCTTCTCTATGGTAAGGCCCTTAATGGTTTTCTATTATTTTTTTCAAATTTGTCATACCTAGAAAATTAAGGGTAAATATTACCTCGGAAAAAATCGACTTTGCAATATAATTTATTGATAAAAAAATTATTAGGGAATAGGAAATGGAGATGTTAATTTACAAGGATGCCTTGCATGAGAGATAAAAAGTTCTAACCTGGTCTGAAATCAACTAATTTAAGGCATAGACAAGAAGAAAACATTAGCATTTATATCACAAAACACTTGATGAGACTTACAAAAGTAACATTAGCTTATCTCAAACTGCATCTGCAGTGCCGTAGCAGTGATCAGAAAATTTCTATTTATGCAACCCTTACAACATTTTCATACTAATTTTTGCCTGTTTCTGACGTCATAAACAGAAATATTCATCTTCAGAAACACAACTTGAATACTTTACTGTTTTTTCACCTCTTCTGGTGGGGCCACATTTACATTCTGGTGAAAATTGTCATAAGTTTTGAAAATCCTATTTTGTGTTTAATAATTAAAAAGAACCATGTTGTTTCACGCTGTCTATGGCTTTAAATTAATTATTTATAAAAACACCTGTTGTGTTTCATTTTGGAAATTTCTCTCATATAGGGTGGTTTCATTCATGTTAAAGTCGACACCAAAAGTGAGTGCTACATAACATGGGCCAGTATTGGAAAATGACTCATTTTGCCAGTTTAAAAATACTTTGCAATACTTTTGAGAGCATTGATGCTGTTAACAGGTTGAATTAGCTATATTTACAATAGCTAATTTTCCAAAGAAAATAGCCAAAAACTACATTTGTCCTATGCTGAGCTGAGCAATGTAATTCACTGCTCAAAAAGAGCATCAAAAAGCATCCAGAATCAGGGTAGGCTCACTCGGGTGTTGTGACGTCACGTGAATCGTTTTGCCCATAAGGTTAACATTGTATTTTCCGGAACAAGTGATGTCACAGCTGCTAGTGATCCCCCCCTGATCCAGAATGGCATCATGCGCAGACGCCCTATACAAGTGTTGTCAATTAACAGCTGCATTTTCGAATTTTTCAAATCTATTTATGTGTTATTCTATCATCATTTTATCAGTCAGTTTTTTAACAGTACAGTCAAAAACTTGTAGAAAATCTACTTTTCAGTTTCCGATATGCAAGATTTTCAGCAATACTTTTAGGGGGGGGGGGGGGAATGGCCCATTGTTAAGTGATCAGAAGATTTGTGTTGAAGCTCTTAAAGGCGTAAAACACCTTGAACAAAAAAGTTGCGTAATATCCTAACAAACCTGAAAATCAACGTTCATTTGGCCAGAGTACTTTATTTCTAATTTATTTTCCATTCACAAAATGCCACTGGCGGTCACTGATGTCACAGCTTGCCTGGTCCACGCGCGCGTAAAACAAGCGAGCTGTGACGTCAGTGACCGCCAGTGGCATATTGTGAATGGAAAATAAATTAGAAATAAATGACTCCGGCCAAATAAACGTTGATTTTCAGGTTTGTTAGGATATTACGCAACTTGTTTGTTCAAGGTGTTCTACGTCTTTAAGTAATAGAAACATAGATCTGATGAGTTATGCCTTAAAGCTTGAAAAAAAAATGTTGTTTTTATTAGCTAAATTGGTATTGTTGTAAAGATTTTATATTCACAAAAAGAAAAATTCTCGAAAATTTAAGCACATTTTTTTAATATCATTTGATTTAGCGAAAAAGAGCGAAACAGAGATTTTTGCTTTTAAGTGAACTTTTTTACCCTCTGCTGCAGGTTGGTCATGGATAATTGGGCTTACAAGCATAACTTACATAAATGAAAAAAACATATCGTGGGAGGGATATTTCTCTTGTTTTACTAATATCTTAAAAATTTAACATGAAAACGACACATGGATCTTTCTTTATAGAAAATTAATAAGAGTATAGAAACCATGCTTCCTTACATTGGGACTGCAAATTTACTTTCTATTTCAAGACACAAAGCGGCACACTGTGAAAGACACAAGTAGAGACCCTTAACAGAGAAGCGACAACCTCATGTTTTTGGCAGACCCGCATTACATTCGTTTTGAAAAACCCGCTAATAGTACCCACACTTTCTAGCATTCTGATTGGCCAGATTCGAGAAATTGTTTGGGTGTCCAATCAGAACGCTAAAAAGTGTGGGTATTTTTAGCGGGTCTTTCAAAACTAATGTAATGCGGGTCTGCCTAAAACATGACGTTGTCGCTTCTCTGTTAAGGGTCTCTAGACACAAGAGCATGGCACGGTCACACATGTGTGCTCATTTATCTTCTCATTGCTTCCACCCTTCCCTTTATCTCTCACCCCAGTTGGTAATTTAAGGGGGAGATTATCTTAAATTAAATATTTTTTTTTTGTACGTTAATTAGTGCATTTAAGTTCAACATTTATTAAGCCCACTCTGAAAGTTAAATACCTGATAACTAATTTATATTTTGGTTAAGTGTCACTTTGCAATGACCAATAGGTTTCCAGTTATAGAGTTGTTAAGTTCAAACTTGCTGAAAAACCTTTGTTTTTGCTATGATGCAGA
This sequence comes from Ecdyonurus torrentis, assembly GCA_949318235.1. Taxonomy (NCBI): domain Eukaryota; kingdom Metazoa; phylum Arthropoda; class Insecta; order Ephemeroptera; family Heptageniidae; genus Ecdyonurus; species Ecdyonurus torrentis. The sequence goes on from OX439127.1 coordinate 50,494,067, forward strand.
CAATCATTTCCCTCTTTGGAAAGAAATAATACAAAATAGAAGAGGGGAAAACAACGCTAAATATTTTTGTTTGCGATTTTTTTGCTTGTACCACAATTTTTCATACGACACATGCATATAAATTAGCTAACAACAAAAACATTGTTGTTTTTTTCCACCTGTAAGGACCATCATAATAGGCTTATACATACTGTACATTAAGCCAAAAATATAGAACACAAAAATAAACATGCACATAATTGATGGATTACCCAGTATTTTTTGATTCAATCAATAATAGTTTGTAATCCTTGTTTCACTTTTTGGAACATTTATAAATGTCACACAGCACACAGGTATTTCTTTTCAAGTAGAATTACGTATTTTCAGGGTCAAAGGAGCAAAAATAAGAAACAAGTAATTTCATGATACCTAATTTCAAAAAAGGCAACATATAAAGCTAACATTCAGAATTTCTTTCAAAACCCAAATAAATGAACCAGTTGAAGCTTCACAAAAACAAGAGGACAACAAAGGAAGTGAAAGCATGGTTTTTAAAGGTACTAAGTAAGAAAAATTTCTTTCACTATAGCTATTGGCCAAGCACTGTGCCATGTTATATGCTTATGGCTTAAATTACCCTGGATTAGATTTTAAGTACTCATTAAAAAAGGGTAAGAAACTGAAGCAGCGGTCTATCTAAAATTTAAGCAATTGCACTTGGAATGTCAATAACAAAGTGCTTTGTGGATGTAACCATCTTCCTCACTCGCATGACTTTGGCAAAAATATAAATAACCTGACATTTTTGTTTGAGCAACAAGAAATAGAAACTAACTCCATTCATTTAATTTTTGAAACTAATGTGTACATAGCAAACTAAAATGTCACGTTTCCCATAAAGTTAAGCAGCTTGTGGTTTTTATTAAGCAAAAGAGTGCACAGATAGAGGACAAAGTAAATCCATTCCACATGTGTGGGGGGGGGGGGGGGGGGGGGGAGAGAAGGTGCACTCCATGCAGCATGAGCTTCTCTAGTATGGGAGGGCTAACATCAATGCTTATTAGGATGTAATAAGATTGATAATGTTACAATAATAATGTATAATAATATGTATATTAATGGTGAATAAAATTGTAAATAATTTAATAAAAATATAGTTTGAAGTTACTTGTAATGAGGAAGTCTATAATTACAATACATACAAGCATACAAGCCAAACCAAATATATACATATTGACTTTCGAAGAACTAATGTAGGCAGAGAAATGCAATTATCGTCCAGCCACTTCATTGGAGCGGCGTAATGCTTTATTGTCAATTTTTACATTTTGAACAGTATACTGAACATGCAGCATTGTACAGATTTTTTTTTTTTTTTCTTCCAAAAATAACCGACTATAAACTCCATACTTCAGTTGCATACTGCAGTTTCTTGGCTTTATTTGCTGGCCACAATAAAACTGGAAGCTTGATTTTAAGCTCTCCAATTGGTCAGTTTTGTGGGCACGGTCTATTTTAGCCAACCACAGGGCAGGAAATCATGCTTCCAGTTTAATTGTGGCCCCAACTTTAAGGAAGTCTAATTATATTAAAATAAATACTCCATCCTCCCCAATTGAACATTATTATTTGATTTCAAATTCTTAAGAAAGAGAGTATTTTTATTTTTGGATATCGATCTTGTTGCGAAAAAAAGGCCTATCTCGTTTTTTGTCAGTGGAAGCAAAAGGCCTATCTCGTATTTTGTCAGTGGAAGCAAAAGGCCTATCTCATATTTTGTCAGTGGAAGCAAAAGGTCTATCTCGAGCGCCATCTACATAACGTTCGGGAATATATTGTTATATTAAAAGCTATGAAAAACCAGCATTTATGATAATAAACATAAAAAAAAGGACTATTATATATTATTTAAGAATTAGTTTGGGCTGAAACATTTTGCCCCCCCCCCCCCCTAATTAAAAAAAGATAATGAAGAATAATATATTATGAGTTTCTTGTCCCACCACTTAACACCTATCCCCCCCCCCCCCTTCTCCCAGGAATATTTTTCTACTACACACAAAAGTTAGTTGTGAAAAATATTTAGTTTAAAATGCTGTGTAAAAGTTTTTTTTTTATCACAGACTTTTAATTATTATCTTAAAAATAAAATAAACTCTTGTAATTATTTTGTTATCAAACAATACACACCTCACAGTTAATTAGCACTCACTTCCAAAGAGAACTTACAAGTTGGTAAATAATAATAAAACCAACGCTTTCTTATGTGGCACTGTGGCAGTGCAGTCTTCTTCTTCTCCTCCCCCTTTTTTTGTTTTGTTTAAAGAAACAAACAGCTGATTCTACCATGCCGGTATCATGCGGAATTAGAATCTTTTGAAATTTTCTATCTTTACTTATGTTTACACTCCATATTGGTCAATATATTTAAATAAATTTAATTTGGCTTACCAGGTGAAGTTGCGAGGGTGCGGCAGCCACAGTGAAGGTAGTGTGCATGTGTTGAGGTGCTGAAGTGGGCGCTGTGGCTGTTGACGATGACACTGCTGCCGCCTCCAGTAGTTGTGGCGTGACATGCAATGCTGCCCCTGCCCCAGCGTCCATCAGGCTTGCAGCTAGAGAGTCGACCAGTGAGCTGGCGTCCAGCTCAGGACCTCCCTGACAACACAATGGTAATACTCAAACATATGAACCACATAGAAAGTTCCCGTCACCTTAGCCAACAACCATATGTGACCAAGTGCTACAACCACATACTCTTGATAGAAGCACAAAATACAACATAGCCAAAAGTCCAAATACAGGAGTACATTCAACTAATTATCTACTTCATTTCTAGGTGTGGTGGGCTGCAGAGGGAATCACGAGTTTACCTGCAGCATGGTGGGTGTGGAGGAGGTGGTGACACAGCTGCTGCTGCTGCTGCTGGCAGAGGACGAGCTCGCAGCCGCCGGAGGTGGGTGGAGCCCCAGGAAAGACTCCAGAGCACAAGGGTCACTGTCAAAACAACACCTGATAAAGTTTTAACCATTTATATCTAATTTAATCAAGAGCCTAAAACTTACTTAATCACGTCCAGTAAGCGCTGTCCACCATCATCCATTTCAGGTCCCTGTCAAGGCAAAATGCTATCAGAAAAACAACCAAAGCCAGAGAAGTAGAAAAGATTGAAATGTAAAGGAACAACTCTACGAGAAGCAAGACATCAATAATTCTACTAGAAGGTAAGAAGAAATTAAATTTTCTAACTGATTATATCTAGCCACAATGTTTGAGACAAATGTGGCAAGCCAGGCCAGCTCCCATGTCAATAATGCGACCTTTAGGCTGCAGCATTCAACACACATGTCTCCCTCCCTCTAAGGCAACAACTATAGAAAGTGCTTACCGACAGCTGGGTGATGGACTTGTGCTTGGCAGGCTAACATGGGGAGACAAATGCAAACTTGGTGGACTGGAACACTGTAGCATCCATCATCTGGAGAAAACAGTCCAAGGTGAGCCGGCCAGCCACTAGGAGCTTCGTGGCGGCCGGCATGGTAACCTAATGTCCCTTCGAACTCAGTTTCTATCTGTGTCTGCACTATGTTGCACTATAATATCAGATTCATTGACTTTGCTACACACACAACCCTCTTCTCCAACTTCAAGTGTAGCTAATGTTTAACCCATCAAGAAATCTTCTTCCTCTTTCATACTGTAACAAAGAATATAAAACATAAAATAAATTGCATTGCATAAATTAATTTGGAATGCTCAACTAAATGAACGTTTTCTCTACATACTAATAAACTTCAGAATGCACTATGTATGCAATATGCTGAACTGATATCTTACGAAGATGAATAAAGGATTTCATGTGATACAAAATATACACTCTACTCTGCAAGTATAATGATTTGTATAAAAATTTAACATGCTATTTTCTTTAGATAATATGTAACCATAAAAACAAATAGTATTTTGCAAAATATATGCTCATTATGAATTGAGATTGAAAGGTATGTATGAGAGAAGGGGGTGGAGGGGAGGGAGGGCCTTTTAATATGAAGAATCATTTACTGGTAATAGTATTATTGTTGCACACTTATAGTTATCAATCTATCCTCAACTAACGTTTAGATGCAATATTTGAAGCTATAAAAAATTAGTCTACATATAGAACTAAAAATTTTAAAAGGAAACCGTCATATATCATAATGGGAGTACCAGTCATATGTAAGCCCTAATGGATTAGATATTAAAAGTCACAAGCAGCAATTCCCAGCGCATTTTCAACACAAATGTATGTTAAAAAAACTAATATTTATTGCAAATGTAAAAAAATAGACATATGCGGCCGTCAGAAACATTTTTTAATGCACCAGTTGAGAAAAACTAAGTATATAGGTTTCCCGCCATGATTTTCCTGTCACTTGTTTGAACAAATCATATTTTCACGTCATCACCACACTTCACAGATGTATACTCACTATTTTTAAGTTAAATGTACGACTATAGCTACGTAATATTAATACAATTTCACAATTTTTGCCATAGTTTACGTTTTTGCCTCGACTTCGACTTCTAAAAAAATTCGATGCTGAATGCCCGAATGGCGACCTAAAAAAAAGACATTTGACATTCGAAACTCGCAATTTACAAAAATCAATCAATAATTGTTTTAACTAACATTTTAAGTTATATATTTTAAATAAGCACTAGAATTCACAAGGAAATAATATAACAGTGTAATAATTTTTTCCAATTATTCTTGTTAAGCGCACAGGAAATGCATATTGTTTATAATATTTCTGTTTACGGTTTACGCGTAAAGCATCTAGTCATTAGGTATTCCGCGCGAAAATCAACAAACTTTAAAAAATTTCATTCGTCGCTATTGCCGCTGCGGCGCAATCAGCACTTACAAATTATGTACTCTTGTTGATAAATTTGCATTATAAACTCTTGAATTTCTTTTAAATAAATTTTCCTTCTTTATCGCTGGTCACAATTACTATATTGCTTTTCAAATAATAATTTTAAATAAGAATAGGCAATAGCTCTATAGACTATAAATATAGCCCATCGTCAAAGGTTATATCGTTCAAGTCATGTCATGGACCAGCTTATTATTAAGGTGATTATACCTTACTATATTATGTGAATTTGCAAATAATCAACGCGGAATATATATATATATATTATATATAACTAGGCCATCAATCAGTCATCAAAATGCACTTTTTTTTTTTCTTGCCCTGCCCTGCCCCCTGCCACATCCACATCGTGTACTTTCGCTAAAACACTCGGTAAGAGATGCGCGCGAGTTCGGCTTTGAAGGTTCCCCTGGCCCCAGAGTGGGGAAATAGCCAAGTGTGCTGTGGTGCCGGTGGAAAAAAAGATGGCTAAAGAACCTCCCGTTTTTAGAAGCACTTAAAGCAATTTCTCCGTTCAACTGAATGCTGGTTGGCTGTGTGCAATAATACTTCATTCTCATTGGTTAACCATATCGTATTGTCGTATTTTTCATTGGTGGCGCTATTAAAAATATACATGGGATATTTTTATGGGCACGTGGTGTTATTATTATTATTATATTGCGAGATTATAAATATTCATTCACTTAGACCCCCTTCCCTGCATCTATTCATTAGGTTGGTGGGTGAACAGAGAGCCATTCTGACTTATTTTTATTATTATTTTTTTTTTTTCAATCTTCTTCTTTTTGTACTTTTTTTTTTTAATTTCCCATATATTCTATCAGTGTTGAATCCTGTATAATTAACATTTACAAAATTTAAAGCCAGTAAAAAAGCCCATGTGGTCCATGTAGAAAAATAACCAGACCTATATACGGTATAATACCTACCTGATGGCCTTTGTCACATAAATACACATTTCATCACAATTTCATTTTATTATAATATACAACTTTCTCCGTTCTATAGTTATAATTTCTCAAAAATCGCTTTAAGAATGATCCCGCAAAATGATCAGGATAGGGAATTAGGTAAATATCACGTATATCCTGCCATTTTCGCGCGCGCGTATATTAGTTATACACTTCACCACCGGTAGCTGTCCCGTGTGCGGAATATATTAGTATTATAATGTGCATAATTTTGAATATGTGTATTATATACATATGAGACAAAACACATACACACGCACACACATATACCCACACCCACACTTGCATGATATGTGATATAATATATTATAGCACGGATACACGCTCCGTGATATATCAATTTGTTGCAACTGCTGCCACTAAACTTTGGTCGTGAATATGCATAATGCATAATCTAAATTTCTCACAAAAATTGTAACTTAATTTTTTTACGGTTACCTATATGTGTGCAAATGTGTCGGCAGCGTACAATAATCTTAATCTATATACTGAAAAAAATCTGTATAACTATATTGTAATCTTGTGATTTAATGTGTATAACGTAATTAAAGTTCCCATGTGAATATATGCATAATATGTATTCTATTTCAATTAAATACAAATTTATCACAGAAACTGGACCTCTTAGTTCACGAAACACGGGATCTGTCCCACAACCAAAAAATTGAGATTTACAATACGAAATAAAAAATTATGTGAATGCATTAAATAATATTTTGTTATTATTTTATATTGAATTATTCTAATGTCAGGATAGTTTTACTGCAGTTTTAACTATACACTTTACACTCAGAAACTAATCAATCCTTTTGATATGATTTAAAATAACATACTGTTTAGCATTTATTTAGTATAATTAAAACAAATAAAATTTCATATTTTGAATTATAACAGCGAAACAAATCTGTAACAATTAATTATAGATTAATGTTTCTCATTATTTATATACAATATTTTATTTTTTTCGTTTCTTTTCCCACAACCTCTAGCAACATATTGTGCATGGTCAGTGACACAAGACTTTTAATATGAAATATCATGCAATATATGTGCGTGTGTACACAAGTGTACCAATACCAATATTTTACCGACGTTAAGTTTTGTCTAATAATTTTATTTACTTACAACCTGCTTACAACAAACTCACTGTAAGAGAATGAAGTAATATTCTACATTATTATATTTACAATTTTGAAGCCTTTTTGGTAAAGTAATTTTCTCAAGGAAAACTACAAGAGCTTTATTATTATTTTAAGGATGAGGTTCTGCAATGCTGGGGGGAAAAAAAAAAAAAAAAAAAAAAAAAGTGGAAATTAATGGCACTAACGGCGTCTTTTTCCACATCGCATGCGATTATTATATGGCTCTCATACCACGCCAGTAACATTTCCCAGCAAATCCATGGTTCAGTAGAGCAACTAAACTTGTCAAGTACAATTTTGAAACCTCCAAAACTACACAATACCCGATGCAACAGTCACTCATAGACCGGCACATGTCATGCATGCATTAATGCTGTTTGTAAACCCTGTTCTCTTGCACCAAAAAATGCGCATCCCATTTGAATAGCCAAAGCTGATCGTCATTTTAGGAGCAGAGAACAGGGTTTACGAACAGCATTATTATTATAAAAAAAAAAAAAAAAAAAAAAAAATGTATTGTCATTGACAGTTGCATTTTTTTTTTTTTTTTATTATTCCTTTTAAATTAAAATTTCACTTCGTTGGCATTCGCACAGTACATTGCCTATAGTTATATAATTATAACCTTCTATCATGTGTTTATTGTCGGATCTAATAATGAATGTTATAGAAATAGATTGTCCAAAATCTATCATACACCTTATTTTTGTATAAATACCATTTCATTGGTATTATGTTGTCGAGGCTGTGAGCTATAATGAACTCCTTTGCATATCGATGCACATTTCACAACTTCTTTGAATTTTACGATAATATAATATACATATTAACAGCCGCGCTATCTTACTTCTTGTCACATCCCTATACGCAAGTTGACATAATATCTTCTACTGCGATGCATCAGTGCATGATAATTCAAGAAAATGGACCAATCTTACGCATTCAAATATCTTACGCAGCTGGAATTAGATACTGTTATATGAGGGGGGGGGGGGGGGGGGATATGATGAATGCTATAAAATTGCACCAACAATTGATACAAAGAAACAGAGTACAATTATGCATTATCACTAACATACACATTTCCATTGCTAATTTTAGTTCTTGATATAATAATACTTATTTGCAAAAAAAAAAAAAAAAAAAAAAAAAAAAAAAAAAAGTTTTAGCGTTGAAAAAGACCACAAAACTTTTCTTTCAACACTTTTTTTTTTTTTTTGCTTGTAGGAGGGATAATGTTAAGCCTATAGTACCAGGGTTAATAAATTATTATTGCCACCTTTATAATAATATAATACTATATTAATGTCTGTCTGTCTTTTTTTTTTTTTTTTTTTTACCAATGCTACGCGTTGAATTTATGTCCAATAATAATAATTTTGTGAATATTCCCTTCATATCAAAGCAAATTTTCTTACTCTCATTCTTAATTTTTACCAAAAAGTACAAGCAAGAACATACTTTATTTCTCTCTCTCCCGAGTTCTGCCCTCTCTCTCCCGCACCCCCCTCCCCCGCCCCTCCTCAAAGTCTCATTCTCTCTCTCTCTTCTCTATCATGAAAAGAGAGAGAGAGAGAGAGAGAGAGGCTCGAGAACATGAAGCCAAATCCTAAAATGCTTTTGTCGAAGTAAATCATATAATAATACTGCACAAAATCACGGTCACTAATGAAATTTTTATTTACAAGAGTGAATCGGATTAGAAAACAACCATGTTAAATTCAGTCAAAATACAGCTACTTTCTTAAATAATCTTATAATATCCTATCTGCCTTTTATTCAGTCTAATATATTAACATGCATAATATATTATTATTCATGAAAGTAATTAATGTGCTTAAATATTATTGAACCCTATTTTTCCTGTAAAAATTGTACCCATCAAAATAATATTCAAAGAAACACTCACCCGTCATGAAACATGCCTATGAGCTACAGGGTTTACAAACACCGAATCATGGTTTCTCTTTCATGATTGGATGCTTTTATGACGTCATATATTGAAAAGGATTTCATTGGCGTTTACCCTGTTAAATAATAAATAACCGTTTCGGATAATTGTAAAGAAAATTGTGATTTAGTAAATTTTAAGACCTTCATTGAGGGGTTAAATGAAAATATTAAGGGTTCTTTTATTCTATTCTCATAATAGTGATAAGAATGGGTAAGTTCATATAATCAAATAGAGGAGGGGGTAGAGACGTGAGGTACCCAGAAAAAACAAGAACATTTCCGGAATCGCAATTTAGTGAGGCGCCGTATGTGGTGCGCATGACGTCATAAACTCCTAATAAAAACTTACTAATTTGACATATTTTTATCATTTTACCCTAATTTATTTCAATATTTTATTTTTAATTGTAATTTGTACTTTAAGGTTACACTTATTCTCTCTCTATCAGCTCTATGTTATGCAATTTTTTATTTTGCGATTGCGCACCCATGGGTTTATTTTCAGAGGCGGAGTCTAATGGTCGAATAGCGGATGAATATACATTTTTAAAGGACTTTCGTATATCGTAGGTTTTCAATGGGTTGGGTTTGCAAAGGGGGGGGGGGGGGATAAGGGAGGAACACTTAAACAGCACTTAAAGCCCCCCACGAAATTACCCCTCTACCTCGCTGTCATTCTACATGCTACATACAACTATAACTTATAACTCCTTACAACACACAACAGTTACAACCTGCTTGAGAGTTGTGACTAACAACTTTGCAATATGGCCATTTGACAGGCAGAAAAATCTTCTAATACCATGCTATTAATAATTTATGATAAAATATGTTCCCCTCTATTTCCCTATAAATATAAATACATGATATAAATATATTTATAATTAAGCCTTTGAAAATAAAATTTGCTGGAGACTATATATAACAAAAGAAATAAAAAAATTAAAATGGATTATAACAAGCAAGTGAGAATGTGTTATTTCTATAGCTTATTTGGGAAAGGACAGTTAAATGATATAGACAAGCCTTCCTATTATTTTTAATTTTATTTATATTTTTTGTAAAGACTGACACAGATTACATAAGTATAAGAAAGTTATTGGAATGGTCAACATGGTAAGATATTATGTAACATTTGATATAATATATAGTTGCAAACAATTTGAAAGAATTCAAATTATTATATTGTTATTTTCAAATATTATAATGTGGATATATATACACACCTCAATTTGCAATTTTTATCTTAAAATCGTCAGTACTAAGAAGACTAAATTTGGGGTCATAGAGATAAATAATATACTATAGCTAAAATAATTGATATATATATAAAGCTTAGAAACTTATACTCTATTTATGGTAATTGTACTAGGTAGCGGCATGCTTGCTGCAATTATCAGCACGTGTTTGCTACTTTTTTTACAATACGTTTCATACATTTGAGAGGTTTGCAATTTTTACATAAAAATGATTGTTTAAGAATCTCTTTTGTGCTAAAATTTCAAAGCCCTAAAATTAGTGGAAGAGGTAATTCAAAAAATACAACTGCCGATAACTGCGGCCTGCCAATAACTAGTACAATTACCACATAATATATGTGGTTTTATTATATAATAATATTATATTATTATAATATATATATATATATATATATATATATATATATATATATATATATATATATATATATGCCTCCGCATCAAAAACGAGCATCTACACTTTCCAGATTTCCGACAAAACGACTATCTACACTTTCCGAGCAGCACTGTAACTCGACTAGCGGCCATAAGCTTTAACATTGTAGATGCTCGGCGACGGAAAGTGTAGATAGTCGTTTTGTCAGAAATCTGGAAAGTGTAGATGCTCGCTTTTGACGCAGAGGCATCGATATATATTTATATATATATATATATATCCTATATTATAATATTGTTAAGAAGAAATATTTAATACTTAAAGCAATAAATAATTGAGCTGATATATCAACTAGAAGCACTAAAAATACGCTAATTACCAACCAAATTGGGTTCTTAGCGCTTTAAAAGTAAAATGCATGCAAATTCGAACATAAAATTACACAGCTACAAGTTTCAATCGAATACAAAATAGTAACTCTCATATATTGCATTGACATAAGTATGGACCAGCCACTTTACAGACTACAATTTAATATATTATGCTTTTAAATAAAAACTAAGTTTATCCATAAGGGTATAATACATCAATCATTAAAACTATGAATTGTTATACTCGTTATAAATCAATAATTAAAACTATATGCATTGTTATATGTGTTATCAGTATAGTTTTTGTGCATTAATATATAGATAATAAGTTAACATAATGTAACAAGGTTAGAATTTTAATGTACAATAATTAACCTAAGCACTATGACTAGCACAATACTAAGCTCAAATTACTAATTTGAAAACAGCATTCTTCACTTTTCCTGGCTTAGAAAAATCGATTTTTCCTATTATTTATTAGAAAAATACAAGGCAATATTGCTATGATGTTAATGAATAATCTGAAATTATCAATAAAAAACAAAAACATGCACAGTTGTTAAAGAACAGCAAAAAGAATAGATATTTTGTAACAATTTACACAAAGTAAATGTTACTTAAATATTAAAGAACAGCAAAGAATGAATGTTTTGTAACCATTTAAGTGAGACAAAGTGTCTTGTATACTGATTGTAGGAGAAAGAAATTAAATAAACAATTTTGAATTCGAAATATGAAGAGCTTGTCTATTGGTAAGGAGTCCTGGGGCTGACACTTATCATTTCTGTTGTGCTGCAACAAAGAAGAAGAAGAAGAAAAAAAAAAAAGGCTTATTTGCTGTTAACACATAAGTTTCATTTGATTGATGGAAATTGGATCATAAAGTAAACACATGCATTCATATATCTATGTATCTACACAAACACATATACAGAGAGAGAGAGAGAGAGAGAGAGAGAGAGAGAGAGAGAGAGAGAGAGAGAGAGAGAGAGAGAGAGAGATTTAATGAACTATGCAAAGCAAGCCCAATATAAGACAAAGGCTAAGATGTAGATTTACTAAAAAGAAATGAACACAGTGCAATGCATCAAAAAGGAAAAAATGTAAATGAAAAAAAAAAAAAAAAAAAAAAAAAAAAAAAAAAAAAAAAAAGGGGGGGGGGTACAGTTAACAACCTGGTCATGTTAAATATATTAACCTGGGAAGGCGCTACATATAACCCCCACCCACATTTGCTTGAAACTGCAATGTGACATGTCTAGCATTTAATTGAGTGCCCAACTACAGCCAGCCTACAGCGTCCACAGTGGAGTCAATGAGGACTTTAGAATCAAGGTTAGCATGCAAATGCCTAACCTGCCTGCCTGTCTGCCCAACACCTTCACTCCAGGCTCAGTTGTAAGAGGCATTGCCGTGAGGAAAGTACCAATCTGAAGCACCACCACATCAGCTCAAGTTTGAGCCCTAATGCATTTCACACTCTCATTGCATACAATTATAACTCTTCAAAACCACCCACAATACAATAATAACCCAAATGTCCAAATGTTAGCATGTCCATGAGGCTTTTCCGATGACGTTTCAATGGCAAGTGAATTGTTACTGAGGGACTAATCCCAAGTCACAAAAATATGGAGGAGAAACCAATGCACATCAATGTGTTCATTTCCTATTCACAGCTCTCGGAATAATAAGACAGGAGATAACAATGCCATTTCTTTAATTGATACTTCATCTTGCCCATTCGTCAAGAAAAGTGCAAACTTCTTTTTAACAATCCACTTAAAACATAAAAAGGTAATCATCAGTAAACTAGTAACATTTGTCAGGAGGAGAAAGAAATGGTCAGATCAGATATTTAGATTTTTGGTTTTTAAATGTAATTGTCGTCAAAACAGGTTGTAGTCACCACTGCTGCATTACTCTGCCTTGTTATATCACTGATTTATGTAAGACCCAAAATTTGTTTGCGCAGTTGACTGGCTGCCCCTACTTTTTTAATAATTTGACTCTTTGCACTTGCTTGTACCTCATGCACACCTTCATTCTCTCTCTCTCTCTCTGTTCTCACTTCCTATATAATCAAAATCATTGCAAGCACCAAACTAGACCACAAAATTATATTGAATGAGAGAGAGAGAGAGAGTAGGCCAAGAAAAATAAAAAAAAGTGGAAAAAAATTAGGACAAGTCTGAATTTTTCAGGGTTGGTAAAGACCATTGCTCCAAGCTTTCTACCAAAAGTTACCAAAAATTGCCCTTGAGCTTTTCCAGAAAAGCGGAAAAATCTGCTATATCGTAACTAATAAAGATACCTTAAAAATTCAAACAGATTCTTGTTCCTTGGATCAAACTACACCGGAAACACATATTTTCCAAAAATTATGTCAACAGTAATAGCGGTGGAATTTTCCAAATTCGTCACTTTATCACTTCAGCTACTTTCTCTACATTTTTACATTTTGTACAAAAACTTAAAATTTTAGATCATAATGATTAACACAATTTATTGTATACAATGTAACAAACAAAATGAGATACGATTTATTAAAATATCTCAATTTATAACGGGGTTATGCCCAGAAAAGCAGGAGAATCTATGGGTAAAGCATGCTGCGCAAACCATAGGCGCTTGTGCTTTTCCGGGCATAACTCCGTTATAAATTGAGATATTTTAATAAATCGTATCTCATTTTGTTTGTTACGTTTTTTTTTACAATAAACTGTGTTAATTATTATGGTCTAAAGTTTTAAGTTTGTATACAAAATGTGAAAATGTAGAGAAAGTAGCTGAAGTGGTAAAGTGATGAATTTGGAAAATTCCACCGCCATTACTGTTGACATAATTTTTTGGAAAATGTGTTTCCAGTGTAGTTTGATCCAAGGAACAAGAATCCGTTTGAATTTTTAAGGTATCTTTATTAGTTACGATATAGCAGATTTTTCCGCTTTTCCGCAAAAGCTCAAGGGCAATTTTTGGTAACTTTTGGTAGAAAGCTTGGGGCAATGGCCTCTACCAACCCTGAAAAATTCAGACTTGTCCTAATTTTTTCCCACTTTTATAGGGATTTGAGTTAAGTATCCTGGTCTAGAGACTGTGAGCATGTAGTCAATGGAATACAAGCACAAGTAATGAGATAGAAGGGAGTAAAGGTGAAAATGGCTAGTCAAGTGAGAAAACAAATATAAATTGGTTTCTACCTAAAAGCAAGCAATAAGAAGGCTGAGAAATGTTATTACCATCCAGCCACTTCATTGGGGCAGTATGGTCCTTTATTATGTTTAAACTTTTATATATATATATATATATATATATATATATATATATATATATATATATATATATATATATATATATATATATCGGCGCAGGTCCGCTATATTGTCTGATGTCCATTTGAGCTTGAAAAATATTTTTTGCTGCAAATGGCCTGAAATGGAAAAATCCAAAATTTGGGGTCAATCAAGGTCAATTGGACATAGGACATTATAGCGGACCAACGACGATATATATATCGATCTTGTTGCAAAAAAAGGCCTATCTCGTATTTTGTCAGGGGAAGCAAAAGGCCTATCTCGTTCTCCAACGTTATGGAGATGGTGCTCGAAATAGGCCTTTAGCTTCCACTGACAAAATACGAGATAGGCCTTTTTCTCGCAACAAGATCGATGTATATCTTTTATATATATATAAATATAATATATATGTATATATATATATATATATATATATATATATATATATATAGAAATAGCACAAAGTTTAAATCAAGCTTCTGCTAAAAAGCTGGAATTTTGTATGCAAATAGATTACTATAATAGATTCCAATGAATATAATATAAACATATACATCTGCAATACTTGTCTGATTGCTATGGTAAATGAAAATTTACTTCGCTGATTGTCCTTATATACAAACACAATTACCTTGTAGAAAAGAAATAATTTATAGCACAGACAAAATAATTAAATAATAATAATAAAAAAATAAAATGCACTCACATGCTTATTACAATAGTTAAATAGCTGCTTGCACTTTTAAACTTTTAACAGGTCATGAAGGGGCAACCAATGAGGAGTGTGAGCAACAGAGGGCACGGCTCATACATTTAAGATGTAAAAAAAAAAAAGAAGAAAAAAAAAAAAAAAAAAAAAAAAAAAAAAAAAAAAAAAAAAAAAAAAAAAAAAAAAAAAGCTAAAAACATCATATTGCAGAAACAAAAAGATTAATAAATAAAATATGTATAATAAAAAATTATGATTATTGTCAAATAGATTATTTATTTGACAATAAGTGAGCATAGTTTCAGATTTTTTTTTTTTTTTTTTTTTTTAAGTGAAAAGCTTACAAAAATTAATTAGTGACTAAGAGTGCCTTTTATCCGTGGAATTTTTAAAGGATGACAACATAAACTTATAATATACCTACATTATCAATGAGACAAAAAAAAAAAAAAAAAAAACATCCATTTTTGGTAAAAAAATAAAATAATAATAATAAAATACCAAAAAGTCTAAAACAAGCTTTTGCTAAAAAGCTGAAATTTTGTATTCATCATATGTTAAGTACTACATAATAGATTCCAATGTGTGTGTGTTCTAACATTTTCTTTATTATTATTGAACATACAGCAAACTCTCAATGTTTTAAAATGGCCATATTCTGGGTCCCTTGCGATTTCACAATATCAAGAGTTTACTGTGTGTATATATAGGCCTATATACATACACACACAGATTATATATATATATATATATATATATATATATATATATATATATATATATATATATATATATATATATATATATGCTATATACATACATATCATGACGCTATAATCCCTTTCGGGGTAAGCTAACAACACAGATGTTTTATCCTGACCAAGTGATAGACCTCCACAACTTCCTATCCTGACATACTTCACTTATATATATATATATATATATATATATATATATATATATATATATCGATGTTGGGATGCAGAAATGCGACCGATGAGAAAAATCATGAGGTTTTTACTCATGATTTTTCTCATCGGTCGCATTTCTGCATCCCAACATCGATATATATATATATATATATATATATATATATATATATATATATATATATATATATATATATATATATATCGATCTTGTTGCGAAAAAAAGGCGTATCTCGTATTTTGTCAGTGGAAGCAAAAGGCCTATCTCGAGCGCTATCGCCATAACGTTCGGGAACGAGATACGCCTTTTGCTTCCACTGACAAAAAACGAGATAGGCCTTTTTTTCGCAATAAGATCGATATATATATATATATAAATTGCTTCTGCTAAGGTTAACATCTAAAATACATAATACACTTAGAAATGCAACAAAATGCAAGTTTTTCGGCAATGAAGTGTGTACTAGAGATGTTTTTAAACAATAACAAAAAGAGTTTGGCATTTTTTGTCTCATTGATAATGTAGATTATGTTTAAGTTAACTTACCGATTGGTAGAATTTAAAAAATTCAACAATAGAAACGCACTACTAGTTACTATTTTTTTGTGAAATTATTAATGACAATAGAAAAAAAAAGACAGAGAGAGAGAAAGAGAGAGAGAGAGAGAGAGAGAGAGGAGACAGACAGAAAAAGGAACGAAAATATGAAACTATGATCACACATTGCCAACTTAATAGGTTTTTAGATGATAATCATGATTATTATTTTAATCTTCTTGTTGCTGTGTATGTTCATAACTTCAGATGAATTGGATGGTTGGATTTTTCTGATATGTCCTGAACACATGAGCACACCAATATAATATATCTTGGCATAAATAAGGTATGGTTATCAACATAGTTTTTTTTTAAATAAATAAATAAAAAATTTAATACAGTAAAACCTTGTTATAACGAAATTCAAGGGATCTCGGTTATCGGTTAATCGAGCCACTTCGTTATAACGAAATTATATGAAAAAATGCCGTAAATACATGTATAATTCATAAACAAAACAAAAAAGTTAAATTTACGTCAAAAATTGATGTTAGCTCCACTAAAGCCTACCAAAATAAGTAATTCATAGATTGAGTGAAAGAAAAACACGCCCTACAATAATAATAAAAAATATATGAATAAATACAGTACTGTACTAGAAATTTACCGCGGCGGTGGAAAAAAAAAAAATACTGCGCGCCTGTAAAGTATGCAATAAAAAAAAAGTTACAATTTGATAGCTTACAGATTTTAAAGAAAAAACAACAACATACGTATAATTATATTGAACTATTGAAAGTATTTTGCAGGGGTCCAAGGGATATGAAACTCCTCAAAAATAGGAGAAATGTGTAGCTTCACTCTTAACTATACTTCTTCTTTTCTTTTCTTTTTTTTTTCGTGTTTGTTTGACAACGCTCAATAAATTTCAATTAGAGAAAACAAGGTGTTTTGAATCAAATTATTATACTTTAAAGTGCGACTGAAACGTAAATTTTGCGCAAAATGAAAGAAAAAAAAAAAAAAAAGTTTGAAATTGCTACCATAATATATTATCACGTTGTGTCGAAAAGCATATATTTTTTTAAAATTGAATTTGCTAAATTCATTTGTTTACGCTGACAGCAATCTCGTATTCAAAAGGGTAACAAATATTTTTTTTCAATAATAAATCAAATACTTTGCACAATAATAGAAATTTAAATTTGTGCAGTTATCGTTTTTTTTTTTTTTTTTTTTTTTTTTTTTTTTTTTTTTTTTTTTTTTAGTAGAAGCTACAATAATGTTTTTTGTTTTGTTTGTTTTTTAATGTTTTGAATAAAATGTTTGTATGCTTTTCATTTGCTGCACAGCACATGCATGCAGCAACACTTCACGTAATTTTAGTTAACTATTCGACCAAGATGGCATTTACTTCGTCATTTACGATTTATTTTTTATCCCACGTTTCCGGAAGAATTATTGTAAGAATTAAAGCGCGATGTACTGACAAATGTTTGGATTAATTACCTATTTTTGGCTGAAATTTTAAAAAATTTACTTCGCTATAACGAAGTTTTGTTGCAAAGAGTTTTTCCTATGCTTTTATATGTAAATTTCGGTGGGACTGGCAAAATCGCTATAATGAAATTTCGTTATATTTGAATCCGCTATATCAAGGTTTTACTGTAAATATATATATATATATATATATATATATATATATATATATATATATATATATATATATATATATCCCTGCCTTTCAATTAATTATGTTTATGCAATTGTGATACTTTCTTTCCTCTGGTTTAGCTAGTAACTTACCTTTTGCCGCATTTGATATGGATCAGCAGGAAGACAACTCCCAGCAACAGGCACACCGAGCCAACCACAATATATGCAATGCCAAGGAAAGGGTTCTTGCCACCAAGTAGAGATGTAGTTGACAAGATCATGCGCTTGGTGCCTTCAAATGCCTTCACTGGGTAAGCTGTCAACATACACTAGTATTATTACTTTTTAAATATATTAATGATGGAAAATTCACTATGCAATAATTCACTAATAAGTATTTACATAAAAAAACATATAGCTTAGGAAAGCTTAATATATATATATATATATATATATATATATATATAATATATATGATATCAGGGCTTAGAATAGATTTCATCTTTTACCGGAGCAGTCATAATTCGGCGGAGGGGGGGTACATGGGGGTGAACCCCCCCCCCCCTGCTGGGGGTGCGGGAGCCCATGCCCCCCGCAAGAAATTTTTGGGAATATACACTAAAAAAAAAATGGAAGTATATAAGAATAATGCAAATTTTACGAAGTGTTTAAAAAAAAAAAAAAAAAAAAAAAAAAAAAAACATTCACTATGTTGTAATTTTTGCTTTCTTTCAATTTTTTGATTGCGTGCTTTAAAAAAAAAAAAACTTCTGTATACAATAAATAATGTTAAAATAGCAATACAATATTTTTAGCACAGAAAATAATTTCTTACTTGACGCAAAAATGCATAAGCGGTGCATGGAAAAGTATTGGACTCAAATACTAATCAAAGGCATTCCTCATTAAAATATAGTTTTCTCAAAAAACATGTTTCTTCTCATAAGCGTATAATGTTAAATTAGGGGACCCATAATCCGAGGTTTTCATATCCGACTGACGATATATATATATACATATACATATATATATATATATATATATATATATATATATATATATATATATATATATATATATATCGTCAGTCGGATATGAAAACCTCGGATTAGAAATTTGAGTGTTTCTGAAGTTTGAATTGTTATAAATAAAAAATAAAAATGCACAAAAAATTGAAATTATTTTTGTCATAGGGCTTATATATCTGACAATACATTTCATTAATTTCATATTTTTATTTCAAATACTTCGCTCACAATTCATCAATTAGTAAACTAAAACACCCTGTTTTCGCACTCTGTTCAAAAAGTGAAATTAAAATTATTATTCCCATGCAACAGTAAAGGCTGGTTTACGCAAACGTACGTCAACGTATTTTTAAATTTCACATTTTCACGTTTTACGTCAAAATTAGGTCTGGTTCACGCATCCTTGTTAAACGCGCGTTTGAGGCCTATTTCGTGTTTTCTCGAGTCGTATCGGCCCGTTTCGTAATCAACAGCTGTTTACCATGAGGCAAGGAAAAATTCCAACAATAATAATTAATAATTAAAATTTAATAGACCATTTATAATAATTAAAATTAAAAAAATTATATTTAATATTATTTTAATTTTAATACTCCTCATTATAAGAAATGTGATCCAGTTCATATTTGGCGCCTCTACACCGGAGCAAATGCGTATGCGTATAAGTGCGTGGGAGGAGCAAATGCGAGAAATTCACGTTTGCTTGACGCAAGAGTTGAGAGTTGGTCAACTCTTGCGTTTCACGTTTGAACGTTTGTACGTCTTTACGTTTCGCGTCAAAGCGTGAACCATACCATTTGATAACATGCATCCCAACTTATGCGTCAAATGTGAACTTTTCGCGTTTAGCCAAACGTACGTTTGCGTAAACCGGCCTTAAGCAATAAAAATTTCAAATTAATATTATAGAGTCAAGAAATGTTGCTTTTTCTTAATGTACAGTTGAAATATTTTTGCAAGCAACCCCTTTGCCAAAATTTGCAAAAAACGGATATCGCGTTCTATTAATGTTTTGAAGCTCAAAATTATTTTAGGGGTGCAATTTTGTATTCTTAAAAGATTTCTTTGCAATATACAAAATTATTTTGAAATATACTAAAATTTATGAATTAATTAACTTATAACCCCTGTATTTACGCAAAAAGCAGTACATAAAATGCCTGATGACCGCAACTAGCAGTACATTAAATTTTTAAAAATTCATTTAATATCATAGAAATAAGATATTTACATTATTAGCAAAATAACATTTTCAAGAGGTTCAAAATTGCACCCCTAAAATAATTTTGAGCTTCAAAACATTAAAAGACCGCGATATCAGTTTTTTGCAAATTTTGGCAAAAGGGTTGCTTGCAAAAATATTTCAACTGCACATTAAGTATAAGCAACATTTCTTGACTCTATGGTACTAATTTGAAATTTTTATTGCTTACTGTTGCATGGGAATAATAATTTTAATATCACTTTTGAACAGAGTGCTAAAACAGGGTGTTTTAGTTTACTAATTGATGAATTGTAAGTGAAATGTTTGAAATAAAAATATGAAACTAATATTGTCAGATACATAAGCCGCAGGACAAAAATAATTTCAATTTTTTGTGACTTCTTGTTTTTGAATTATGATGATTCAAACTTCAAAAACACTCCAATATCTAATCCGAGGTTTTCATATATGACTAACCTCAGTTTTCTCAAAAAGTGATTTTTTAAATTTTTTAATTTTTTTTATATACATACCCAAGAGTGTTGTTTACAATCTGTAATGAGTAACTTGTGTATTTTTTGGGTTTTAAAAGATTTAAAAAATATTAAAAATAGAAAAAAATAAAGTAAAAGCATAATGTTCTTCATTTTTCAATATTTTTTGAATCTTTTAATTAAAACCCAAAAAATACACAAGTAACTCATTACAGATTATAAACAACACTTTTGGTTATGTATATAAAAAAAATTAAAAAATTAAAAAATCACTTTTTAAGAATACTGAGGTTGAATATGGTTACAAAAGTTACAATCCAAAAAAATGTATTTTTAAAATTGCCGCTAAAATCTACAAAAAATTAAAATTTAGTACAATTACGTTAAATTACCTAATAAATTTATTAACTACCACTAAAAAAAAAGCAACATTTAAAAATGTATATGATTTTAAACAGTTCACGACGGAGCACGCCATATTACGTGCTGAACGTTATGGGATAAGCAAAAAACTCCGTCGTGAACAGGTTAAATAAAAATAAAAGCAGCAAGAATAAGATTTTATCCAATGTTCAAAATTTTTTAATTGCCCTAACAACAAAAAAATACCTCGGGGACCTTATACACCTTGTAGTAGACAACTTTGACTATTTACATAAAAAAAAAAAAAAAAAAAAAATACAAACAATTACTTTTTAGAAAAATCTACTTTCAAAATGCCAGAAATTCATTTTTCTAAATTTTCCAAATTCCCTCAAAAAAAATTTTTTATCATGAGAAACAATTAAGGTTATTTACGTGTTACAATACATGCCAACTATATCCCCATAAAAAAATCATCAAGAAATTCGCAGCGGTTTGGGTGTCATGGCTGTCAGAAAAAGTGGGAAAATAGCATAACCGAGCAATATTAATGAATTTTTTCACCACAATCGATTATTTAAAAATCCCTTTTTTGGTCATGGTCGAACTTATTAGTTGTCATACTAGGGTCAAAAAAAAAAAAAAAAAAAAAAAAAAAAAAAAAAAAAAAAAAAAACTCCCAAAGAACAGCATCTTTATTTTTTATTAATTTACTATGAAACCCCTATACTATATCGTTTGAATTTCGCGCTCTGAAAATTCAAATTTTGATTGCACATCCCTGAAATTTGGTATTTATCATCCTTAACAAAATATATCAATTTCAGCGAAATCTATTTTTTAGAAATGTATTACTGTTTTTTCTGACGTGGACTGATATATATATATATAATATCTATTTCACATAGACGACAGTTATACATTTTGTAATGGATATTGACATATTTTATGTTTGCAATCAGAGAGAAAAGCTCGTGCAAAAGCAATATATTAAAATATACCAAATAAAAAGAAAGAAAGAAGCTATACTACTACTATTTTGTACATTAGCTTGTTGATACTATCATAACCATGAAAACAGCTAAACAAGTAAAAGAATATGTAAATAGTAAATAAATAAGTAAGAGAAGAAACAGAAGGAAAAAAAAAAAAAAAAAAAAAAAAAAAACAGTTTAGCAGCTACTTACAGTACTGAATATGGAGGCTGTAGTTTCCTCGCAACAGGCCTACTCCATATCCTTGTGCAGAGTGATCAATACGACGATACAGCTTGCGAAATGTAGGCAATGCTGCAGTACGCATCCACACTATCAGCTCTTCATTCTCAAAACCATTATTGCTGGCATTATTGACGTCCAGCTCCCACACATACTTGCGCCAGTTGATTGGCTTGGCATAGTCCTTGAAAGCTGAAAAATAACAGAGCAATGTTATCCCAATCTTCAAATCTATTAATACTGAGCCATTGTAAAGAATAATGATAATAATACAAAATAAAATGTATGAATTGTTTTAATAAGTAATAGAATATAGAGAAGTGCTGAATATTTTTCTAGTCCTTGTCTATGCTCATTTGGTCCCATGTAACAATTTACACACACACACACACACACACACACACACACACACTCTCTCTCTCTCTCTCTCTATCAACAGTATATATATTAGTGCTGTCGAAAAAAATCCGGATAAAAAATTATCCGTTATCCGAATTTCTATCCGGATCACAATCCGGATCATGCGATCCGGATAATTTGATCCGGATCTCAATCCGGATAATTTTGATCCGGATAATTTGATCGAGATCGTGATCCGGTTTATTTTTTCCACATTAATGACCCAGATCACGATTTCATATAATTACGATAAATATTAAGCGTAATTGTGAATCTCGCGTCGGATATGTTAGAAATAGCTTGGATTTAAATACAAATTATGAATATGAGTGCTAATTTAAAGAACTAAAATTCAAATAAAAATTACCTATTATACGTTAGGGTATTTTACAGGCTATAACAAAACTAATCTTCTGATTGATGCTGTAAAAAAAAATCCGGATTTCGAAATCCGGATAAAAAATTATCCGTTATCCGAATTTCTATCCGGATCACGATCCAGATACACGGATTCGGATAATTTGATCTGGATCGTGATCCGGATAATTTTTTGTCCGCCAAATCCGGATCCATCGATCCTGATAACTTTCTATCCGAAATCCGGATTTTAAATTTATCCGGATTTCGACAGCACTAATATATATTTATATATACAGTATATATTGTATATGTATATATGTTAGAGAATTGTTGCATTTTATTAATTTTCCATTCTACGTGATTTAATAATAATAATAATTAATGACTTTTATTAGGTGAAATCAGGCATAAAATCTCTTAATTTAACCCAGGTGAACATGTAATCTACCTACTATTTTCTATTAAGGAGCATGGTGCATATCTGCTCTGCAAAGTGACAATGGATCTGCAACGTCGCCTTTAATTGTCTTTGTACAATCTACTTCTTTTCTACTGTGTGGTTAATTACTCTGTCTATTGTCTTTGTAAATATAACTTCTTTATTTCCAATTATCTATCCTGCCTTTTCCACTAAAAAATCCTACAGTAAAAGTGAGCCCAGTAAAAGCCAAGCTCACCATTATGTACCATTATTTTGAACATTCATGGCATGTAGGTTTGCTTGTGTTAAGTGCGGTTACTGATTCCAAATTCCTAACATTCCAAGCCTTGTTTTAATGCCTCTCCTCCTCGCCTTGACTTCATCCCTCTGAAGTATTCCACCCATAAGTTTATTATACTAGCACTAAAAAGAGAACAAATTATAGGATTTTACCCAATAAATAAAAAAAATAATAATAATAAAACCTATTAAAGGAATAGACCAGAGAAAAACATAAGCATTTATATTACAAAACACTTGTTGGGACTTACATAAATAACTTTAGTTTGTCTCAAAACCCAACAGTAGCCCTGTAGCAGTGATCAGAAAATTCGATTTATGCAACCCGCACAACATTTTCATACTAATTTTTGCATATTTCTGACGTCATAAACATGAATAGTCACTTAAATTGCATACTTTACAGTATTTTCACGCTCTTTCATGGGGCTATATTAACATTCTGGTGACAATTGTCATCAGTTTTGAAGATCCCATTTTGTGTTTATTCATTAAAAAGTACATGTTGTTTTATGTGGTCTATGGCTTTAAGTTTAAAAAAAAAAAAAAAAAAGTGTACGTGGGCAAATAATCAAGCTATTGGCTCCCTGACCATATTGAAAACACAATATACAAGCTATTGGCTGCATAATCTGACCATTCAAGCCAATCAAACCAAGCCAACAACAATAAATGCTGTGTGCATAATATAAGAACGAGAGAAAAAAATGAATATCAGCAATAAAATATATCTATGATTCTGCTAAATCAAAGCAAAGGACAGAATATTTTATAGTCAACGTTTCTTATCTATTTATCAAACTAAATATACACCCACAAACTCTGGTGAAAGTAGTCATGAAATGAGTTTCTTTTTCATAGTTCAAAGATTGAGAGAAGACAATGTTGATTGTACCTACCATGCTCAAGATTATTGTTAGGTGGGTCAGGCAATGGAGGATTCTGAAACTTCCTACTCTTATCAGATGGCCATGCAATGCCAGTGTTGAGCAGAGGAACCTCTCCCTTGTGCAGGAATGAGAAAATGGTCAGCACATCTGAAAACAAAGAAACAATATTAGAGTAGAAGTGGGGCACATAGGGTGCATACCGATACTTGCTGCCAGCGCTGTGAAATCGGACCATAACCCCACTGCCAACGCTTTCAGCGTTTGCCAAAAGGGTAACAGCGGACCTCCACTTCCAGTAAAATTTTTGCTGGAAACACTGGGGGTGAAAAGGTGAGGCAACCGCAGCGAGATGGTACAGTTGATCTGCAGCTGATTTTTGTACCATAACTCCTTTATAAAAAACATTGAAATCGCTGGGAATTCGTACTGCAACTGCCACAGTGCTGGCAGCACTGCCAACGAGTATTGGTATGCACCCACAGAAACAACATTAGAGTAGAAGTGGGGCAGCTGCAAAGCATCACTCACCACTGAAGAGACTGTTGGCAATTGCCCCACAAGGAGCAATTGGCATGCCAGGCTGGGTCTCATTAGATGATGCGAAAGGTATGCAGTCAGTTGGGGGAGTAGTTTTGAGACGCCCCAGCAGCTGATTATCATCTCTTGACTTGACATAACGACGGTGATTCTGGTAGAAGTTAGTAAGGCCATAATACATGAACACCTTTCCCTGAAATTATAACAACCTCGCTTAACAATTATCCAAGGTTAGAAATTGTTAACTTAACATGTATACCTCCCCCTTATGCCCCTGACAGTATAACTCTCTCTCTCTCTCTCTTATACGAATAGAACAAGAAACATTACTGGAAATATTCAATCAAGTGCCATAATTTGACTTATTTGGGCAGATGGTCCTAGCAATGGTGATCCCCAATCTTACTTTACAGAAACAGACAGACAGTGCACACAGCCAACAGGAACTCCATGTCATTATCATTAATGAGTGTGTAGAATTCAATCTAAGAATTGCTAATTGTGCATTCAGCTGTTGATGAACTGCAGGTACAGCCTGGCTCAAAACTGTATATTGCAAAGGTTTTTTAGCAACTTACATGGAAGTCTTTGTCAAGGGTGAAGTTGATGGCACAGTTGCAGGGAGCAGCACTGTTGGCAGCAATAACTTCAGCACATGTTAGATTGAAGTTTTGCCCTTTGTCAATACTGCGACAGTCAGTGTAGTCAATGGACAGTTCTTTCACCTGCAACATACAGTAAGCCACAAGGATGAGGTGATGCTTGTCACATCCAAGTTGAATCTTACCCAGTGGATGCTCACTTCCCATAGAGGACGTTACACGTTTAAAAAGTTAGTTCGGTTGCACCACCACTTCATTGGCAGCACCGTCGAATAGTATGTTGACGTCAGTCATGACGTCACGACAGCTCGATGTGACGTCAGCTGGGGGTTCAAGCCACACATTCGACGGTGCTGCTCTTTGAGTGGTGGTGCAACGAACTAACTTTTTTTGACTCACAAACGTGTAACGTCATCTATGGGAAGTGAGCATCCACTGATCTTACCACTCACCTCATCTGAGAAATACAGCAGCCCAATGCCCACTGGGATGAATGCAATGCCGATAATGAAGAAGGTGGGAAGCACAGTACCTGCAGTCAGGATGGGCTGCCATGCAGGCAAGCGTTGCTGCTTGAAGGCACTCTCTATTAAACATAAATGATATCTTCATGAAGGGCTGGTATACAAATACACAGTGTGTGTGTGTGTGTGTGTGTGTGTGTGTGTGTGTGTGTGTGTGTGTGTGTGTGTGTGTGTGTGTGTGTGTGTCACAGTGTAATACAAAGGTGAAGACTCTTGAACATTTTTTTGAAACCAATACATCACTACTACAAACAAAATGCAAAGAGATGGCGCGAACACAAATCAAGACTAGAAATCTCACTCACAAGTTTAATCAAATGGCAAATACGTAGAGGTACCCATCGATATATCTTCACTTCTACTGCTAAAAAAATTATGGTTTTTGTTTGAAATTATAGAAGATTATATTAGTCAATATAAGAATAAACATTTTATTGACTCATAGACAGTTCATAGTAACATACATTATTGTTTTTTACTAGATATATCCACTTAAAAAAAAAAAAAAAAAAAGAAAGAAAGAAAAAAAGGAAAAACTGAGAGCACACAATACTATAACAAAAATACAAGCAGACGATTTTGTGTTCCTGTCTCAGTTTAACATGCTTTCTTATGAGGGAATAAAGCACCTTTAACTCGAGTTAAAAAATTTCTTGACTGAAATTTTTACTACTGTATATATTTTACAGAAACTTAAAGCTTTGTTTTCCTGAAATTCAACATATTTATACATAGGTAGTTAAAAAATATATATTTTTTAATCCAAATGACTTTATGCTCATGCTTATGTGCTTATGTGGGTCACAATAAAATTTCAGTATGAAGAAAATGTTTTTTAGTTACAGCTGCTTGATTACCCCATAAAGGCCGAAGCAGCCGTCAATCGCTGCCTGAGCGATAACCGTGCGACAACTATCACTGGCTCCCGATTGGCTTAGCGCAAAAAGTTAGACCAATCCTAACTCTAGCGCAATCTAACGGTCCTTGTCGCAAAAAGACCGACTGACTGCTGCGTTGGGCTTAAGAAATTATGTTTTAAATCAAGACAGGAACACAAAGTCATCTGTTAGCTCGTTGTTGGTATTGTGCATGGGGCTCAATTTTTTTTTTTTTTTTTTTAAACTCCCTTTTGTAATTCTCCTATTGTGCAACAATTAGTCTAATCCTCGCTCTTCCAAAAAATATTACACTTTAAACTTTATTATATTATGCTTTTTATAAAAACAAAACAATATATTTTAATTGTGTATTTCCAAATTAAATTTATATTAATTTATGTTTGATGTCTACTACTAAATTTGGCTTGCGTGGTGTCTCATTCGCTAAAAGAAGAGTTGTGATAAAAATCCAATAAACAAAATTTAAAAATTTAATAATTATTTACAGATAAATGCAGAAACATAATAGCTTGATTTTTAAAATCCGCAACCTTAAGGTATTCTAAAAAATTAAGATCTTTTAATCAATAAAGAAGAATTTCCACGATTTGTGAACTTTCGAAGCCATATATAGACAAATATTAATGACACAAAGAAAAGAAGATGCAAGCCAAAATAAAAAAAAAAAAAAAAATTAAAGATATAAACGAAACAAAAAAAAAAAAAAAAAAAGGCAAGAAATATCGCACCAAATCGTGTATTTTTTAACTTAAAATTAAACAAAATAATAATAATAAATCCGGGGGATACCCCCGCTCACCCGACAGGGGATTGTTCCCCTCTGACCCCCCCCCCTTCAATGGAGGGTTAGCTTTGTACCCCCCCCCCCCCTGTCACAAAATCCTGCTTACGCCACTGTATATTAGAGAACTTTAGCAGAGAAGCGACATCCCCATGTTTTAGGCAGACTGCAACACTCAACAATTTGGACTTGGCAACGTTGCGTTTTGAAGCACCAATAAGAGGCCAGAAGTGGCCAAAACAAGGCGCCAATGAGAGAGAGCGGGCTATAGTTATTTCGTATGCAGCGTTGCTAATTTTAAAGAAATGAGTGTTGCGTGTCTGCCTAACTTTTTGGGAGGTCACTTCTCAGTTAAAGTTCTCTACTGTATAATATACTATATATCACGCTCGTGAGCTTCTATATTATTGCCCTATCTTAAAAATGTTCCCTTAATGATGAAGTTCAAATTTTCACCGCAACAATCAACATGTAAAAAGTAAGTGGCGCTGCGATCGGGGGAAAATTTAAAAATTTCCCCCCGATCGCAGTGCCAATTTTATATGTAATTTTGTATTCTTGCATTGTTGCGGCGCAAATTTGAATTTGAATTACATCACTATCCCCCGTAAGCTGCGACGCTAACTAAGTAGTTAAACCGTAGTTAAGTTGTTATTTTGATTGTTGCAACAATTAAAAAAAGATAACTAAGGTTTAACTAGAGGTTGCAGCTTACAGCCCTAAGAACGTTTTTTCAACAAGAGCTTCCAATCCTGTTTATATATCCGTGGTATATATATATATATATATATATATATATATATATATATATATATATATATATATATATATATATATATATATATATATATATATATATATATATATATATATATATATATATATATATATATATATATATATATATATATATATATATATATGGAGTCATTATACTACTATTTAAGTATAGTTTTGTTATTTCCCAGTTATATAATTATGTATAAGTAAGATTTTGTATCTGTATGTCAATTACGAATGCAACTTTTTTTCTTTCTAATGCATCCTACAAACGTTAAATTTTAAAAATTCGGAAGTGAAAAATTAAAGCCAAATCACTGATGATTATTGTAATTGTTGAAGGGCTCAAACGAGGTTGGATTGATTGATTGATTGATTGATTGATTGATTGATTTCTTTCTTTTTTTTTTTTTTTTTCTCCATATAATTATGGTCAGAAATATTTCAAACATTTTAAACATAAGTATAAAAAAAATATACATTTTTGTTAACCGGTTCATGAAACCATAGAGAAACAGTATAGAGAATGCAGCTAAGGCATAATTGATGTCGGTGAAAGTGGGGGAATGTTTACTAGCACCTCAATTACACTGTTGCTAAGTTTCATGTTTATCACTTACTTTCTTCGTAGCCATAACTCATTGCATAACAGGAAAACTGGCAAGCATAAGCGGCAATGCTGCCAGTTTTCCTGTTATGCAATGAGTTGGCTACGAAGAAAGTAAGTGATAAACATGAAACTTAGCAGCAGTGGAATTGAGGTGCTAGTAAACATTCCCCCACTTTCACCGACATCAATTATGCCTTAGCTGCATTCTCTATACTGTTTCTCTATGATGAAACTGCTTAATGCTGTTCGTACACCCTGTTCTCTTGCACCAAAAAATGCGCATTACATTTGAATAACCATAGGCGATTGTCATTTTTGGTGCAGAGAACAGGGTTTACGAACAGCATTCTTATGAAAATGCGGCTCTGAGCAGTTCCAGGTCCAGGGACGGGAATCGGGTTCTGTGTTCACTGATTGGGGCACTCTGCCTTCCTGTCCTCAACTGGATGATATAATTTAATTTTGTCAATTATACAATATTTTCATGAGCCTAATGTACGGCAGAATTATGCTTTGCAATTACTGGTAGTACTTATTATTAGATATTGGTGTGCTAGATCAGAGCTTATAAAATGTAAATTAAAGGCGTAGAACACATAAAAAAAAAAAAAAAACTTGTCAAATGTCGTAATATACCTAAATGTCAACGTTGATTTGGCCGGAGTCATTTATTTCTAATTATTTTCCTTTTTAACAAAAAGGTGGCTGTGGACAATGATGTCACAGCTTGACGTGGGCCAGGTGAGCTGTGATGTCAATGTCGGCATGCGTCTTTTTGTGAATGGAAAATATTTCAGATATAAATGAACCCGGCCAAATCAACATTGATATGCATGTGTATGTTAGGATATATATTAAATAAGTTTTTTGTTTAACGTCTACGCGCCAATGAATGACGCGCCAATGAAGTGGCTGTATATACAATTAAAAATCCAGAATATGAATGCCTCCTTGAACAGCCTTCTCATACACACCCTTCTCTCTCTCTCTCTCTCTATTCATGTCAATACTACATAGGAATAACGGTGTGTGATTGGGAACGCACTATATAATATTTTTCTCGAGACAGACAGATAAGAGCGAAGATGTGCACAGATAATTTGCCACAAGAAGGCTGAGAAATGCAGCAGCGGACACAATTTGTTTCTGCAATGACAATTACCGTCCAGCTACTAGAGCGGCATTTCCTTAATTTACATTTTATAAGCTCTGGAAGTTCTGGAACTGTACACACGACTGTACTGTAATAATACTTTACCACTTAAAAACTAGCGCTTAAGGTGGAGACAGCGGTCAAAGTTTCGCGTTTTCATTGTAAACTAGTTTACAATGTTCCCGAACGATTTGTATATAGGCAACCCGCAACCACCCTTATCTTTAAAGCCTAGGACAGCGGTCCTTCTATCCGCTTTCTTATCGCAGCGATAAGAGCTTGGACTGTGATTTGCTTGCTATTCCAGGGGCGGGGCCTAAAGTGCGATGCGATAAGAAACGACCGCTGTCTTGAGCTGTATGCATCATACCATAGAGATGATCATACGATGTACATACATACTACATAATATATTCATATACATATTTATGTTATGTATGTACAATATTTTATTATTTATTTACGTATTTTTTACTTACGTACGTAATATGATAATTATATATAGGCCTACCGCCTATGTACATATATATATATGCATATATATATATATATATATATATATATATATATATATATATATATATATTTATGTTATAATATTGGAGGTCTATCACTTGGTCTAAGATCCCTAGAAAATACCAGGTATATATACTCTCACCAAAACCGTTAAAAACCTCACTCAAATAACATGCAGTTAAATGGCAAACTTGACCTCTCAACAATGAAAAAAAATTGTTAATAATTCTTATGGAGTGAGGAGTGAGAGTACCTGGTATATTATAGGGACGTTAACTTGGTCAGGATAAAACATCTGTGTTGTTGGCTTACCCCGAAAGGGATTATAGCGTCATGATATGTATGTATGTATGTAATACATATTGCATAATTATATTATATCATTATATGTATGTATGTATAAGTGCATACATATTATGCATATGATATAGGCAGTAGCGTATTTACGGGGGGGGGGGGGTAGGGGTCCGGACACCCCTCCCCCCCGTCAGGTCTGAGAAGGGCCAAAAATTTGACATTTTAAAATTAAAAAATTCTGAAGTTAATTTTTTTTTGGAAATGATATCTCATTAATAAGCTCTTAAAGTGTTAAAAATAGATGAAATTTCATCAGTTATTCAAAAAAAAATCTCTGTAGCTAAAATGAGAGTTACCTACTATTAGACGTACGCCTCTCTTTTATTTTATATATAGTCATACCCGTTGTTTCTATTTGTCATATCTTGTGTTATATTGTACTATATAAGGTCCAATATTTTATTAAAAAAAAGTTTAGTTTCTTTATATATATTTAAACTAGAGAGAAATCTTTTCCTACTTGTTTCATGCTTTTATTAGAGCAAAAAGTTTCGATGATTAAAATATAAAACTCATCGAACTGTCTGTCAGACTATTACTCTTATACTTAAATTTCAAATTAAATGACTATACATTTATCTTTAGAATCTATACTGTATATTAGTCGCATTTTTATCCACTGAAAAAAACTATATTTTTTTGTATTATTGCAATCTGCATTTTTGTTAATAAACAAAATATTACAGCAAAAAGGTTATTAGAAGTAAAAGTTTCGTCTTTCAAATTTTTTTTGTAAATTTAAGACGTATAAAATGAATAAGAAAGTAGACAGACAACTTGTAAGGCGTTTAGAGGGGAAAAAAAAAAAAAAAAAAAAAAAGGCGGAGAGCACAAAAAACTAACAAAGTACTAGCAGACGATTTTGTGTTCCTATGTCTTGTTTTAACAATGCTTTCTTATGAGGAAATGAAGCACCTATATAATTTTATAACTCTAGTTAAAATTTCATGACTGAAAATTTTACTGGATTTTACTGAGAGC
This sequence comes from Ecdyonurus torrentis, assembly GCA_949318235.1. Classification (NCBI taxonomy): domain Eukaryota; kingdom Metazoa; phylum Arthropoda; class Insecta; order Ephemeroptera; family Heptageniidae; genus Ecdyonurus; species Ecdyonurus torrentis. The sequence continues at coordinate 50,526,587 of OX439127.1, forward strand.
TTTTGATATCCTGAATTTCAACAAATTATTTTTTCCTCGTCATCCAAATGCCTTCATATCAGGTAAACAAAAGCTTATAAAGACGTGTAAACTTGTATAAAGGCCGCAAAATAAAAATGAAAGGCCGCAGTAAAATTTCAGTATGAGGAAACTTCTCTAATTCCGGTATGCTTGATTCACCCACAATAAATTACGTTTTAAATCAAGACATAACACAACGTAATCTGCTATCACTTCGATGGTATTGTTGGGTTCTGAGTCTGTTTATTTCTCAAAACCCCCTTTTGCAATTCTGCTATTGTGTAACAATTAGCCTAATCCTTGTACGTTCAAAAAATATGAATTACCGGTATGCTTTTAGAAAAAAAAAATTAATCTTAAAATTTTGTGCTCCCAAAAATTTTATTTATAGAAAAAAATAAAAATTTTAATGTCTGCTACTGAATTTGGCTTCCGTTGGGCCTCGCATTCGTTAAAAAAAAGTGATAACAATTAAAAAATAATAATAAGAGCAGAAAATAAAAATCATCATAATTTTTAAAATCCGTCATCCTATTGTATTCTTAAAACTAACAACCCTGACTCGACAGGCGCACAAACATTGTGCGTAATTACGCACAATTTTAGGCGTAAAAAAAAAATTACTCACAATAACGCCCAAAGTTTGTGCGCATTGTGCGTAACTTGAAAATTACATAAAATTTACGCACAAAAGTTGTGCGCATTGTACGTAAAATTCACATATGCGTGAATTTTGAATTTTGCGGCGTCTGCGCATGTGCGCATGACGCCATATTGGATTGTGACGTCGTGATGCCGACATTTGTTTACAGTTCTCGGATCTCGTCATTTATGGATGTTTATGAAGAATAAGAAGCAATCTCAGACAAGAAGATATCACGGGAAGTAACTTAACGTTTAATTATTGCAAATATATGAAAATTGTATACTTTGTGAGTCTTTTTGGTACATTTTTCAGGTCTTTAAAATTGCGGCTTGTGCTTCCCCTATGCTTTGTTTACACAATGGCGCGGCTGTGGGTGCGGCGCGCGGCCTAGCCTATAGTGTAGTGAGTTAAAATACAGCACATTATAGATCTTCAAGCAAGTGAGTACACAGTTCATTTTATTTTTTTAATTTCGTTATTTTGTTTATGATTCTAGTATGTTGAATTTATACAATAATATACGAGAAAGTACAACTGAGGCTGTGGCCACATCCAGAGTTTTGTCCATATGTAATATGTTTATTTTTGTTATGTATTACATACAACATACAACAATGGGACCAGCCGTGTCATTAACATTGCATGTGCAGTGACTTATTTTATTGTGTGTTTATAGAATCAAGCCGAGCAATAATTGAAGTCCTGCAGGCTGTACCTCTACGATAGCTCAAAACATTGCATGTATAGGTGGGACATATATTTTATTGGATGTGTGTTATAGATGAAGTCAAGCAATAATTGAAGTCCTGCAGGCTGTACCAATCTCTACAAGCTAAAAATATTGCATGCGGGGAGACTTATATTTAATTGTATGTGTGTTATAGGATGAATCCGAGCAATAATTTGGGTCCTGCAGAATTTACAAGTCTCTACGGTAGCTGCATTAAACCTTGCAATAGTGACTTGTATTTTATTGTATGTGTGTGTGATAGGCCCAGATGAAGCGGAGCAATGTTATCAAGTCCTGGCTGTACCAATCTCACTTGACTTTTAATTATTTTAAATTTATTAATAATTTAAAAAAACATACTGTAATTATACTAATTATTAATCAATCTAAAATTATTAAATTTTAGGGGGTGGGGGGTATATTTAGGGGGCGCCCAGGCTGGCGGCACGGCGACGGCAATGCACTGTGCCCCTGGCTTTTTAAGCGATGCAACCTGCAGTACATGTGCGTAAATTACGCACATAAGTACGAAATTTCGTATATATGTACGACATTACGCAACAGAGCGCCAAATTACGCACAAAATGTGCGTAATTTCGTGGGTTATTGAAATAGGGTAAAAAATTGTCGCACAAAGTTTGGCGTAAATTTCGACCAAATGTGCGTAATATTACGCCAAAACAGAGTCGTAATTACGCACAATTTTTGTGCGCCTGTCGAGTCAGGGAATCTTTCAATTAATAATGAAGAATTTCCAAGATTTGTGAGCGTTATTACAAAAAGCTATAAGCAAATATTAATGTAAATTATATTTAATATTTGCTTGGCTTTGAACGTTCGCACGAATCTTGGAAATTCTTCATTCAATCAAAAGATTTTTATATTTTAAGAATAAATTTAGATGACTGATTTTAAAAATTAGGTTGATACTTATTTTCTGCTCCTATAATATTGTTACATTAAAAATTATGTTAGTTAAATTAAGTTATGTTAGTTAAAAATTGACTAGAAATATCGCACCAAATCGTGTATTTTTGAACTTAAATTTCAAAAAAAATTACGGGGGATACCCCCGCACCCCCGGCAGGGGGGTTGTCCCCCCTGCACCCCCCCTCAATGGAGCGTTAGCCTTGGACCCCCCCCCCCCCGTCACAAAATCCTGCATACGCCACTGGATATAGGTATACATACCTCTGTATAACATATGCATATTATCTACAGACAGATATATGACATATATACATACGTTTGCAAAAAATGTATGTATTAAATACATTTTTTATTATGCATACTCACTGGTGTGCGTTAATTATAATAAACCCTTAGTACATGCTTTTTTTTTATTATTATTATTATTTTTCCCCTTTTAAACCTTTGACCAAAATTTTGTGTAAGTTCAGATCAATAAGATGACCATATGAGAATAAAAAGCAACACAATACGTACTTGCTGGCCTTTTGGAATTCATTGGCGTTTCTGTTTGTTCAGTTATTGAAGCCATAATTATTGTATGGTTGTACCTGCTGGTACAAATTATGTAAGTTACAAATTTAATTGAATCACAAAATCATATCTACGCCATGAAAATTTGTAATAAAAGCAATTCTTAAAATTTGAAACGACTGAAACGACACATAAATGTCAATTTCTACCAAAAGATAAGACCAACGACACAACACACACCACAGTTACACCACCTACAGTTACACTGACAAGAATTGACTCACTTCTGTTCACTTCTAACCACTTCCCACTCCACCTTGCTCCACCTCCACACTCCACACACTTTACTCTACCTCAACTCCACTCAACTCACTTAACTGCTCAACCCAGAACCCAGGCTCAAGGCTCAACTCAAATAAGTATGCCAGAGTATGCTGCCCGGTGCTGCCAATGTCCGATTTCGAAGCTTATCGGAACTACATCTAGCTTGATCAGAGTCCCCTCCACCGAAAGGTGGAGGGGACTCTGGCTTGATTCATCAGCTGTTGTTTTGAAAGTTGGTAAATACATACAAATTTAGCACAATGACGAAATATTAAAATTTGTGGATATATTGAGCAGGTGAGACTAAAAAATGGATTGTATAATATAATGTACATATATGTTTTTTAAATACTCACTTTCTTTGCTTGCAAATGGAATATAATATATAATTATTGAGGCTTCTGTAATCAATTATCATCATACGATTTGTGTAATATTGTGGCGCTATCTACTATGCCCGTATACCCGTTATGTTATATACATACACATACATTAGTTATAATTTGTTTTCATAAAATAATGTATTTGGGACAAAAATAATTATCACATATTGCAGAAGACTTTTGCGTATGTTACATTTATCCTAATTTGCAGCTTAATTTCATGTACATACATATTTATTGTGTATGTTATATTATGTATGAACATAATATATGTATTTACGGTATATATATGTACATATATATTAGCAAAATATTCGTATAATATAATAATGCATTATATATACGATCCGACCTTTGCTTGATTTTAATATTGCACAGTTCCATACTTTTATGACGCAACTATCGTTTCACATCGATGAAAATGATGTTCTTAATTTATTTATAAGTATAGAAAACTTGCAAGAGGGATCGAGTTTATAGTGAGAAAATAAAATAATCCAGAGCCCAGAAATAGCAAAATGCTAGAGCACACATGACTTTGTGTTCCCGTCTCAATGGAACGTGCTTTCTTATGGAAGAATAAAAGAATTTAACTCCCTATGATTATGAAGCAGCTATATGTAGTAACCATAACTATATGTATGTACTATAGCTATACATTTATGTATATGCATGTATTTTTTTTCTTGATGCTGAATGTAGCTGAATAGTATGTAGCCTCAAAAAAGCTTTTGTTTATTCCGCTGTCGAATTTCTATCTACATTAAAAATTTCAGCATTGAGTGAAACATTTCTTAATAAGATTATACTAATTGTGTCATTCATTCACCATAATTAAGAAAGCATGTTAAATTGAGACAGGGACACAAAGTTTATGTGCATTTAACACTGTAACATTGTTAATATCATTGGGCTCTGAGGTTGTTTATTTTTACTCCATATACCCCCTCCTCCCTCCTTTGCAAGTCTTCTATTAAAGCATTTTGTAACGTATGTACTATGTACTATAATATAGTGATGGTTTATACTAAGAAAATAAAACAAATTTAGAGTAAAAAAAAAAAAGAAACAGGGTGAATCTTATAGAACTCTTTGCATGGTAAAAGTGGTATATTAAAACTAAATTGATTACGCTTAGATATTATTTGTTGTTTTACTTATTTATTATTTTATTTATCTTTGTTTTAGAAAGAAAAATATAAATAATGAGATAACGACGACACCTTAGCTTCAAAATATAAATAAATTCATTAAGATGGTGACAAGTCAATTAGCAGTAAAAGTGGTCAACCTGGGCCGGCATTGGATGGTGTTATGGAAACGCTACCCTTTGTGTCGTGGCATGGTAACTTACTCTTTTGTGTGGCCAATCTCCAGTATATGTCAACAGTTTCTTGCAGGTAAAGAAAACTATACAAGAGGAAAGCCGCACATAACAATATATAATTGGGAAATGTGCAATAATAATAGCAATCGTCAATCATTAGATTATAGTAAATAGCTTTCTTATGCAACTGCAATAAGTAGGTGTAAGTTACTGCTGGAGTAGGTGTAAGAGTAAGCACGACATTTAGTCAGACCTAAATCTCACCCATGGATTTTTTTTTTGTTTGTTTGTTATTGATTGAAGACTACAGTAAAACCTCGATATAGCGAACTCGGATATTGAGAAATTTCATTATAGCAAAGTAATTTTGCCGGTCCCGCCGAAATTTACATGTGAAAGCATAGGCTAAAACTATAGTAACTATAAAGGTAGTACAGTTGATTCACCAAAAGCGGTTTTTTGCTTCACACCGTCCTATCTAAACCCATGTTAAAAGGGGTCACTTTAATCATAGCGCAACTAATACGAATTGTCAGGACATAAAAATCATATCAAAACATGCCTAAATAAGTCAGCTATTGTTTTTAAATCTACGAATATCCTCCTCAGTTGATTAATATTATTAATTAATGATTTTCTGAGACGTTGTAATCCACCGCTGAGATTGGCTGTCGAAGCGACTTCGGGAATCTCCGCAAAAGCGGTTTTCTCTCTACGCTAATCACAGGCCTACAAAATATGATTACACCCCCGTACATAAGAAGAATCCAGTGACCATACCATAAACAAAAATAGGTAATAAATCCAAACTTTTGTCTATACATCGCGCTCTTTCTTACAACAATTCTTCCGGAAACGCGCGTGATAAAAAATAAATTTGAATAAGTATAATGCCATCTCGATTGATCTCGATCGAATATCTAAAATTACATGGAGTGTTGCTGCAAAATTATTCAAAATGTTAAAAAAAAAAAAAAAATTATTCTATAGCTTGAATATTATTATTATTATTTTAAACAAGTTCCAATACTGCACAAAATTTAAGTTTCTATCATTGTGCAAAGTATTTTTTATTGAAATTTATTTCTCACACTTGAATACAAGATTGCTGTCCGCGTAAACAAATAAATTTAGCAAAAACTCAAACCATAATTAAAAAAAAAAAAAAAAAAAAAGTTTCGTTGCGACTCCACATGATAATAGTATTTCTAACTTTTTTCTTTCATTTTGCTCAAAATTTACGTCTCTATCACATTTTAAAGTACATATTAGATAATAATTAGAATTAATGCGTGTTGTTGAACAAAGAAACAAACAAACAACAACAACAAAAAGTTTGTAAAAAGAGTAGCTACATATTTATTATATTTTTGAGGAGTTTCATCTCTTGAACCCCTGCAAATTGAAGGTCTACATTTATTTCTTGGTTTTTGTTTTTCTTTATTGCGTAAAGTTGCATACTTGATAGACGCGCAGTATTTTTTTTCCCACCGCGGGGTAATTTTATAGGACTAGCTGTATATTTATTAACATGTAATTTTTTTTTATTATTGTATCGCGTCTTTCTTTCAAACAGCTTATAAAATACTTATTTTAATATTTTAATATGCTTTAGTAGAGCAAATATAAATTTTTGACGTAATTTAACGTCTTTTATAAATTAATAGATATGTATTTACGGCACTTTTCTATATAATTTCGTTATAGCCAATTTTGTTATAAAGACGTAGCGATTCCCGAGGTCCCTTGAATTTCGTTAAAACGAGGTTTTACTGTATTTAAATTATTTATGTTAATTCATACTAGATAACTTTTAAACCATTGGACTAATGCTGTTCGTAAACCCTGTTCTCTGCTCCTAAAATGACGATCAACTCTGGTCATTCAAATGAAATGTGCATTTTTTGGTGCAAGAAATTAGGGTTTACGAACAACACTACTGTCCACTGTTGCATTTATTTTCAATTCAAAAGAATTTATTTATTTTTGAATATGATACTTAAATTAAGAGAGATATTAAGGAAAATAAATCATTGCAGTTAGGTTTGAAAGAAAAGAACAGGGGAAACCAGCATAGTGATGAGAGCCGCATGGTTTGGTAAAAATCTATAGTTTGGTAGAGATTAAAAAAAAAAAAAAAAAAAAAAAAAAAAAAAAAAGAGGAAAGTTTCACATATTTATAGTGTTTTTTAGAGTTTCTCTCCAAGTCTGTAAGTACTGATAAAGGTAAAACATTCTTGTTTCTGGGAGTTTGTAATTTAACGCCTATTTTACACGGGAAGTTTTAATGAAAGGGTTTAGCTTTCGTGTTACACCGTGTTATATAAGCAGTAAACTGACATTGAAAAGGAATTCGGCTTGACCGGGACTCGAAGGCACGCGCATGGCAAGCAGCGAAAGCTGACTATATATGAGCAGTGAATGATGTTGAATTGGAAGGAGTCTCGGTAGCGTAATGGTTAACGCAGTGGTCTGGGAAACCAAAGATCCGGGTTCGTGTCCCGGTCGAGCCGAATTCCTTTTCAATGTCAGTTTACTGCTTATATAACACGGTGTAACACGAAAGCTAAACCCTTTCATTCTTGTTTCTCTTGGAATTTAGTGCCAAAAGCTATCCAACATGTTAGTTTTTAATCTCTGTGCTAGCAAGATTTTCACTGAGCTTTGGGACTGTTCACTATGCTAAGGCCCTTGCTGGTTTCTCCTATCCTTGTCTTACAAATTTATCATACTTTAGATTTCAAATATTCTAGTGTAGACAAATGCTAGACATTTTTTTTTATTTAAATAGATGTTAAAAGGATAAGTATAATCTAGGTATGATATAGTATCCTTATCCTTTTAATGTCTATTTAAATAAAAATATAGGTACACTCGGCTATGCTAGAACATTTGATCCCAAGTCCCAATTAACTACATAAATTAAAGAATCGTCACATTTTATTAATTTTCAATTCAATTAACATGCTCTAATGTCTATCCTAATATTTTCTATTATCAATTTTATTGTTAATTTTTTAATATCATATCAACCTCAGTTTTTTCCCCCTGCATTTTTATATTTTTATACTTAAATCAAGTTTTTTTTAGTAGGTTCATATATCTGAAATTCAAAAGTAACATAATTCCGCCCCCCCCCCCCTCCCCGTGTTATTCCAAACTTAAATTGTAAAACTACCCTATGATTAAAATTTCATGACCGATAGATAAAAGGGGGAAAAAACTTTAACAAGTATCATTCACATGATATTTCAAAAATTTGCAAATCAAAATTTTGCATGATATGATAACTGTTTTATTATTATTGCTATTTTAACTGTTGTTGCATATTTGGTGATGTCTCTTTGAAAATAATGTGTTAAAAAAAAAAGAACTTTATTGTATATTATAATTTATTATTATTATTTATGCTATTTCAATGCACAATTATTTTGTTGCAGGCAAAAAGACAATTGACTGGGAGCAAGTTGGGAGATTTAGTATTTACGGTGGGCTCTATGTTGCTCCCACTCTCTTTGGCTGGGTCAAGTTGTCAAGTGCAATGTGGCCACAAATGACAATGGTCAATGGAATCACAAAGGTGAGCACATAGTGCTGCAATATTTAGAGGGTCAGTTGCTGTTCAGCTAAACCTACTTTATTATCAACATTTTAACTTTGTGAGATATAATTATTTTGGTACATGTTAACGTTACAATTAGTAAAGCAAAAGTTAATAAGTTGAACTTAATTTTTTCTTTGTCGTCATTTACTATTACTATTATTATTATTTTTTATATGAGATATATTGAGGAAAATAAACCATCATGGTTAGGTATTATAAATTTGAAAGAAAAGGATAGGAGAAACCAGCAAGGGCATTACCATAGTGAAGAGAGTCCCATAGTTTGGTGAAAATCTTGCTAGCATAGATATGGATATAAAACATGTCCAATGTGCAATGTGCTAGTTTTTTATATCTGTGCTAGTAAGATTTTCACCAAAACATGGGACTCTCTTCACTATGGTAAGGCCGTTGCTGGTTTCTCCTATCCTTTTCTTTTAAATTTATCACATTTTCTTATATTTTATTTTATGATTGCAATACAGCCCTCTCCCACTTTTTTCTCGTCTATTATTTTAAATGCATCACCTCCCCCTGGATTTATAAAACCTCTAAATGCAGAATATGTACTTGCAGTATTATGTTTTAATTTCATGGCAGATTTGCATGTTGGCAGGCCCTTGTTGAGCAAGTGTCATATGGTCCATTCGCCATGTGCAGTTTTTTCTTTGGTATGTCCTTACTGGAAGGCAAAGGCATGAGCGCTGCGGCACATGAAGTTACCAGCAAGTTTGAGACCACGTATAAGGTACATAATTCTCTGTCTCTCTCCTTTTCTTTTCTATGCTTTCTTTTTTTCAGTACAGTATTACAAATATTATACTGTTATATAATGTATGATATTCAGTTTTTAACATTGAAACTATAGAGTTGTATGGTAAATTGAAATTGTGTTTTGTATGCTTTGTGCAGGTTGGTCTCTGTTTCTGGCCCATCATGCAAACTATTAACTTCACCTTAGTGCCTGAGAAGAATCGCGTCCCGTTTGTGGGTGGTTGTAGTCTTATCTGGACTATTTTCTTGTCATACATGAAGACTCTGCAGATTGAGGAAGCCAAGAAGGTGTCTGTGATATAGCGTATAGTCCTCCTCTGTACCCAGCTTGCCTTAACGACTCCACGCCATCACAAAAACCTCTCAAACATCGCTCAAAGCTGCTAACGGCACGTCAAATCCAACAACATGCACTATAAGTTGCAGTAATTTTTATTTATTTGTGGAATTTTTGTGTATGCTTGATTGCTTTCATGCCTTTAGTGTTTTCCCCAAAAATTCATGTGCAATATATATTTTACTATTATACTTATTGTAATGCGTTGGATCTGTCTAGACACTGGACATAATAGTATAATCATACACACCACATTTGGTTGGGTTCGCGATTTTTGACACTTCCATGATCAAATTAAGGTATACATGCCTTTCCTTTTTTGTTCTTTCTCTCTTCATTTGCAAAACTAAGGAAAATGAACTATCACAGTTAGGTATGCTAAATTTGAAAGAAACGGATAGGAAAACCCAGCAAGGGTCTTACCAAAGTGAAGAGAGTCACACAGCTTGGTGAAAATCCTACTAGCACAAAGATAAGTAGAAGAAGAAGAAGAAGAAGAAGAAGAAGAAGAAGAAGAAGAAGAAGAAGAAGAAGAAGAAGAAGAAGAAGAAGAAGAAGAAGAAGAAGAAGGAAAAAAAAAAAAAAAAAAAAAAAAAACTAACACATATTGGATAGGTTTTGAAACTTAACTCCAAGAGAAAACTGAGTATAATGTGTGTGTGTGTGCCTTCTTCAGTATTTTTAGATTCCGAAAGAAACTATGAATTATGGCTATGCTGTTGTTACACCGTGGTTTATAGTTGGGAAAGGATAGTGGGAATACTGAAGGAAGGAATAGAGGAAGAAGAAGAAGTATAGTGATAGTGAAAGAGGCAATGGAGGCGGGAGTGGGGTGGTTTGTAAACTGTAAGGACTGAAGAAGGTACACTTGCACACTCCATTTTCTCTTTAATTTAGTGCTGAAAGCTATCCAATATGTGTGTATTATAGTTTTTTTTAACCTCTGTGCAACCAATTTTTTGTCGAACTATGTGACTCTCCACAATTATAAGGCTTGCTGGCTTCCTCTGTCTCTTTTGTTTCTCTTTTTATTATTAATTATTATTATTAACAGTAGTAGTAGATGAAAATTAGTTTCTAGGAAGGCAGTAGCCTAAGTAAAAGAACTCAAATAAAAAATGTGAGGATTTGCATTTTCATTTTTTTTTTTTTTTTTAATTTAAATTTTTTTTTTTTTACTGATTTGGTGTTCTAAAGGTTGCCTCCATCAGGCTAAAAAAAATACTAAGCATTCATCTCCCATGTACAAAAAAAAAAAAAAAAAAAAAAAAATTGCAACCCCGCTAAAGATTTAAAAAAAAAAAATTAAATAAATTTAAAAAAAATTATGCATTTTTTTAGTTTAGTTCTTTTACTTAAGCTACCAATTACCCAGAAACTAATTGTCATCTTTCTATCTAAGTTTACACTTTTTGCCATTTATTTGCAAATGAGGTGGAAGGAAGTGTTTTGCAGATTATTTGAACAATGTTACATTAATAAGTAAAATTTGTTTACTCTTTCCATCAATTAAGAAAATTTTATCACTTTTGGTTATATAGATAACTCACCTATAAAGCCCATGAATAAAAAAAAATGAAGTGCCAAATCGGTGTTTCTTAAGTATAATCAATCATTAGCGAGGCTACCATGAGCAGGATATTTTTGAAACTACACTTTTACTCTTACAATGTGCACATTACGAGAATGTTTAATTTAAAAAAATTTTTCAATGTTTTTTTTTGTGGTGATGCTAATGTAAAGTTGAAAATTATAAAAATCGTGGCGGCCGTTTACTATCTGAGGTATTCGATATGAGTTGTCGCAGTGCAAAACCAGATATTTCTAAGTTGTCAAAATTTTCAGGAGAACAAATATATATATATATATATATATATATATATATATATATATATATATATATATATATATATTTTTTTTCTCAGAAGTATGTGTGGTAAAACAAGATTAGATAGGGTAAGGAATACTTGGGTGTTGGAGAAATGTGGAGTAAAAGAAACTGTGACTGAGAAGTATGAGAACAGTGTATTACGGTGGTTTGGTCATGTTGAGAGAATGGGTGATGAAAGAATAGCAAAGCAGGTATTTCACAGTAGAGTGGATGGAAGGAGAGATAGAGGCAGGCCTAAAACATCATGGTCTGAGGTGGTTGGAAGATGTTTGAAAAATAAGAATGTACGCAGTATGAAATGCAAAAGGAAATGTATGAAACAAGGTATGAGACTGGCGGAAGCAAGTGAAGTATGTCAGGATAGGAAGTTGTGGAGGTCTATCACTGGGTCAGGATAAAACATCTGTGTTGTTGGCTTACCCCGAAAGGGATTTATAGCGTCATGATATGTATGTATGTATGTATGTATTTATATATATATTATTATAAACTGAAGTTTTGTGGTAGAATATTTATTTTTTTGTCAATCCTTTAGGGGTACATAGAAAGTACCTAGTATTAGTAGCATATCATAAAAATATATACATTTTCAGGTATTTCAAACCTAGTTCAATGGGTAAAAAAAGAATTTGTCTGGTTTTGCTCTGAATCATAATCAGAGTAAGAAAAGAAAAAAAAAAAAAAAAAAAAAAAAGAAAAGAAAGAAAGAAAAAAGAGAAAGAGAGAGAGAGAGAGAAAGAATGAATGAATGAAAGAATGAAAGAATGAAAGAAAGAAAGAAAGAAAGAAAGAAAGAAAGAAAGAAAGAAAGAAAGAAAGAAAGAAAGAAAGAAAGAAAGAAAGAAAGAAAGAAAGAAAGAAAGAAAGAAAGAAAGAAAGAAAGAAAGAAAGAAAGAAAGAAAATTAAAAAAAAATATATACTGAAAAATTAAAATAGGTATAAAAAAGTTTTTCCAAAATGAAAATGACCTTAATTTTGATTCTACGTGGAAAATTGACCCTTTTCTGACCCTTAAAAGCGTTGACTTGAGCTTGATTGAAAAATAAATAACACTATATTGACCTTTTCACTCCACACAACGTACAAATGGCTGACCCTGGAACTAAAAGTTCAAATTAAAGGATTTGACCCTGGTGGAAAATTTTAAGAACACAGTAATCAAAGTGCAGAATGAGATGCAGAATCCAAAAACATGACTCAATTGGAACGGTGAATAAAATTAAAAAAGTTGTGGGTTAAATACGAGTAAAAGAATTTGCAAAGAAAATTAAAAAATATATGCTTCGATCCAGCATAGTCTGAAACCTCTGAAACTACCTTTAACTCAATTTCAAGAGAGAGAGAGAGAGAAAAGTGACATATCTGGTTTTGCACTGCGGTGACTCATATATATAAAAGTTATATAATAATAATAATACAATTGGACCATGCAATTAATAATTATGCCAGTGATTCACAAGATAAAAAGTTAAGTCACTTAAAGAGTACCAATATAGCCCTATTCGGCTTACTGAGCCACTGGTTAACTCCTGGTCACCTGTTAAACTCAGACTCCCCTTTAAAATGCAGAATGAGTTAGCATACAGTATATCATGACTAAGGCTATAGCATTTTTGTTTTGTTCATTATTATTATATATTTTTTTTATTCCAACTGTGAATCAATATCTTAATTTTAAACTAATCATGATGGCATGGATACTATTTTTTCTTCTAATTATTGAAATTAAATGAAGGAATGACACGAATAATAAAATGAGTATTATATAATATACTGTGTGTATGTGTGTGTGTGTATATATATATATATATATATATATATATATATATATATATATATATATATATTTAAAAGTGTTGAGTGTAAATTGGCACAGAATGGGAATAAGATATAGATCAAAGTAAATATTGAAATATGTTGAAGTCACTTTTATAAGTGTGTAGTTAATGCTCACTATAGTTTATTAATGCTACAATATACATATTATTGTATTAATATTAAATAAATAACCGTCTTTTTAAAAAAATAAAAAATAAACTATTTATAGACTATATATTTATAATATAAATAGTGCCTTTTATTCCTTCTTCTTATACGTTTAATAATTATGTGTCAATTAGTAGTTTTTTCATGTCTACTACTGAAATAATTCACAGTCACACTTGTTTTCTTAAATTTTTCAAAACATCAACACAACAACAATGTCGGGAAGCGTGGAGCCGTGGGTCCAAAAAGTCTATCTAGTAATGACTAATGACTATGTCGACCAATTTTGTTTTCTAGTCCCTATTATATGAATTGCTGTAGAGTGCATATTTTATAAGTGCAATAAATGAAATAGTAGAGCTGCAATCTCAAAGCATGTTGAATATTTTAATGTCTGAAAGTTTGAAGAAAAGTATATAGCTCAGGCAAAATAATTTAATTAATGTGATTACTGATTATCAATATAAGAGTATAATAAACACACACATATTATATAACATTTGAAAATAATTGTAGTTTTATTTAGTCTTTTGATCTCCATGATATGTATCATATCGACCTTTTCAAGTAAAATACGAAGTGATGAAATGCTACACATATTATATGTAGCCTTCTGTAGGGTGATTCCACTAATTTATTTCAGTTTTTGCGCTGCAACAACGTATGTGAGCAGAAACCATTAATTGACCAGCAAAGGAAGAAAGCCAATTTATTGCCAATTAAAAAAAAAAAAAAAAAAAAAAAAGATAACTTTATTTTAAAAATAAAGTTGATTCATTTAATCTAGGTGGTTCATCAATATGTTACATCTTATTGTGGTTCATAGTAAAAAAGAGTACAGCTCTGGCCAAAAGTTTAAGAACGGGGTTGCGGCGGCCGCAGCGTTTTCCCATAAAGATAACATAGTGTGTTTGCGGGTTGCCTATACAAATCGTTCACAAACTTTTGGCCAGAGCTGTACGTACACGTACTCTTAACGTGAAGTTATACACACACATCACCAGTTATTGAACATATTTATTCTTTACCTATAAAATAGCAAGGATAAATTATTTCAGCTAAAGTGCTTGCAATACATTCTTTAAAAATGAGGAAAAATATCATTCCTTTAAGAAGTATTCCGCATTTTATGACGTATTAATTGACATCTTAATAAAGTGATTTTTATAATTATTTGTACAACTATTATCACATTCCTCAGTAAATATATCAAATTATTTTTATGTTCTTGCGGCGACGTATCGGGTAGAATTTTATTTGGACTCTTTGAAACTATTCATATTTTTCGTTTTGGAGACTAAATGATAATACTTATTTAAGATTAATTGCATCAAATTATTGATGCTTTTTATTTTTATTACTATTGAACTTAAAAATATGCTTATATTTATATCATAAAACATATTAAAAAAAGAAAAGATGAAACGTACGAACTTTATTTTTCTATATGTATAGTTCTATCATTGTTCTATGCTGATTATTATCTGCTCAAATGTGACAGTTTAATTTATGGGCTTCATTGAATGCAACGAATGCACAATGATAAATCATTAAATATTTTTGCTTATTAAAAGGTGAAAAGGCTTAGCAGGAAAAAAGGAATAAATAACACCATTTTTGGTTATTTTATTTTAAAATATATATTATTTTATTACACTCTCATCCGACTCCAAGTATAAATTATAAATTCTGTTATTTTGAATGTACAAAAAGTTAATGGTTTATGCATTATTATTTAATGTTAATTTATAGGTTGCGCTTCCTAAAAACAATAATAATAATAAAATAATTCCATCTCCAGCGCGCATACACTTCCTTTCATCAAGTTTAAAATCATAAATTTTACTCATAGCGGCTGGTCCATAATTATGAATTATTTTAATATTGAAATGTACAGTATTATAATATATAAAAAATGTTTTTATTATATTGTAGATAAATTATATTAATAGTTAAAAAATAAATTCATATAAAAAAAATTGCACGTTAAATTGAAAAAATAGTTAACCAAAAAATTCTCTAATTTTATAGATTGTAGATTAAGAAAAGGGATCCAATTTTGCGTAGATAGAATGTGTTAGATAATATTGTTAATATATATATATATATATATATATATAAAACGTATATATCGTATTTATTGACGCAGCAATCCATGAGTAACCCATCCAATTAACGTCTTTTTAATAATATTAAAAAAACATCTCTAGCACATTTTTCTACGCTAGCAAATTGATACCTTATACCCAATCAATAATCTGCAAATTAGAGAATTTTAACGTGCTCTAATCGTTCTACGTACTTTTGTCGTTTATATATGAATTTATTCTTTTATTTTAACATTTTAAAGCCGCGATGTTTTCTTCTTCACACCGAAAATGCTATTTTTTTTATAGGTATAAATTTAAGTTTTAAAGTTTGGAGTCGGGCCATAAAAGATGTCACGTTATTAGTCTGCTTTTGTTACATTATTATCATATTAAACTCTCATGTTCGAACACATCCTCTCTGACATATGAATTTACTGAGAAAAAGATGAACCCCTGAAGATGAAGATTTTACCGACATAAAAAGATGGAAAATGTTGATGTGCTTTACTTTTAAGCTTCACTTCATTTTAGACCAAAATAATATAATGAAGCATATTTTTAACCTGAAAAGAAATTCAACCGGCATCCCTAATGAGCTCATCTGTACGTGTGTTTATTTGTGTTTGCACACAAAAATTAGACAGTTGTTTAATATTATGCATTATGCCAATATGGTGTCACTTTCAGCAAATATAATTGATTGGTGATTTCTTCTGGATTTAAACGCATATTAAATACTGTGTGTATGTACATATACATGCCTTTCTTCGTCTAATAACGTAAAGAGGTTGTAGTATTTTTATAAATATTAACATTTATATAATTATTAAGAAAATTATATTTACATAAAGAGGGGGGATAATATAATATCAGTTAAGTTAACAATTAATATAGCGTAATTATATCAGATGAGAAACAATGCCATGAGAAAGCAAAAATAAGGCTACAGAAAAGTATATTAAATATATTAAAACAGTTTGTAAGTGGTTTTAAGAATTATACAATTATCTTTAACAATTTTATTTTTACCTTTTTTTTTTTTTTTTTTTTTTTTTTTTTTTTTTTTTTTTTTTTTTGCAAATCCATACAATTTGTTTTCAATTATAGACGAGTATAATATACTATTCGACCATAATTCAAAAAAATAAAATTTTACAAACGAATAATATAAAATTTATTTTCAATATTAAAAACAAATTTATTTAAATCAACATTTTTAATAACGTTATGACTTAAATGACATTTAAGTTATACACCCAGGATGTCCATAATTTAAGTCTTTAGCGTTTCGAAATGCATAACTTCTTAATAAAAGAATGACGAACTTTCAAATTGTATACTGTTCATACATCAGATTAAAGTCCTGTATTAAACATTTTGAAAAATGTCAACTTCAAAAAAATCAATAGAGTGGTTCTGTCACAAGACACAATAAATGAGGGGGGGGGGGGGGGAGCGCTATTTGCTCTTTTTCACTTACAATTTCGGCCGTATTTCATTTCTTTCTTTCTTTCTTTCTTTCTTTCTTTCTTTCTTTCTTTCTTTCTTTCTTTCTTTCTTTCTTTCTTTCTTTCTTTCTTTCTTTCTTTCTTTCTTTCTTTCTTTCTTTCTTTCTTTCTTTCTTTCTTTCTTTCTTTCTTTCTTTCTTTCTTTCTTTCTTTCTTTCTTTCTTTCTTTCTTTCTTTCTTTCTTTCTTTCTTTCTTTCTTTCTTTCTTTCTTTCTTTCTTTCTTTCTTTCTTTCTTTCTTTCTTTCTTTCTTTCTTTCTTTCTTTCTTTCTTTCTTTCTTTCTTTCTTTCTTTCTTTCTTTCTTTCTTTCTTTCTTTCTTTCTTTCTTTCTTTCTTTCTTTCTTTCTTTCTTTCTTTCTTTCTTTCTTTCTTTCTTTCTTTCTTTCTTTCTTTCTTTCTTTCTTTCTTTCTTTCTTTCTTTCTTTCTTTCTTTCTTTCTTTCTTTCTTTCTTTCTTCTCTTTCTTTCTTTCTCTTTCTTTCTTTCTTTCTTTCTTTCTTTCTTTCTTTCTTTCTTTCTTTCTTTCTATCTATCTTTGCTGCAGTACTAAATTTTGAATTAATTAAACAAAAAAACGTTATCATCAATTTTCCTGCAGGTGAGGCACCATTGGCAGTGCAGTAATTAAATGTCCGACCGTTGAAAAAATAATAGTCTTACACGCAGTGCGACGAGTTCATATCTCAAACTTTAGATTTTACTGGACGTACCAACAATCTGGTCTGCAGTCTGTGGTGTCAGGGGCCACAGACTGCAGACAAGATTGTTGGTCCAGTAAAATCTAACGTTTGAGAAAACCTGCTACGAAACTCGTCGCACTGCGTGTAAAACTATTTTTTTCGCAACGATCGGACGTTTAAGTACCGCACTGTGCCAATTGTGCCTCTATCGGAAATCTTTAGGAAAATTGATGATAACGTTTCCTTTTTCAATTATATCAAAATTTGGAAGAAGAAAAAAAAAAAAAAAAAAAAAAAAAAAAAACAAATGCGACTGAAATTGTAAGTAAAAAAGAACAAAAAGCGCATTTTTTGTTCCATTGCGTCTTGTGACAGAACCAATCAATCGGGTTTTTTGAAATTAATATTTTTCAAAATTTTAAATACAGAGCTTTAATTTGATGTATGAATAAAATTGTATACCATCATTTAAAAGTTAGTCAATTTTTTATTTTTCTCTGCATTTAGAAAACGTGTGTGTACACACACACACACACACACACACACACACACACACACACACACACACACACACACATGTATATATATACAGGGTGTTTATAAAAAAACGCACGATTTAAATCTTAAATTTAGACATGACGGTAAGTGAGAAAAATAATGTTTTATACATCAAATGAAAGCCTCAGTTTTGACATTTTTAAAAATGTGCACAGTTTTATTTTTCGTCAAATCGTTTATTTTTTATTCGCGAAATGGCGCAAAATGCCAATTTGCCAAAACGCCCGCCTTTTTTCTTGCATTTTCAAGCGTGTTTTTTCTCAGTAAGCGAAAACATAAAATGTTTACTGATCAACACAAGGCACAGTGCGTTCTTTGGTATGAAAATGCAATGTCTCCTACGGCAGTTCAAAGGACATATCGTGTTACATATCCAGTGGATTATCACCACGTACCTTCTCGCAAAACGATATTCTGGGGTTCAGAGAGACCTGATTTTTCTCGCACTTATGAGAGAGATAGCCAGAAGGTGAATGTTTGGTTCTGTGTTCTCTTTGATCGCATTATTGGACCATTGTTCTTCCACGAGGCTACAGTATGGTGGAATTCTTACCTTGACATGTTACAAACGCTGTACCTCAGCTGCTTCAAGCTCAGAAGGAATTGGGCTTTGACTTGACATTCCAGCAAGACGGCGCTCCACCGCATTGGGCACTGGCGGTTAGAGAGTACCTAAACCAAGTCTTCCCAGACAAGTGGCTGGGTCGCGATGGACCAACAGCATGGGCTCCAAGGTCTCCTGACCTAACACCACCTGACTTCTTACTCTGGGGATACGTGAAAGATGTCGCATTTAAAACTCCAGTGCGAAATATCAGAGACCTCAAGCAACGCATTACCGCAGCTATCCACTCAGTGACACCAGTACGTGGTGATAATCCACTGGATATGTAACACGATATGTCCTTTGAACTGCCGTAGGAGACATTGCATTTTCATACCAAAGAACGCACTGTGCCTTGTGTTGATCAGTAAACATTTTATGTTTTCGCTTACTGAGAAAAAACACGCTTGAAAATGCAAGAAAAAAGGCGGGCGTTTTGGCAAATTGGCATTTTGCGCCATTTCGCGAATAAAAAATAAACGATTTGACGAAAAATAAAACTGTGCACATTTTTAAAAATGTCAAAACTGAGGCTTTCATTTGATGTATAAAACATTATTTTTCTCACTTACCGTCATGTCTAAATTTAAGATTTAAATCGTGCGTTTTTTTATCCTGTATATATATATATATATATATATATATATATATATATATATATATATATATATATATATATATATATATATATATATATATATATATATATATATATATATATATATATATATATATATATATATATATATATATATATATATATATATATATTATATAATTTTTAGTGCAAAAATTATGATAAACTTTCAAATTTTTAAATCCATAAATTTTTGTTATGTCGTCCAATTTAACATTTTTCTTCTCTCTTATTTTGGCAGATAGGTAGACAGGCAGGCATGAGCCGTGTGGGTTGAACTGGAGTTCACATAATGACGCAAGGCATTGCACAGCAAAGTGGTAGACAGACAGGTACCGCAGCAACCCCACCCCCACTCGCTTTGCCGCTGTCACCTGCGCCACTTGCAGCACCCTCTTTCAACTTTGCCTATAATGTTTGATGTTTTTATTATTTTAATAGTAAATATAAATTTAATAGCAATGCAGAATAATTTAAATAATTTAAGTAGTTTTTTTTAACAATTTACAAATATCTGATGATAAATACAAGTTGTGATATACATAATAATAAACTAGAAAACATATATATTTTAATGCCTCAGTATAATATTATATAATATTATTATTATTATTTTGATCATATACTTACATGCACAGGCTCATCTTTCCTAGTGAACATCTCGACCCCTGGGGGATAGTAAACCGGGGGTCCAGCCACATTCTTGCTGCGTATTCTATCGTGGGCAGGAGGTGAGGGCGCTAATGGAGCCGTCGCAGAGTCAGGGTAGTCATCAAGAGGAGCAGGTGGTACGGGCCGTTCAGGGTGCCGCTCGTCGGTCATCTCCAACTGCCAACCAAGCAATCATAATCAGGGTAGGACTTAACTGCAGATATGATCGATTTTTGTCTTCTCGATTGAGTAAAAGAGTAAATAAAAATAAAAGAATATGGAGCAAAATACAAATAAATAAGAAAAAGAAAAAAAAAATTGTTCATATACTTACAGTCTGTGCGTCCGTGAATGAAGCCATAAGGTCATCAAGCCGTTTGGGTGGTTCTGAGGGGGCAGGCGGGCTGGGGGCTGGAAAGGCACGATGTGGAGGCTCCCTTTTGTGAAACGCGGGAGATGAGGGGGGATGTGTCGAGTGATTGTTGGATGAATAATTGTATGAAATATAAGTGTTGTTCACACTCGGAGGAGTTTTCGACTCCATCAGGGGCTCCTTTTCGGCCGGTTGCGAAGGATATTTGTAGGTCTGAATGATGGGAGATTCAATTGGCTCTGTTTTGGGAATGCTTGACGTAGTATATTTATAGGTGATGACTGTGTCTTGGGGTGGAATTGCTGGTTCATTTGCTGGCACTTGGTAGGAATATGTTTTCACCGTGGGGCTCTGAACCAACGGCATTGCAGGGTGCGAACCATCGGCGGGCATTTCATAGGTGTAAGTTTTGACAGTAGTGGTGACTTTTCTGCTGGGCGAAGGTGCTCGCATTGGTGACGTAGCGCGGATTGGAGAAGGAGCCCTAATTGGAGCTGGCGAGTAATTTTGAGGGGGTGACTTAGCACGCACGGATCGTTCTGTTTTAGGCGATGATGGGTACAATTCACGCCTTACAGAATTGGGGGTTCCATACGTATTATCAAACTGATATGTCCGCACCGTGCGCGTAATTTGCTGAGCTGAGTTAGCATCCTCGTGTGGTGTCGACTGCTGAGCGTGATGCAAGTCCACGAGCAGAGTGTCCAATTCGTTAAGATTGTGGCGTGCACCACTTGCAGGTGCTGGAGACACGGAAGAGCCATGTGGTGTACCATCCACTACCAGGCCACTCACTAAAAACAATGAAACACTCAAAATGAATGAAAAATTTCCAATTAGATATTAAGGCCATAAAGCATAAAAATTTCCATATGATTTTTTTCTGAAGAGCTTGATTAAAATTTTATATAGTTAGATAGATAGATAGGTACATAGATAGATAGATAGATAGATAGATAGATAGATAGATAGATAGATAGATAGATAGATAGATAGATAGATAGATAGATAGATAGATAGATAGATAGATAGATAGATAGATAGATAGATAGATAGATAGATAGATAGATAGATAGATAGATAGATAGATAGATAGATGTAAAAAGTCATTTCACTGAGTAATCTGGGTAATAAATAATAATAATAGTAAATCGGCAGTGTGCGAATTATTGCATAAAATGACGATTAAAAACTAAAATGTACTTGATAGCTGTTTTATTGATATAATTATAATATAATATTTTTAAAAAATCTCAAACATTGCTCTATGACAAAAAATTAATATTTGACATAGAGCATTAATGTTTGAGATTTTTTTAAAAAATATAAATTAAAAATATGACACTTAGCTATTAATGCAAAATCATAGAGTATATTGTCTAGTATTTTTGTATATTTTTTAATAATATGTTGAGTCAGACCCATGGTTTTTACAGCGTTTTTTGCTTTTTAAATGGCCGCCATTTTGAAAATTTGACGTCACCGGAAGTGACCAAAACATGTACACGTAGAAAAATTAATTCACAAGAAGTATGTAAAATTTCAAACTTCTATCTCTATTTGTCTAATTATGCTGCAGCGGTTGCCACGGCGCGCTCCACGTTATTTGACATACAGCAATGTTCGTGATTTAATTTTAATTTGAATTAAAAATATGACACTTAGTTAGTAATACTGGACGATAGAGTATATTGTCTAGTATGTTATTATATTTTTCACTAATGAGTTGAGTCAGACCCGCGGTTTTTACAGCGCTTTTTGTTTTTAAAATGGTCGCCATTTTGAAATTTTGACGTCACCGGAAGTGACCAAAACATGTCCATGCTAGAAAATTAATTCATAATAAGTTTATAAAATGTCAAACTTTTATCTCGATTTGTCTAATTATTGCAATTAGTTTCTCACACAGTACTTATGTAAGATTCAAAAAGTTCAGAGTGCCATATTTCCCGCCAAAATCATTTCCGGTCAAAAATATTTTTTGTACTAACTAAGGTCACCTATATGTACATTTATGGAAATTTTGAAAAAAGTCGGTGAACTCAACTTTTTTAGAGGTTGTTATTGGATCCATTATCTCGTATATAATAGTAATTTCTTTAAGATTGTGTATACAACTACTTTACAATGTGACAAACTAATTTAAACTTCACTTTTTAATAAAATAAGTGGGAAAGTCAAAATACATTGATTTTACATCTATGCATTGCGTTCCCTAGAAATTTAATCAATTAACTTTGAGTGTTTATGCGCTAAAAATGTAATAGTCTTTATTTATGTGTATATATATATAATATACAACACATACATATAGGGTCTATGCATTCATGTTAAAGTTGACGCCATGTTGGATAACTCAATAACATGGGTGGCATAGGAAAAAAAATCATTTAGCCATTTTTAAAACACTATGCAATATTTTTGAGAGCATTGATGCTGTAAATATGTTGAATTAGTATCTCAGCAAGTATGTGAGAAAAATAACAAATAACAAAAAATTAACCGATTTCCGAAAGAAAATGGGCTTAAATGAAGTTTGCCCTATGCTGAGCAATGTAATGCACTACTCCAGTATGGCCTCCAAGCGCAATAAATATGACGTCATCCGCATACACCCTATAGTATACATACAACACGCATTAAATTTTCAAAACAGTGTATTTCACTTGTGAATAATTGGATATATAATTATTGCATTTCAATGAGCAAAGAATGCAAGTAAGACAATATTTTAAATTATTTTTACCTGGTGTATGGTGTGACGAGGAGGACTCGTATTTGTAAGTTTTGTAAGAGGTGACCTGCGAGGGTTGCTGCGTAGTAGTGGTGAGCAGCATGGGACTAGACGCTCGCTCGCGTACTACCGTGGTACTGTTAGCTGGCTGCAAATATTCGACGCTTCCGGCTGACCCGCCGTTTCTCTGTACCCGAACCTCGCGCTGCACGTGCACGCGAGACAAACTGTTGCCACTGGGACCATTCACTTGTGTCGTCACACCTGTCGTGGGTCGTACTACACTGTTCTGGAGATCTTCTAGCAGCAAGTCTAAAATTTATTTATTTTATTCAGTAAACACACAGAGTGTACAACATAAATTAATAATTATAATTATCTTTATTTGAAAATAAGATATACATTTTTCAAAGTGCGATTATCCTTGCAATTAGCAGCAAAATATTCAACATGCAGTAAAAATATCAAAGTTGAAGTCTAAAATTACAATTCAATTTATTCCTATACTAATTAAAGTAATTAATCATTTTATATATTATTATGCGGGTTATCATATGAATGATAACGTGACATCATAATTTTACCATTTAAATTGAGCACGACGTATTTAAATAGTAATAAATTTTATCAAATTATCACAAAGCACAAAAATCATTGCATGAATACAAAAAAATTAAAGTCTAATTTATTTTATTTGAAATGTTTAAGCCATACGACGGGAACTGCCTCTAATTTTTGCGGTCGGTTCTTCAGAACAGCGGTTCTCAGGACTGGTTTTTGGCAGTTCTAAGAAATCTGGAACTGGTCCCTTTTTCAGTTTAACATACATAACCCATTTCACTATATTATTATAGTATAATTATGTTTCATTTTACTGCCTTTACTTGCGTGGAAAAACGTATAGATAGATGTGTGTGTGTGTGTGTGTGTGTGTGTGTGTGTGTGGTATATAATCCACGATGATTTCGATGAGGCACGGGACTGATGATTTTTTAAAATGTTGTAATTTTTTACATAATGTTGTAATTTTTTACATAATGTTGTAATATATCATACAAAGTACATTTCATGCAACTGTTAAATTTTCAAAATCCTCCTTTTTTCTGCCAAAATTTAAACATTCAATGGCATTTGCAAACATCAAAAGCTGCTGGGCCACTTCCCACTTTCAGCGTCACATGCTATCCGTTTATTCCGGCAATTCGTTATTCGTTTTTTGATGTTTATATAAATGTTAATTTTCTTATTTCTCTCATTATAGCTCCTTAATTGTCAATCTGTAGGGAAAAAACTTATTAGCATAAAAATATAACTCTAGCACCACATTGCATGAAAATTAGGTGACAACAAAAGATCTGGCTGATACTTTGACCGAGGTCAACTTTCAGGGTAACCGAAGGTCAAGTGAGCAAATAAAGCACAATTTAAATAAGGCAACTTCAATTTAATACGAAAAGCTAAGCGATATATTATTCATTTTATAGAAGAACATTTCAGGATGATTATGAATATAATGACACCTTCAAAAGTCACTTTAAAATTAACACTTCGCTAGATCAAAAAGAGTTGCGCGTGATTGCGCTGAATGGAGCTGAATTGAGGCTCAAGAGCGCTCGCTCAAGTCATTTTACGAAAAAAAAAAAGAATTTCTGTTAACTTATAGGTATTCAACGCAATCAGATGGAGATTTCAGTTGATGCAAAACGCGCGCACATGTTATTCCCATATATCAATAGAAATTAATTTTTTAGTAAAATGACCGTACAAACGATTGTTATCATTATTTTACCATTCAAAAACTCACGCTAAATGTGGGAATCACGCGCTGAATTTGAATGACAAAATATACTATCACAATAAAGTGTACACCATGCTATATATGAATTCAAAGTGAATATTTGTTTCTTTCTGTTGCTCTCCAATGATACAAAACAATGAAATATATAACACAGGTCCAGTCACTATATACTGATCCTCGATCGCTTTCCTTACGCCTAACCAAACTTCGCATCCACTCCTTACCACCGTCACATCCCCTTTTTGTGATACCATTTTTAAATGTGTGTGAGTGTGTGTGTGTGTTTATATATATATATATATATATATATATATATATATATATATATATATATATATATATATATATATATATATATATATATATATATATATATGATAAAAATATGAGTTATTTGAATACTTCTATGTAATAGCAATAATAGCATCATGAATTATTATCATGTAAATGTTAGTAAATGTTTTGAATAGAAATGGAAATTGTATTTTGCATTTTGTGAAAATTTGTAGCGTTATAGCGTGCGCTCAGGCTCGGACTGGCCATAAGAGCAAGTCCGCAATTGCGGACGTGCCCCCCCCCCTGTTTAGAGGCCCCTAAGGCCCAAAAAGGGGCGTAACTAGGGTGTTACGCCCCCTTTGTGGCCCCTAAAGTTGATGTTACGCCCCCTTTGTGGCCCCTAAAGTTGATGTTACACCCCTTTTGCGGACTAGGTCCCTTGATTGCCAGTCCGACCCTGTGCGCTGCATCCGAAAGTCTAAATTCTGCCCTTACAGAGCAGCCGCGTGCAAGGCTTTTCGATCTAGAAGTCGTAGAAAAGTCAATTTCAAATTGACTTTTGAAGATGTCATAAACTCGATCATAATGACCCTGAAATGTTACCCTCCACAACATGCATATCACTCGACTTTTAACATTGAATTTGAGTTGTCGTTTTTAATTGTTTGAACTATGTTCACTTGAAAGTTAACCTCGGTCAAAGTATCAGAGCCAGATCTTTTGTTGTCATCAAATTTTTTTTAATAATGTGGTGCTAGAGTTATAATTTTATGCAAATTAGTTTTTTTTAAATATATATATATATATATATATATATATATATATATATATATATACATATATTATATATTATATATATATATATATATATATATATATATATATATATATATATATATATATATATATATATATTATATATATATACAGATTGACAGTTAAGAAGCTAATGAGAGGAATGCGAAAATTAAATGCTCGAATTTTAGCGGAATATATATATATATATATATATATATATATTTATATATAGATCTATATATATATATATATTATTGAAAAATAAAAGAATGGTGTACGACATGTACTTTGTATAGGGCATATGGGGCTTCAACATAATGTGAAAATGACAAATATATATATATATATATATATATATATATATATATATATATATATATATATATATATATATATATATATATATATATATATATATATATATGTTTGAAATTTTGAATATCAAGCGAGGTGACATGATGATAAAAATTCATTGTAGTCTTACCTTCTATAACACCCTGGGCTTTCACTCGCTGCTTGTTTTGACGATAAAAAATAACACACAACACCATAAAAAATTGTCACTTAATTAGACACTGTATGTTTCTACATACGCACTCGAAAACGTTACAATTGGTGTAAATATAACATAGCTATGTATATAATTTTTAAAAAACTGTGAATTGAGTCTTTTTATTAACTTTTATATATAAGAGACAATTTTTTATGGTGTTGTGTGTTATTTTTTATCGTCAAAACAAGCAGCGAGTGAAAGCTCAGGGTCTTATAGAAGGTAAGACCACAATGAATTTTTATCATATATATATATATATATATATATATATATATATATATATATATATATATATATATATATATATATATATATATATATATATATATATATATATATATATCAGTCCGTGCTTGTGCTTGTGTATACAAAATCCTAACCCCACACACTCTTAGATTTACACACTCACCGAGGGATCCATCGAGCGGCGAAGTGCCGTCCATGTTTAGGTTGGGGTGTGCAGAAGTCGAGGATGAAGAGGATGTGAGCACCGTCGTTTGGCGCATGCTGCTCATGCTGCTACCTTGAAAACACAAAATGCAAATAAATGAATATCAGAAATAATTGTGACAGACAAAAACATTTTTTCAAATGAAATATCTTTTAAATATTTATATATCGTTTAAATGCAAATAATGTCTACAGTTAATATAAAAATAGGTAATAGAGTATTAAATGAATTAATAAATAAGCAAATAAATGATTTATATTTTTGTGCATATTATGTGTACAGTACTAAAAACGTTAAATGACCCACATTTTTCTTTGAATTGCATCTAACAGCGTAATATTTATAAATATATTTATTAAAAAGCATTAATCAGTTCCAATCACATCGCATCATACAACAGATAAAATAAGATTATTTTATTAATCAGTTATTGTTCAGCAGTCAAATAAAACAGTATTTAGAGAGAAAAAAAGCATCGATTTAAATATGTGCGTCTCTCCAAAGCCAAAATCATTATACAGTTTTTTTTTTTTTTAATTTTACTATTTTAGAGGCTGATTTCACTATGAAATTTTGTTACAATTGCAACTTTTTATATATCAAATTAAAGCACAAATTTTGACATTTTTAAAAATGTTTGCAAAAAAGAGTTATGACAAAAGTGGTTTTTATTGTAATCAGTAAATGGCATAAGAGCTCATTTTTGAAGGAAAAAACTCTCAATTGTGCCAGATTTTGATGTAAACAAAGGCTGGATTGGCTGAGATCGACCCACAGCATGGGCACCGAGTTCACCAGACCAGACCTCACCACACCTGATTTTTTTCTTGTGGGACGTCAAAGACAAAGTTTTTAAGACTCCAGTGCAAGATATCCCAGAGTTGAAGTGACACCATCAGGATTACTGATCTATCGAGTCCATCACGGCTTAGACGCTCCGCAACGCGTGTGGCTCGAACTGCAGTTTCGACTTGACAACTGCCGGGCTACAAATGGTTCCCACATGGAGAAACCTTAATGTCATTTGCTTATCAACACTTTAAAATAAGAAAAAAAATTAATAAGACGTTTTTTTAGGAAAACGCTGTTTGCTAACGTCTGTTTTTCGAAAAAAACGCTCTTCGTATTGTTTTGCATCTAGTCAAAAGAAAAATCGACAAATCACATTTTTAAAAACAGAAAAGCAAATGTCAAAACTTAAGCTTTTATTTGATGTATAATAAGTCTAATTTGTCCATAAACTTCGTATTAAAAAACACTTCTGAAAAAGTAAAAATTTAAAAATAAACACCCTGTATTATATATATATATATATATATATATATATATATATATATATATATATATATTATTGTGCACCAAAGTGGTAGAGAGGACACGGAGTAATTGAGTCCACGTCAAACACTTAAGTTTATTGACAGAAATTTTTATTTAAGTCCTTTTATCGGCTATAGACAATAAGATTTACTTATCTTAAACATATCTTCTTGCATATATTTAAAGGAAGTTTGAATGAAAAAAAGGTGGGGGGGGGGGCTATTTTATTATGTTGGAATATAGTAAATATACTACGCACACTAAAAGCTTAACAGTGGAAAAAAGTAAGTTCCTTCGTAACTGGAATCTACAGTGGCAAAAATTTTGAGGTACAAAGTATTTTTTCTTTCAACAAAATTTAAAGCTTTATTTATTTTGTTAAAGGAAAAAAAAAAAAAAAAAAAAAAAAGCTCTGTTGTTATACTAGTTTTTGGACATCGACAAAATTAAGCAAGTGTAGCATCTATGATGCGGTGCATGGTGACTGAACCAAAGCAATTGAAACCAATTTTAATCACCTGCTTTTTTTTTTCTTTGAACCATAGTTTCAAAAATAATAAAGAAAACATATAAAGTGCCAATGGGTCAAAAATATCGAAATAATATTTTATTTATGCTGGGGAGATATCAACATTTGCGGGGGCAAACTGAGGCACCTCAAGTGAACAAAACTAATAGAGGCTCTTAAAAATATCTTGAAACTCCAAATTATAAGGACAGATATTTATTTGTTTCTCATTTCTTCAAAATTTAATTAAAGGCGTAGAACAGAAATCATGCATAATATCCTAACATACCTAAATATCAACGTTGATTTGGCCGGAGTCATTAATTTCTAATTTATTTTCCATACACAAAATAGCAGCTGCGGGTTTGTGACGTCACAGCTCATTAGTCTACGCCCGCGGAAACAGGCGAGCTGTGACGTCATAAACCCGCAGCTGTCATTTTGTGAATGGAAAATAAATTAGAAATCAATGACTCCAGACAAATAATCGTTGATATTTAGGTATGCTAGGATATTAAACAAGTTTTTTGTTCAAGGTGTTCTACGCCTTTAATTGAAGAGAAAGAAATAAAAATAAAAAATCAAACAATTTAAAAGGCGCAAGACATTATATTATTATGGCATCGATCACGTGCGCTCGGCGTGAGGCTGATTGTTTATGTTTACTCAAAATGCGGAAAAGGAAGTGGTCGGAAGAGGAAACCACGTGACGGTAAAAGTGGGAGAAAAGTTGGTGCTAGCAGCAAGCTAGGCCTGAGCCACCTCCCACTTTTACCGTCACGTGGTTTCCTCTTCCGGCACTTCCTTTTCCGCATTTTGAGTAAACATAAACAATCAATGGTGATTCTACTCTACTACATTGTATACATAGAAGCTTTTTATTAGTATTTGAAAATTTGTAAGTAAATTTCATTTTTACAAATTATCAGTTTATTGGTTGGACATAAAAGAGAAAATAATATTAAGGGTGATATAAGTTCATTTAGAAGTATCAAAAAATTTCAGTGCTAATTGAAATCGATTTATACAAAGAGCATCGATTCCCGTTATATACTCCGGTTTTAGTCCGGTTATATCCCAATATATATTTGCATTCAAATATACGTCAAATAATATTGCAAATAATAATAGTTTATTTGCAAATTAACCTTTAATACACATACAAACAAACACACACACTTATACATACTGATGAGAATTTTGACGAGTATAATATTTAATATTATAATGCATAATATGGCGGACGAGAACTTGCATAATCCAATTGGATTTCACAACACATATAAACTTTTTGTTCTTAAAGTTTTTATACGCGTGTAACTTAAAATTCAACTACACAATAATATTAGTACAATGATAAAATAAACTTATGTCTCTTAGTGTCATATATTGCACTTGAAGATGAGAGGGGTCACTCTCGAAAAAGTGTGCTGTATTTTGTGCATTATATATAAGTGTAATTAAATTTGAATTTTAGACGCATATAACAACTTTAAAAACAAAAAGTTTATAATATGTATTTTGAAATCAAATCAGATTACGCAAGTACTCATCAGGGGAAATAGTCCGCCATACTCAAAGGTATATGGAATGGAACGCGATCGTTCCATTACTATAGTGAAATGCACAACTATGTATTATAAATACACACTCGCTTCATTATGAGAAGCTTAATTTTGTATGCTTATTTAGCAATTAATGCAATGATTATTATTCATCAGAAAACTTCGTCATGGGTGTCCATATTAAGAATAAGTTGCGGTGAATACTTTTGAATATAATGTAATGACGCCGCAACTATCACCACAAATCCCAAAGCTCTCTGTCTTGTGTCAAGGTGTACCAGTTTACCTGGCAGATGTGTGCGTTAATACTATTAAATTCTTTCGCTCGTACGTATGAACACATACTATAAATGCAATTACTTTGCCGCATTATATCTTTACACTTCAGCATCTTTCTGGACCCGCGGAAACGACACGATATAATTCGAACCAAAAGTCAGAGAGCAAGCGACGTCAATATAACATATTACAACGCAACTTTATTTTCGTATACCATGGCAGCCTTACATTTATTATTACTATTAAACTATATTATTGCTATTAAAACATACATTTTTTTTATCACTACACGTACCGCAAGGAAATGAAAAACCTGCACAACTATAGACTGAAAAGCATCACTAAAATTGCAGGTTATTCATTTCGGTACATACAGTATACTTAGTCAGTGTCAGTGGTCAGTACACTACACACACATAGTTATATATTATAGCTTAAAAATCCAAGCTTGGATACTTTTGTACATCATCGTACAACATCTTTAATTCAGGTATCGTTTGCACTCGGAATCAAGTGTTTGCTATAAGAAAAGAAAGAAAATGAAGAACACTCCTTTTTATAAAAATAGAACGTATATTATATAGTCTAGATTCTGTACTTTGGAAGTTAATGAGTATGTTTATATTATGTGTATATCACTACTATTCGTATATTAATTAACTCGATTACTTAACTTTAAGTGGATCTTTCAAACCCAATATAGTGGCATTGCAACAAATAAGGCAACAACTTGCTATATAAAATAGCATTTGAACAGCATTCTATGGAACACACTTTGAATGCAGTTAATAAATGCAAAGTTTATTTGATTTCAAATTAAACGAAAATTTTTTATTAACAAATTTACATTTATAATCACCTGTGCTAGCCGCCTATTTTGCTGTCACATTTCAGTAATTTACTGTCCAGTTATACAGAGTTAGTAAAAATAATAATAAAATAGAAAAAAAAATGGCATCAAATTTGTTTATGCCTTATAGTGCATTAATCATTATTATTTTTTATTAATTAGACTATACGTAAGCATTCATTGCATTTATCTTATCCTGTTTTGTTAATATTATTATAAATTATAATTTTATTTATTTTTAATGTTACATTATGTATGCTGTATACGTACAGCTCGATCTGGCCAAAAGTTTAAGAACGGGGCAGCGGCGGCCGCAGCGTTTTCCCATAAAGATAAGATAACATAGTGTGCTTACGGGTTGCCTATACAAATTGTTCTCAAACTTTTGGCCAGAGCTAAACATCATAAAGAAATTTGGCAGAGGAATATATTATGGAAGAATCACAAATAGAAATTATTTAATAATATTATATTTTCTTTACAATAATCTCTGCACTGGCCCGCTCGCGACATTACTTCTCGAAATCGAAATTAAAGTATATTAATTCTTGCATGTCCTACGGGAGAACTTTACATATAATATATAGAATTGAAAGCAAATCGACTTCACCTTTATTCAAACCAACAACAAATTTGTTACAGAATTAATGCAGGCTTATAAATACATGACATTATAATAATGTTACATCGTAACATAACATCTAGCACACACACACACACACTTATATATATATATATTATATATATATATATATATATATATAATTGAAAATTACAAAATGAAATAAAAAATCTAGCTATAAGATAAATTGAAACATGTTTACAATAATGCGTGTGTGATATATGTCTTATTATATGCACGCACACAGGTCGTATATTATGACAAAAAAAATAATTGAATGGTGAATGGAGCACTACACTCAGGGGCGGACTGAGCCTCCACGGCCCTTCGAGATAACTAAAGAGACGGTCCCCATCTGCTGGGGGGTCTGGGGGGCAAAGCCCCCCAGAATCGCGCCGCAGTCAAAATTTTTTACGTAAAAGGGGACGTGGCTAGCTAATTTTAAGTAAAAATTACAATCATTTTACGTAAGAAAGCAAAAAAAAAAAAAAAAAAAAAAAAAAAAAAAAGAGTTCCAGGGCAAGAATAGAAATAATCTTGTGTAATATTATATTATATTTCTTTGACATGACTAATAGTAGCCTGCGATATCAAATTTTTTGTATGAATTTTGCTTTGGCAAAGTTCATCATATTTTGAAGAAAAAAAAAAAAAAAAAAAAAAACTGACAAGAATTCTGAAAGTCCGTCATGAGACATAAATATATTGGGTTGACATTAATTTATTTCTATTTAAAACTCCCATTTACAACTTTTATATTGTAGGATCAGTCATCACAATAAGGTCTTATTATAATTATATCAATTTCTAAATAATTTCCTTCCTTCCCTTCTTGCTTTTTTTTTTTTTTTTTTTTTTTCGGTTGCTGCGAAGACGGCCTGACGGCCCGCGACGGCCCTCTTTAGCCGCGGCCCTTCGAGATAGTCTCGAAATCTCGGCGCTCAATCCGCCACTGACTATACTAGCACTACCACATGAATGAGTGTAAGGAGACTTATATGGACCCTTGAGTTTCGTAATAAGCATAAATATACTTAATTAGATTTCCTAAAACACCCTTCATTTGGATAAATCTCACACCCTCAAAAAATGCTAAATTATATTTTGCAAGCGAAACAGTTCCGCAAGCTTTTACGTTATTTTGATTATTTTTCAGCAGGTACATCTCTCTCTCTCTCTCTCTCTCTCTCTCTCTCTCTCTCTCTCTCTCTCTCTCTCTCTATATATATATATATATATATATATATATATATATATATATATATATATATATATATATATATATATATATATATATATATATATATATATATATAATTTTATTACGAAACAGAACTGGAGTACAAATTACATAAGTACTAAACTGTATGGTATTATGCTCCATCCATATATGGATGCGAGTGAGTTAGGCTTTGAAGCAAACAGGCTTATTATGCTTGGTCGCTGCTGCAGCTGTACTTGAAGCCCACATCTCTGTGACGTCGTCTCACACACCTACACAAACCCGCCATTCATTGTTTCCGAGAATCTTCATTTTCCTTGCCAAGTTTACAACAAGGTAATTGGGTGACATTTAGAATTGCACGTCATTGTCCACATACAAGAATTATTTTAGACCATTTTTTAACGCATTATAGTTTTATTTTCCACCTTTAAATGACGTGCTTATACAAGGTAGTTTTATTTTGTTGTCGCGTGGGCTGAACGAATTAAAAAGTTTGTTTTCAATTACGAATTTAAAACAAATAGCTAAAGTATAATAATACTTTTGAAATGGAATTTTAATCAAAGGGTGACTTGCACACAGGGTCGGACTGGAAATCAAGGGGCCTCGTCCGCAAAAGGGGTGTAACACCCTCTCTAGGGGCCACAAAGGGGGCGTAACACCCTAGTTACACCCCTTTTTTGGGCCTTAGGGGCCTCCAAACAGGGGGGGGGGCACGTCCGCAATTGCGGACTTGCTCTTATGGCCAGTCCAAGCCTGCTTGCACCCTACTTGTCACGAATGCACTGAGCACTTTTTTTAAATTTTCAACGATTTCAGATTTTAATAGCTTTATTAAGTTTCTATTGAATAATAAATAAGGAACAACAGTTTTGAAGCCAACTGAAAGCGATTTCACTCACATCCGCTTTCGCTTCGATGTACTGCGCATGCGTAGAATCAGATCATTACATCAAGATACCGCGAACACCGAATAACAAAGAAAAAGAAAGAAAAAAAAAAAAAAAAAACATTTAAATTGTGTAAATTAATCTCAAAATGTTTCACATATAAGGCTGAAATTTGTATAATATAATGCTTTATCTACTGCTGTTTGCATGAAATAGCATAAAAATATATCATACTCCTATTTGTTCTATAGTTTATTTTTAAATAACTTATAAATACAAGTTAAATTCATGTTAAGTTATAAAAAATGTTTTAATATCTATTATACTTGTAATGGTGCAGTTTTCCTATTAATTATATAATATGTTTATTGAATATAAGTTACTGAAATAATTTTTTTTTTGTATTTAAAATTACTCTGGCAAATTATTCTGTAACGTCAGAGGACCACGTATGTACAATTATTATCACGTCTGTATTGTCTGGGCTTATCTTGGTCATTTTTTGGCCTCTTAATAAAATCTATTTTAATTTATTATTATGAGTTCTTTTGTTTTTTCTTCTGTAACACCAACACCGGAATCCTACTTGATTCAAGGTGAAGGTGAGAATAATCCAGTACCAATTATCTATTTGAAACTGCAGTTGGCATATAGAGGGATCACAAACTAAGCACTTTTCGCACGATGTTAGCTGTGCCAAGAACTGCACTACTACAGCTTTGTGCAGTAAATACCTGTCCTCGAGGTTCAGTTTTTCTCTTGCTATAATTTATTATTATTATATAAAATTAAGACATTGAATTATATACGGTCAGTATTAATATTTCCCATGGCTATGTAGAGGATTAAGGTTAAAAATATATTATATTAAAATGGTACGGGAAAATTTGTTAGTCTTTGTTATGTGCAGCGATCATCGTTCATTATTATTATTTAACAAAAAATTGAAGTGTTTTATAATTCGCAAATATATAAATAATTTAATAATGGCGAATCATATTATGTTAATTAAATAAGAAGGAGTACCGCAAATAATTGAGTGCGTGCATGTAAATTTTTATAATATACTCAACTTTACCTATACTATATTTAACAACATTTTGTTAATAATTGATTGTATATTAAATGATTTTATTTTTCAATTCAAATAAAACTATATATAAAATAAAAGTGACATGCTTTACTATGGGTTAATAAATTATAAATAGTGGGATTCAAAATTTCAAACACGATTACGATGAACGATGACTCTACAAAATAATATGTCTTTGGTAAGTTTATTTTATTAACTTTATTATTTATATATTACGTAAAAATTATTTATTTGAGCATCTTGACCCAATCCATTCGAATTGTTCGCAGAAAGCGTTAGAAGAGAAGTGAATTTTCGTCTGGAAGCTATTATTATTACTATTATTATATATTATATATCTTTAATGTACCATACAATATAACACACATATTATTATTAGTATTATTATTATTATATGATGTATCAGATATAAACACTTTATAAGTTGAAAAGATTTTTAATGCCAATAATAAAAGTTGCCGGGTACTAAAAATGATTGTTATACATTTGCATAATACATGTTGCACACTATAGGCAATATCTAATTTTGTAAGATATTGAGATTATGCATTTCATAAAATTTCTTTTGCTGTGATGTTGTCTTTTTATAATAAATTAAACAACTTTACTTAAAGGTATCCTGTAAGCCTGTTGCGTGTAAACGCAAAACAAAACGGACAATTTTAAATCATGAGATGGGGCAATCTTTCATACACCAATTAATAAATGACGCCCCTTATCAGTGGCGGCCCGTCAAAATTAACGCCTGGGAGATAGATTTTTTAAACGCCCCCATCCCCCCCCCCCGAAAAAAAGGCAAAAAAAAAAATAAATAAATAAAAAAAAAAAAAAAACAGTCGCTGTTGAAAGTGTTGATAGACAATTGTTTTCATTATATCTAAAACATGTTTATATTATTGAGCCTATATACAAATAATAATAAATACAGCATATAATTACATAGCATTATAGAATTTATACTGTTGTGCAGTATATTTCAGCTCAAATTTTTATTTTCTTGCAATGAATTTCAGTAATAAATTTAAATAAAATATTTGGAAGGAATATGAAAGTTTACGGGAAAAGGAGAGAAAAATTTACTTAAAATAGCAAAGAGAGTAATGTTTGTAATGTCGGAAAATTTTAAGCAACGAATTAATTATAATATTCTTCTACACCAGATTGGCTCCCTGTATCGCACCGCGCCAAGAGTTTGTTATTATTATTATTTTTTTAAAAAAGTAAATAATTTAATTGAGTTCTTTGAATCCTTTTCTTATTTTTTTTTTCACGTACCTTCGTCGCTGCTGTGACCCTAAGCCCCTACGCCCGGGGGAAATGTCTCCTTGTTTTTGTAACCTCATAAATTGGGGTTAAAAAATTGTAAAGTAGGGAACTTTTGGAATATATGACGTCACGAAATCCAGGTCAACAACTGAAATTGTAAAGCAGGTTGTCTATGTTGCAAGTTTTCTCCTCAGTTTGTATGGGGCTACCGTATAGGGTTAAGAGATATAATATAATTATATAATATTTGTGTGAACTGTATACGATCAGTGGAACTTTACCATTTACCGCAAACATAATTTATATACACATACAAAATTAAATACGTAATAATTATGAAAGCTTATGCTCTATTACATAGTGATTATACTATACATAGCATAAAATTGTTTAGAAATGTTCAGCATAATTATTTTGTTATTCCAATAACGAAGTTTGTCTTATGCTGAGCAATGTTATTCATTACTCCATTGCAGTACGTGTCCAAGCTCATTAAATATGACGTCATGCGGCGCATATACCATAAATATACCCTACTATATTATAATACTATTATAATAATTACTATACTTTTTTTAATTCAAAAATTTCAATTTTACAGCAAATAAGTATTTTATAGACAGCTAGCCGTGTTGAGTCCTCTACGCGCAATAAGAATCAAGATATGAAGCGGAATTGAGAAACTCTATGCCGCGCTCAACGTTCTATTAATATATGAGATGGTTCGGTCAATTGCGTCCTATCGCCTCGTTTGATTTGATGAATACAATGAGGAAGACCAAGAATATTTTGTATTGCATATTTTGAAAGAGGGAATTGTCCTGTTTCAATTGATGTCTAATTTTTTGGTTCACTTACTTGATATTTTAATTAATTTTTTAACAATCGTGATATGCATGATATGTCTCAGTTGGTAACTTTTACATGAGCATGCACGCAAAAGTTACCAATCGTGACGTCATATAGTGATTTTCAAAATTCAATTAAAATAACTTTATGAAGTCAAAAGTTAAAAAAAAAATTGCATATCAATCCATTCATAAAGATGTCTTCTTACAGAATTTGCAATAAAAGACCTCTAAAATTTGATCTTTCTCAATAATGACAATTATATAGGAAACAATTTTTCAAAATAGTTGAATTGAATTTGTAATATCCGCAAGAGCCATGTAAAGCAATATCAATGAAACAATAAAAACTGATGTGATTGTGCCCTTTTTTTAAGTGGGTATTTATATTTTAATAAATGAGCTGTAATCCATGCGTAATGCGTATAATAACTGCAATTTAAAAAAAATTAAAAAGATAGAATATAGTAAAAGGAGGAAAAAAAAAAAAAAAAAAAACATAATTGTGTATTTCGCAGTTTAATCTCATCTTTATAAAATCTTTAAATCGGAATGTGTCGTATTATAATATGTATTCAATCACTGATCTATAAAATAAGGATATATTGAATCCAGTTTTGATTAAAAAATGCCACTCAAATTAAAAGACGGTGCGGATGAAGAGATTGTGAGAGTATATCCATAGCTCGTGCACTACTTAATTGAAACAAGGAATGACTTAAGAATTTATCCTTGCAGGTTTCAGTAATTGAGTAACTGAGGAGTCTGCCTTGATTCCATACGTGCTACGGTGACATGACATTTGAACCTTGCCAGCCCACCGCGTGACGTCATCGCCAGCTTACTCGTTCACTCACTCGTGACCTATATGCCATATTAAGCTTGCTTGTTGTGACGTCATAAGAGATGTGATGGCGCCTCTACCTTCGTCCAAGGTGTTTACATGGGAGGTCAAGTGAGCCGTTTTCACAGAAATTGGTTGATTGGCAACTGACGCCATATGGTGTACAACTCTTTACAGAGGGATGTCGAGGCTCAAGGAACAATTAACTGAGTGAGAATGAAGAGAGGCTATCAATGTAAAATTATTTCCATTTCTTTTTGCAATTTATTAATATTTTACTTTTGTTATTTAAACGCTATTATAATGTTTAAGAGAATTTTACAATGGCTAACATGGCAAGTTTTGTAATAATTGTCCACCCTAAGATTTTAATATTTTATTTAAGCTTGACACTAAAATTATGTAATATTATTTATGTTGCTCATTATTAATTTTCCCAGAAATAAATTATGGAAACTGAAAGTTTGTTTCTTTGTTTCTTTATTGTTTTTTTCTTTTTTTCTTTCTTTCTTTCTTTCTTTCTTTCTTTCTTTCTTTCTTTCTTTCTTTCTTTCTTTCTTTCTTTCTTTCTTTCTTTCTTTCTTTCTTTCTTTCTTTCTTTCTTTCTTTCTTTCTTTCTTTCTTTCTTTCTTTCTTTCTTTCTTTCTTTCTTTCTTTCTTTCTTTCTTTCTTTCTTTCTTTCTTTCTTTCTTTCTTTCTTTCTTTCTTTCTTTCTTTCTTTCTTTCTTTCTTTCTTTCTTTCTTTCTTTCTTTCTTTCTTTCTTTCTTTCTTTCTTTCTTTTTCTTTCTTTCTTTCTTTCTTTCTTTCTTTCTTTCTTTCTTTCTTTCTTTCTTTCTTTCTTTCTTTCTTTCTTCTTTCTTTCTTTCTTTCTTTCTTTCTTTCTTTCTTTCTTTCTTTCTTTCTTTCTTTCTTTCTTTCTTTCTTTCTTTCTTTCTTTCTTTCTTTCTTTCTTTCTTTCTTTCTTTCTTTCTTTCTTTCTTTCTTTCTTTCTTTCTTTCTTTCTTTCTTTCTTTCTTTCTTTCTTTCTTTCTTTCTTTCTTTCTTTCTTTCTTTCTTTCTTTCTTTCTTTCTTTCTTTCTTTCTTTCTTTCTTTCTTTCTTTCTTTCTTTCTTTCTTTCTTTCTTTCTTTCTTTCTTTCTTTCTTTCTTTCTTTCTTTCTTTCTTTCTTTCTTTCTTTCTTTCTTTCTTTCTTTCTTTCTTTCTTTCTTTCTTTCTTTCTTTCTTTCTTTCTTTCTTTCTTTCTTTCTTTCTTTCTTTCTTTCTTTCTTTCTTTCTTTCTTTCTTTCTTTCTTTCTTTATCTTTCATTATTTTTAAAATTGTTTGTGCGGCGGTAAAAATATCACGTCCCAAATATTATACATATCATTAATTAATGAAGTTCGAACATCGAACTTTTAAAATTATTAAAACAAAGTTAATATATAGATAAAAAAACAAACAAATAATTAAATCAGAATTAAATATCTTTCACAGTTTGGAATGAAAACAATTAATTATTACAGACGAGCCATATTAAGTGATTAAATTTCGACTATATTTGCTATTGTAAATAATTTGATTATGCATATGGTGATGATATTAGTAGAAATAAACGAAAACTTACTATGAAAAAATTATGAAAACAATTATTTAAGACACCCTTAAAGTTACCGTAAAGTATCGAAGACAAAACCTCTCTTGTTCCGGAGGTATTTATTATTGTTATTATTATTATTATATTCTTTGATAGTCGATTGGGCATTAAAATTCCATTTGCTTTGACGCGGCTTTAGTATTATGTAGGTAATAAGTAATAGGTATATTGCTTGATTTATAAACGAGCAAGAGAACTTTTGTTGAGAAACAAATACAAGAGCACATTTAAGACTTAGAAAATATTGTTATTGTAAGTATCTTATATTATGAATAGTAATTTGTGAAAAAATTCTAAACATTAATTTAAAGATAATATTTTAAGATAACGTTTTTCAATGATTCAAGTTCAAGACAACAATATAATAACATTTTTCTTATCCACTATTGAGTAAACGAAGAAATGAGAGAGAGAGAGAGAGGAGAGAGAGAGAGAGAGAGAGAGAGAGAGAGAGAGAGAGAGAGAGAGAGAGAGAGAGAGAGAAAGAGACGAGAGAACTAAAATTAAAAGCGTGTATGAGATAATTTACTTTGATTACATATTATTGTTTTTATTTAAAGGAATTAATTGAAGTATCCTAATGCACTAAATTATATAATTGTTAAGAAATAAACAGTTAAATATATTAACAATTAATTTATTCGTCAATTAAAAAAAGTAACCATTTTTCTTATTATTTAACGTGTAAAATTTGCTATGCATTAATATGTCGTCTTTTTGATATTCCTGTTTGGATCATGTAAAGAAATCAAAATCAATCCTTAATATACTTTTGAGATAAAAGATATTGTTCAACAATACGGACAAAACACAAGTTTTAAATCAAAATCCTTCAGTCATGAATGGGAAAAAAGTTATAATATTGACTCAGAATTTGTGGTTATTCAGAGTTGCACAAATACAATTTTTTCTCACACCTAAAAACGAGATTTTTGACAAAGAGCTGCTTTTGGAACTGACAACACTATATTCATTAGATTTTCATAGAGACCAGCAAAGTGATCGACAAACCTAAACATAAATTGGACATTATTGGAATAGAATTGAACTCAAATTTTTCATAAGAATTGAGTTTGCTTAAAGAGTATATTATATTACACGGAAAGAATAAACTACATAATTTATGCTGCATTCATGTCATTATATAGCATAAATTATGCTAAATTAGAACAATATAAATAATTATGCTGTACAATATGATATTTATGCTATTGTATAATATAGCCATTATGCGGTATGTAGTATAGCATAAATTATGATGTATTGAACAAATTGTGCTGAAAATGAGCTAGCAAAATATCTTTCATACCCCGAAAAATGCATCAGTTAGCGATCGCGATTTAATTCGTTTCATGAATCTTTTACTGCAATGTAGAGGTCTATTTAAATTTCATTTAAAATATACGTACAGTACCCTATAGTATAATATAACCATTCGAATATTAAGTAAACAAATGAAACTTCCAAGCATTTATTAAATTTTATAATATAATTTATTAGAACAATATTATTTACGAGAGTTGAAATGAGAATATTACGAAGATGCATGAGCTTCATTTTAACCCTCTCATAAATTAGATTTTGGAAACCTAAAATCACTATTATTTTTCTTTTAACGGAAATTATTCTAAAAACTGTCCAATCTGCTCTCATATATGAGAGCAGCTAATATATATATTAGCAGCTTATTGTTATATTATATATTATAATACAGTATTATACTGTATTAATATATAGGACAATATTAGCTTATTATTATTATATTATCATTACTATATATCTTATTATAGATGTGTAACAAAATAAATGAATAAATAGAGTTTGATTATCTGTGGATACTGGTGGTTATATAGATAGAGGAAAGCAAAATATTGTGCACTGATTAAGTTTTGCAGTTCTGCGCGCATAATTTAAATCTCATAAGTTGCAAGTTGCGATCGACTCATGAAGTGTTCCACCAGAAAACCTCGCTCTATAAGGCTCGAGTGATGATGTGTGCTTGCTCTACGTGTTTGTGTGTATGTGGGATGCACGCCAGCAGAGTGGTTATATTTAGATTACACACATAATCCTTAGTCAAACAAATCTAATACACCATTTGAAATTTTGCTAAAAATGCTTGAAAATCGAGATTATATGCATATGAAAAATTGAAATGTAATAAAAATGAGTTGATGAAACAAAATAATACAGGTCACACGCCAAAAATAAAATGTTGGCTACACTAAGGCTATAGGCATGGCCTATTTCTACATCTTGTTATACTGTATATCATGCAGCACACGCCTCATTTTCTTAAGTTAAGTCATTATGTGTGGGTGTATATACGTACTATAGGGACTATATGCACTTATTTGTTATCCCGGCATTGTCCGTACACACAAACT
This sequence comes from Ecdyonurus torrentis, assembly GCA_949318235.1. Classification (NCBI taxonomy): domain Eukaryota; kingdom Metazoa; phylum Arthropoda; class Insecta; order Ephemeroptera; family Heptageniidae; genus Ecdyonurus; species Ecdyonurus torrentis. The sequence goes on from OX439127.1 coordinate 50,569,093, forward strand.
ATGTTGCACTTTTAAAAGAAGTCGTTATAACGTTACATATTATACGTTTGCTAATTGAAAACCATCAACATAAGATATTTGTCAGTCTATGTCAAGAAACGTTTTAATATCATATGATAAATATATTGTAGTCAGTGTCAGTTAAATAAATGTTAGATTGAAAAAAGAAAAAAGAAAGAAGAAAGAAGAAGAAGAAGAAAAAAAAAAGTTTTTACTATTTATCTCAAGCATGCAATTAATTAAGCTATAAAAATTTAAAGAAACATTGAAATACATTGTGAATAATACAATCATAATAAGTTTGTCAGCTCGGACTCTTTATACAATAAATTTAATAAACAATTTCTGAGTATTATATTTTATATATTACCTATATTTTGTCCAATTGTTTCATAGGAACTGCAATGAACGCATGTGCATTTTCTTTCATAAAAAATTAAATTCTATTGGCATATGGAAATAACATAATTTATATTTAAGTGGAGTTTGCGTCAACTGAAATTTCCATCTGAACGCATTGTATGGCCGTAAGCCATAAGCTAATAGAATTCAATTTTTTATGAAAGCGACTATAATATACAAAATACTGAATTGCACACGGGTTTATAAAAAATTACTAGATGATTCTGTTTATATATAATATTACAGAGCTCTTGATTGTGCGCATATTTAATATTATATAGGATAGGGCGTCTCAGAGAGTTCCTCCAAATCCATTCATAGACGATGCACTATTGTGATAAAAAATTACTATATAATTGTTATACAATATTTTTGCGTTGACAGTTTTATTTCTTCCTCTGAACTGAGCATTGTAGTTCGAACGCATAATTATTTATTTAACCTGCCCCTAATTCAAGTTTATACATATATTTCATCCTATAATATTATCTTTGTATGTGAGAAAAGCTTGAATAATTATATTAATCGGCATTACAGAATGCATTCCGTCACCTGTGAGATCTGTATTAGTCTATTGATCACCTTTTCAGTAATATTAAGTTATAATTAAATTACTTGCATTGATTAAAATTAAAATTTATGATTTAAGCAAAAGTGACTCTACGCGTAACATTTGCTATGAAAAAACGTCTACCTTTTCATTTATAAGGTAATTATTTGCTATCTAATGAGAGTATAATATTCCAGCAAATTTATTTAATTAAAAATAAATATGTTCCCTCAACTCTATGTAAATAATAATATGAAATCATTTTGTAAATCTCGTGGCGTGTGTTTCGGTGTCACTTAATTGACATTGCCAGACCAATGACAATTCAAGTTTACGGGCCACTATCCTCTCGATCTGCAAGATCGAAGCTGGTGACTCTCATGCATATGCACGTACCACATGCTTGCATTTTGTCAATTTTCTTAAATTAAAATTGCATAAATTAACTCACCTCGAAGTTCTTGGATAATGCACTCTAAAAATTAATAGGTAGACGAGTTGAACATGAAAATACGTCTCGTCTCAGTCACAATACGATTTCAAAGTTGGACCACGGGTTCACGCAAGAAACAACAAGTGCTTGTTTCTCTCGTGTGTTGCGCGGTAGACAGATCGCTGTATAGCGTGAAGCACACACATCAGCGCACAGCAAGCAAGACGTAGCACAAGTCCGCGGGAGAGAAAGAGAAAGGAGCAGACAAGGAGGCTGCAGAGAGGGGAGACAAGGTGGGGAAGTAAATGACCTTCACAACATCTCGCTCACAACATACGAGGATAACTAATTATTGCTGTATCTGTATTATATGATATAAGTATAATGAAAACAATGGAATAAATTTGTACTATCATATGCATCTCTGCAAGATACAAAAAAAAAAAAAAAAAAAAAAAAAAAAAAAATCAATTTCGAGGTATCATATTTATATATCATAGTACATTTTTGTTGTACATGAAATGTTGTGGTATATGCTATATACATTGTGACAAAATCATTTGGAAAATATAACGTGTTAATTGCCTGACAATTTCAATTAATTGGCATACCAGCGAGCGCCGCGTGATAGCTCTATAATTATTTGGTATACGCGCGGGCTCTGCGATATAAGGCGCCAGAGATATGTACTTTTTCCCGCGATCATATATAGTGACAAAAATGACAATAAATATATTATAATTTTACAGTACAGGGTGGGGCTGACAAATCCGGAAACATTTTCAATCTTTATTTCTCGCTGATCCATGTGCAATTTTCTTTAAATTTAGTTTTTCATAATAAGGATAGAGGTAAAAAGAAATTAGACCTGATGGCCATAAAACACCGGAATTTTTAAGTAGCGAATAAAGTTGGTAGATGAAGTTTCAGTAAAGACAACCCCTCGCGACGGTAAATCGCTAACCGATGCTTTAAATAAAAGTTCTTTACTTACAACAGATTTTGTGTGCACAAAATTTCACCGTAAATTTCTGAAGGCGAAAAATTCATTAATTAATGTCTATATATTATATGTAATATACTGTATATAGATACGTATGCTGAATACCTTTGAAAACAAAGAGCATGATGTAAGAAAAAGGGCAGTGTTAAGACCCGCGTGAAGCCATCCAGGCTAAGAAAAAAGGACCTATAAGCTGGGTCGGCTTGAGAGAGCATTTGGCCCGTGGAGCTAATGCCCAAATTGGTCCACAGACCGACGGGGGGATCTGGAGGGCGAAGCCCCTCAGAAAGGTTTTTGAAATTTGATGTATATATATATATATATATATATATATATATATATATATAATATACAGGGTTGGGCGCTTTAAACTTACACTCATTTCAATCTTGATTTCCCACCGATCTGTTTGCGTGATTTTCTTTTTGTTTAGTTTTTCATAAAGCTAATGATAGGCAGAAAGTAGAACTGGCCAAAAAACATTGGAATTTTTAATGAAAGTGAGGAAAATTGGTATATGAAGTTTTGGTACAGAATACCCCTCGCGCCGGAAAATCGCTGACCGATGCTTTAAAATTCTTTATTTACAACAGATTTTACGTGTACAAAATTTCACCGCAATTTTTTCACGGCGTAAGTTTCATAGAAACCTCTGATACTTTTCAAAACACAGTGCGTGTAAAAAGGGGTAGTTAGGGCTCGTGAAGCCATCCAGGCCAAGAAAAAATGACCTATATATATAGGTAAAAAATGCTATTATTTAGGGGCAAAATTAGAATCAGCACCCCCTAAATAGCTTTCAATGCAGAAGAAGACCTTAGATAGCATATTTTTTGCCATTAAAGTTCATCTGACCCTATAATTTGTAGATGCAGGAGTAAATGAGGTAAAAAGTTACAAAACTTCGGGAGTTAAAATTTCCAAAAATGGAAAATTGGCAAAAATCGATTTTTTAAAAATGATATAACTTCATCGCAAAACATAAAAGACTGTCGCTGACAGATGGCTTGCTTATAACTTTAATGAAGTCCCTGGGGTAGCTAGGATCCAAGTTTCGCGCTATATATTTTCCACGCACTGGCCATCCTTCCTAGCAATAGTCGGGCGCGAATAAAAACTTTACTAAAACTTCATATACCAACTTTAATCACTTAACTTAAAAATTCAAAGGTTTTATGGCCAGATCTTGTTTCGGCCTATCATTAGCTTTATAAAAAACTAAATGGAAAGAAAATCGCGCAAACAGATCGGTGGGAAATTAAGATTGAAATGAGTGCAAGTTTAAGGGCCCAAGTATATATTTTTTTGCAACTTTCATAGTATAAATATAAACTAAAAGCATTTATATTTTTCTACAGTAAATTCCCAAGAAAAAAAAAATCGTGTTCCAACAGGATTCCATGGATCATAGTTGGAACCCACTTAGAATGCTAAAGGATCGTACTTTGAATAATATTCAAAATTTAAATATGTAAATGAAAAGTATATAAATTATGTATAATTTGTAAAAAAATAATCATTCATTGATATATTTTTATTCGTTACATTTTGGAGTGTAATATAAAATTAACACATAATATTATATTCTAAAAGTAAAAACTTGCAGGCGGGTGCGTTAATTTTTTACAAAAAACAAATTCAACTTAAATGGCGGAAAAACTTTCTATTATTTTTTTTTTTTGTGTGGCTTTGGACTGACTGTGGCCCGTGGAGAGATCGCACCACATTCTATAAGTATAAAATCTTCACCTAAAAATTCCGGTGTTTTGTGGGCATATCGATGTCTTCTTATTGCACGTACATCATAGGCTTTATGATAAACTAAACGCAAAGAAAATCGCGCATACGATCTGTGGGAAATCAAAAGATTGAAATGTTTCAGGATTTGCTATAGACAACCCTGTACGTATATAGTTACGCCGGCTGCGCGTTTAGTTATTTGGAGCCCTTGAATGAGACATTTTAACTTTTGCATAAAATGACCACTATAAAAGAATGGAGTAAAAGGCGCACATGCACATGCTGGTGGTATTTAAATTAAGATTGAAGAACCCGTCCTATCAAGATATCTGCCTGCATGGTGCATTTAACATTTATTAAATTATAAACATATTCAACAGTTTCAATATCTGAAAACTTTATATTATAATAATAAAATATCATATAATTTTCGTGTATAATTACGTAATACGTAATTCGACAATATTATCAGTCATCAGGGTCGGACTGACTCGAAAAGGCCCACTCAGGAAGACACCAGAGAGGGCCCACTGGGGGGGGGGGGGGGTTTGGGGGGGCGTAGCCCCCCTAGCAAAAGGGGGCGAAAAAATTTAAGACACGCCCCTTTTTTGAGGAAAAAATCACTTAAAAAGTGTGCTTTTATTATTTCTTTGTTTTGCAAGAAGAATTTTTTTTTTTCAGTTTTTTCGGTAAAGAAATAAGTTAAATAACAATTTTGCATAAGTTAATATACGATGAAAGAGTAAAAAACGAACAAAAAATATAAAAGAACGAAATATTATCTATTAATTTAGTGAACGTCATATAATATATTTTACTTAAATTTACATAAAATTGTAACGTAATATTTTATTTAATTAATCAACATAAATACAAATGTGTGCAACTTTTATTTTTGAAATAATTATAATTATCACATGCAAAACTTATAGCGAAGATATTTTATGATACTTTGAAATTTGTTTGGATCCGTGCAGCTTAATCTTTAAATATAAACCATAATTTTATTTATTTATTTTTAAATTATAGCCAGCATCAATAAGGAATTCGAATCTAAAAAAAAAAAAAAAAAAAAAAAAAAAATCATATTCTAAAAGAGAACATATATTGTCCTCAATTTTAGAAAATTGAAAAATGACGTTATGTTGATAACTTTTATATGTCTGGGCATAGGAAAACGCTGCCAATCACTGTGAGGTCATTTTGCGTCTTTTAAAAATTAATTAAAAATACTAAATGAACTAAAAATTAAAAATTTCACATATTTATCGATTAAGGACAATATTTCCTCTTTTATATAGAATGTTTTTATTTAAACTACCCCTTAAAATTTCTTTGGTATTCCTCTTTGTTCTGTAATATATATAGGTAATATAGGTATCAGCATAGTATAAATATATATATATATATATATATATATATATTTATACTATGGTATCAGCTTAATATTTTTTCTTCCACTATAGTCTCTCTCTGTCTCTCTATTTTTTCCTTTTTTTTTTTTTTTTAATTTTTTTTTGCGTCACGATCGTTAATATTTTTTAGTATATGAATTAAATATTTCAGTCAATTTTGCATTATTATACATTTTAATCTCTCGTACATTAAAAAAAAAATAAATCTTAAAGGTTGAATACTGGAAAATAAATTAACCTAGGTTTCTGAAGGTGTTAAGCAATGAAATAGTTCTCGGGCAATGAAATAAGTAAATATAGTAAATAATATATAAATCGAAATTACACCATTCCCGTATTATTGATGAGCGCTTTTAATTTTAAGATGTGAAACAAATAATAAGTATGTGTGTAATTTAATTTGATGGAATTTTTAAATGTTTTTTCGAAAAAAAAATTTTCAACTTTGTTCTTTTATCTTCTTCTCCTTCTCCTTTTTTTTTTTTTTTTTTTCATTTTTGTTTATTAGCGAGCAAAGGGCCCCCAGACCAGGGGGGCCCGGTCAGGAATTCCTGACCAACTTAAATGACCAGTCCGACCCTGTCAGTCATAGTTGCACAACAAATTTAATTGGCGCCGGTGTAAATGTTTTCCAACATCTAACATTACAAGTTTTTTATTTATTTTTTTTTTTTTATTTTTTACAAATAAATTTTGGAGACAGTTGCAGACATTACAAAATACAAGGAAAAAATGCTGCATATTAAAGTTAGCAAAACGTGACCACCCAAAATAATAATAATTAAAAAAAAAAAAAAAAAAAAAACGATTTAAACTCTAGAAATAATATTATTTAATAATAGTTAAATAATTTTCAACCATCGAAGATTTTATAGTTGAGTAAATATTTAGAAGCAATTGAAAAATGTATACGGCTTCCCCGGCTTCGTGTGGCACGAGCAGGTACAGTAAAAATATTTGAATAATTTGAATAGTAATAGAAAAAATATTAAATCAAAATTGAACCTTAAAAAGATTATATTTATATTTTTTTTATAATATTTTTATTCAAATAAAAAAAAATTGTGGTGTATTGCTATAGTCTGTGAGACTCTAGCGGGATAACCGTGGCGGGTGTTGTTCTTCTTCTTGTCTTCACGACGTTTCGCCCGACGTTGGGCGCATCTTCACCTGAAGATGCGCCCAACGCCCAACGTCGGACGCGAAACGTCGTGAAGACAAGAAGAAGAACAACACCCGCCACGGTTATCCCGCTAGAGTCTCACAGACTAGCAATACACCACATACATCGAACCATGAAAGCCTACATCTATAAAAAAATTGTTAAAAATGGAGAAATATTAACATTTTTAAAAATCGAAAATAAATAGCTTTTACAATAATTATTTGAACCGAAAAACTAAAAATTTTTTTTTTTCAATCGAGACCCCCCGTTATTATTTTTTGACGTAAAGAAAATTACACGCGACCTCATTTGTAATCCGGGCCCAGTATATTTGTTATGAAAAAAAGGGGGGGGGGTAGTTGTATTGCATATTCTAAAAGGCGAGGACATTGATAGATATTATGCAAATTTCTTGTTTTTGAGATCATAAAGTATTTTTATATAAGTACTTTTTGAAAGTCGCAAATTTAACATCACGGTCGGTAACTTTTCCAAATGACCACAAGCATTACAAGCATAATTAGTACCCAACCCTCCCCTCATGAATCATGTTTGATTTTGAAAAATTAGTTAAAATATTTAATGATCTCAAAAATTAGAAATTCACGTATCAATGAATTCAGGACAATGCATTTTGTTAGAAAATGAAATAAACATTACTCCCAAGTTTTTTTTTCTTTTTTGTCTTCCTCGTTGTACTATTATTCCGATTTCAATGCATTCTGGCTTATTGAAGAGCACCATGCTGTGTAACTAAGGTCTATTGACCTTGTTGCTAGCACATACTATCTTTAGCGCGTTTTACTTTTTATTAAATAGCATATAAATATTTCAACTGTACATATAGCATTAATTTTATATTATATTATTCATATTATAATAATATATTGTTCAAATGCAACCTTTAATTTGGTCTATAAAATAAATCAGGATGATTCGTATAAGGAAACAGTAATATAAGATTCGTATTATAACTTGTGTGTTTATTGTAGTAAAAACGATATAATATAATTATGAGTTGAAGTTGAGAGAGTGAGAGAGACAGATAGTTAATTGTTCAACTCCTATTATCAAAAGAAACTCAGTTAAGAATGAGTTACAATGAGAATTGAGTTTTATTAGAATGAGTTACAAAGAGACCACTCCCTTTATTAGAAACGGATAAGGGTGACAAACATACATTGCTCTCTCCACACTAGCTCTTGGCTAAACTTCGACATACATATGTGTGATCCATTGGTCACAAATATTATTCTCAAATATAGAATAATAACTGTTATTGTATAAATACCAAATTGTTGCAATAACAGTTGCAACAATATATCATTACATACATATCATGACGCTATAATTCCTTTCGGGGTAAGCCAACAACACAGATGTTTTATCTGGACCCAGTGATAGACCTCCACCTCCTCCACAACTTCCTATCATGACATACTTCACTTGCCTCCTCCAGTCTCAAACCTTGTGTCATACATTTCCTATTGCATCTCATACTGCGTACATTCTTATTTTTCAAACATCTTCCAACCACCTCAAACCATGATGTTTAGGCCTCTATCTCTCCTTCCATCCACTCTACTATGAAATACCTGTTTTGCTATTCTTTCATCACCCATTCTCTCAACATGACCAGACCACCGTAACACATCGCTCTCATACTTCTCAGTCACAGTTTCTTTCACTCCACATTTCTCCACAGAAGTATGTGTGGTAAAACAAGATTAGATAGGGCAAGGAATATATTATTATAATATGAATAATATAATATCAATTTAATGCTAAATATACACACACAGTATATATAATATATTACAAATTGTTACATGCTAAAATATCATAAGAATATGTTTTAGCAAGATACATATTAATGAAATTGCATACATATAGCATGTATAGGCAATTAACTATAAAAAATGTAATAGCGCTATGAATAAATCAATTTTTGAAGTTAAAGTTAGAAGGAATAAATATAATAAAAAATATAGATATTAGGGAAACCTAATAGTAAATTATTTATTTTGCTGAATTACAAAATTGATAAAGCTACACATATTAAAACATGGTGTCTAAGTTACACTTTAGGTAGACCTGCAGAGATCTGGCTCTCGATACCACAGTGGTCTTCCCCACGCAAGATCTTGAAGAATCCATTATCACCCCAATCTGTGTTCCATGAGTTAGCCACCAACCAGTAAGGCGTGCTGTCCTCGACTCCCCAGCCAAGAACCTTAATGGCATGACCTCCTAATTCAGTACCACTGACATGCTGGTACACACCTGTACACAAGATAAAGCATGCTTACATTAGCTCCTCTGGTCAGTTCATTACACACGGAAATACTGGAAGTAGAAACCGTGTGACAGTGAAAGTGGGAGTAACTTTAGCCAAATTACAGGTAAATTTGATATCAAAACAATTTTATCTTCTCTCTCTCCTGCCCTCCTCCATCTTATTGTCATGAGGTTTCCGCTTCCTGCACTTCCATACATTTTTTTTTTTTTTGTAGTTTACATCAGATTCTTAGGTACATACCTGACTTGTATGCAAGAAAATCATGATAGACAGTGAATGCTCCCTCAACTGGACCATTTGTCATGATTTCACGCTGAATCTGGCTCACTTCACGACCCACAGAGTAGGATTCCTTACCTACATTACAAACACTGCATAAGAAATGAAGCAAAAAAAATTGCATCGAAACAAATGCATGTCAATAAATAGATTGCCTTACCAAAATGCAAGTCTTTTTTATAAGGTACATCATAATTATCTTCACAAGTACGCTGACATTTGGGGGTGTGGCCTCCTTCCTCACATGCAGGTCTGGACCCATTCACATGGTGCTCACATGGGGCAATGGCATAAGGTTGACAGCCCTGCAAAGAAAAGTTTTTTTTTTTCTCTCTACAAAATGATATGGTGCACATACTATAGTTTCTATTGGTCTCTACTAATTAATATTTTTAATTATTCCTCAACTCAGCTGTCAAACAAAATTGAAGTTGAATGGAAAGCAAATAGTTTAGCAATTAAAGCACATAATATGGAAAATTATAATACGCAAAATATTTAATTAAAGAAATGGTGCTATTGGGATGTAGGAGTACTGCAAGCTCTAGGCCATGAATTAGAGAAATAATGGGGTTATTCTAATTGCAATGAATGTATATGACCAATGTTATACCTCTGCACACACGTCTTTTGGTCTTCCTGCTTTAAATATATCACATTTGATTGTAATTATTATTAATCTATACAGGATAGGCATAGAAAAAACACATTGCAATTTATTGCGATATTTATCCAGTGGTTGTGGAACTCGTCAGTCCAACAATCCACCTTCAGGCATTTTTTTTTTTTTTTAATATACCTATAAAATTGAGATTGAAGGTAATATTATATAATAAGGTAACACAAAGTTGTGTAACTTTGAACTTTGACCGCTTTACTATCTTATGGGATTCTCAATGTGATATAATAATAGCTTAAGGGGCCGTGTATGTTGGTAATCCCCATAAACAAAGCACGGGAAATCGTATTTACGCCGTCAAATTGTCAATTTTGTATCTAGAAACTTGAAATTAGAGCATTAAATTGCAAATAAAATTCCGTTTTGAGCAGCGTTAACAAATTTTTTTTAAAGATATGCAGGAAAAAAGATATTAATTTTTCAAATAAGCAAATGAAAATTAATAGCTGTAGTAAGAATTTTCATAAGTTGGTACTTTGATTTATTTTCAGGTATATCAGGTATAGGTATATAGTAAAGTTGCAGTAAAAAGTAAGTGAAAAAAAAAAGAGAGATAAAAGGGATCAATGCTACCTGACAACACGGCCCAATTAACTTACGCGTCAACGATTTTGATAACTCGAGAAGTAATTTTCACAGTAAATCAAATTTATTTTAGATGTTAGTTTTATTAAAAATCATACATATTTCTTTTTTGATCGAAGTTCTAGCGATATTTTGAACTACCGTGATTTAAAAATAATGAGTAGTATGTAATATTTTTTATTTGAATATATTACTTTAATATGAAGCTATAACTTCGATCAAAAAAGAAATATGCATGATTTTTAATAAAACTAACATTTAAAATAAATTTGATTCACTGTGACTGTTACTTCGCAAGTTATCAAAATCATTGACGCATAAGATAATTGGGTCCCGTGTTGTCAGGTAGCAGGTAATCTCTTCTATTGAAAAACTGCTCTTTGTTCACTTACTTTTTACTGCTTTTTTTGACTTACAAAGGTGCAGCAGTGCTATTGTATTATATACAGTATGCAGACTTATTGACGACAGTAAATGTTACCACTAAAAAAAATTTACAACTTTAGTAAAAAATTATCAACATTTGTAATTAATTATAAAAAAAATCTATTGATAATATAAAAATTTTATCAACAGGCCTCAAAGCGAAATTTTATGCTGATTGCAGCATAATAAATTTCAGTCATAATTACATCATATTCAGAGAGAGAGAGAGAACGTAAATACTAAAAGTCTCTTTTGCATGCTAATCTTATGGAGACTGTTTCAACATACACGGTCCCTTATAGACCAGGAAACGAACTCAAATCCCTATAAAAGTGGAAAAAAATTAGGACAAGTCTGAATTTTTCAGGGTTGGTAGAGACCATTGCCCCAAGCTTTCTACCAAAAGTTACCAAAAATTGCCCTTGAGCTTTTCCGGAAAAGCGGAAAAATCTGCTAAATCGTAACTAATGAAGATACCTTAAAAATTCAAACGGATTCTTGTTCCTTGGATCAAAATACATTGGAAACACATATTTTTCAAAAAATTATGTCAACAGTAATGGCGGTAGACTTTTCCAAAGTTGTCACTTTACCACTTCAGCTATTTTCTCTACATTTTCACAATTTGTATAAAAACTTGAAACTATAGACCATAATGATTAACATAGTTTATTGTAAAGAATGTAACAAACAAAATGAGATATGATTTATTAAAATATCTCAATTTATAACGGAGTTGTGCCCGGAAAAGCACAAGCGCCTATGGTTTGCGCAGCATGCTTTACCTATAGGTTCTCCTGCTTTTCCGGGCATAACTCCGTTATAAATTGAGATATTTTAATAAATCATATCTCATTTTGTTTGTTACATTCTTTACAATAAACTGTGTTAATTATTATGGTCTATCGTTTCAAGTTTTTATACAAAATGTGAAAATGTGGAGAAAACAGCTGAAGTGGTAAAGTGACAACTTTGGAAAATTCTACCGCCATTACTATTGACATAATTTTTTGGAAAATATGTGTTTCCAATGTATTTTGATCCAAGGAACAAGAATCCATTTGAATTTTTAAGGTATCTTTATTAGTTACGATTTAGCAGATTTTTCCGCTTTTCCGGAAAAGCTCAAGGGCAATTTTTGGTAACTTTTGGTAGAAAGCTTGGGGCAATGGTCTCTACCAACCCTGAAAAATTCAGACTTGTCCTAATTTTTTTCCACTTTTTTTTATTTTTCTTGGCCTATTAAGTAGAAAAATGAACAGAACAATTTTGTGTCATCATCTGTAATTTCCAACTTTGAAGCTTAATTTTTAAAAGTATTCCACAAAATTGTGAAAAAATGTGCTGCATATTTGCCTTATAGTTTTTTTTTTTTAATTTTTTTATTAATCCTGAAATTTGTATTAAGGGAGTAGGGGACCGACCTTATATCTCAAAAACTAGCTCGTGTTTTGGGTCTAAATTTGGTGTCATTGTGTAGCTAAGGGTCACACCTAGCCGTGATAAAAATTTCAAGATGTGTCACCGTCAAAAAAAAAAAAAAAAAAAAAAAAAAAAAATTGAAATTAACATTATGCCTTAAGGGCTTAAAATTTCAAAAAATCATATAAAATTAATTTGCACGGTGACCCCCCAAAAATTTTATATATTTGAAATTGTCTTAAGCAGAAGTATCATTGTGCAAAATTTCTGATTTTTTTGCTGATAAAAGTTTGAGTCTAATGGCCGACGTCGGTCCCCTACTCCCTTAATTGAATAGTAAATATTTTTAAAAAATACTGGAAAAAAAAAAAAAAAAAAAAAAAAAAAAAAGAAAAGATAATAAGTGATCTTTTAAGTTGGTAATAAAATTATGTGAAACCTGCCTGAAATGCAGAGAATACTAGATGACTGACTGCAAGAGATGTCAATTATGTAAAAACATACAATAAAAAAAATGTATTGACTGATAAAGGAACAACGGTTTTGAAGCCGACTATAAGCAATTTCGATCACATCCGCTTCCGTTTCGACTTACTGCACAGTGCACATGCGTATAAAGGAGAAACGGAAGCGGATATGACCGAAATCGCTTATAGTCGGTCTCAAAACCGTTGTTCCTTTACTAGTCAATATGTTAGCATCAAAACCTGAAATTGACCCAAACTAGGTATTTTTGCGCATTTCGGCTTTTGGTTCGTCGGTTTTGACCAAAAGCCGGAATGTCAGTTTGTTTCGGCTTTTGGTCACGAAAATTTTGATCAATACTAGTTTTAAGCATTTTGCAAAAAGTAAAACCCGGTGTAAACATTTATATCTAGTTTTGGTCTTTGAATTTTGACCAGAACTAGTTGTGGTCAAAATAGAAAAATCAAAAGCTGGAAAATGAACATTTCTCAACTCAGAACTTTATGCAATGATTTAAGACTATATATTACTACATAAATTTGTAGACTAAACTATATAACCATACAAATAAATATTACAAAATTCATCAAATAAAAAATATCGACAGAAGTGACACATCAAAAATAATCTCTCTTTGCTCTGAATTTAAAACAATTTTTTTTTGTCTCCTGTAAAACTACAAAATGCAGATTTGCCCTTTGCTGCAAACCTGCCAAAAGCAAATGTGCCCTTTGCTGCAAACTGGCCAATTGCAGATTCGCCCTTTGACTGCAGCCACATCGATATATATTTTTTTGTTTTTTATATATATATATTTTTTTTCATAGCATTAATTAAGCAATCTTTATTGTAGCTAGCCAACTGATGTTGAAATTCCATGTTTTTACAAATGAAACACTGATGGCATCCGTACAACTGAAAATTACAACAAATATAATATATGCTGGCACTAACTAGCTGCTATACACATTAGTTGCACAATGAAATGCATGATGCAGCATTCTTATTTATGTCTTTCAAACTTAAGCCAATATTCCAGAAAGTCAATCAAACAAAATGCAAGGCGAGGTTACACAGGTTGAAAAATATCCACATCCATTTCAGTTCGATAAACCAGCAATAATTATTGAAGTCACATTGTAAAATTTATGGGTAAGGATTAGCATATACACACAATGGGTATCATACACTCACTAGGTGGGTAAATATTAAATGTATCGATACACTTAGGAAGTCAGCCTAAATTTTTGTTAACTATCTATAGATTATTAAATGGATTGATATAAAGATGAAGGCACCTCCTGTCAATAAAAAGCTAAATTTTTCCATTAATGAAAAATAGACAACTCGATATAATAAAAATATATCAAATATTTTTATCAATATACAATTTTCCCATTAACCAAATTTTAAAATCACCTTTTAATATGAGAATATGAGTGACAAATGACACAAATTTTTAAAGAGTTAAGAGAATAAAATAAGGACAGATTTTATACCTGTTTTGATCCATAAAGGCCTCCACTGACAATGCCTTTGTGCACCCAGTAGCGCCAGGCAGCTCCAGGAAACCCTCCATTGCAACCAAAACCACAGAGGTGGCAGCATGATACCAGATCCTCGGAGGAGAAGTGAATGTTGAGTTGTCCGTTAGAGTGAATGCATGCTCTGTCAGACATTGCCTCTACTGCACCAAAGGCCTAACAAACACAAAGTTCAATGTTGAATATAAATGCTTGCATTAAAACACAAAATATCCATCACTATTAATTACCCAGCAGGATCCACATGAGCCTTGGTCTCGAATTTCCCTCAATGTTGGACAGTGAGGCCAAGCTTCACGAGAATCAAAGTTTTCTGGAATGTCATCTTGCAATCCAGCTCCCAACATGTGCACTTTCTCTGGTAACCGATACAGGTTAGCATCTGGGTGAACTCCCATTAGACGGCGGAGGTAGTGTGGAGAGATGTCACGGTGAAAATTGCGGCCAGCCTATATTACATAAACAATTAAACAAACATAATCAAGTATCATTTTCATGGTACTTTTTGTTTTAGAGCATACCTTCCATGTGGAATTGAGTGAATTGATGTAATGGATGAAATCATCAGACATTGGATGAGGCTCTTCCACAGCAAAGGCACAGCACATCAACATTGATGCAATGATCCACCACATGTTTCAGGCTAAAACTGTCAACAACAACAGCATCAATGACTGACTGAAGTTCAATTTATCTCATACAAAACAAGGTCAGGGGTTAAAGTTCTATATAGCTTTATGATAAAATAAAATAATGAGAATATCAACTGATCGCAGTGACCTTTCTGCCTTTTCCACGATTAGTAAAATATATCAATTAATTATTAATTGTGAAAATAATTTTTAACCAGAGAAAAATCATGTGACATTTATACATGTGAATTTTTAACTGAATGATCAGTCCACTTCTGGTTCTGTTAAGTTCAGGTATATAACCTGCAAGAACGGATTAGCCGCCAAGATTTTGAGGATTTCTCAATGGGCCCACCGTGGGTCATTCATACATGTATCACCTGCGCTCCCTTGAGCCCTGACTACCCAACAGAGCGTGGGTCGTCTCTCTTATTTTTGGCCATCTCGATGGGCAGTAGCGACCCAATCCGTCCCTGGAGCAAGACCCTCTATGCATATACTTTTTACAATATTAAATTATAGAGTGAGCTACTATGTATGTATATCATATGAACAAGACTATATATATCAGTCATGGAGTCGATACCGAAATTTTCGATACCGATACGATACCGATATTTTTAAATTTTCCCGATACCGATACCGATACGATACTGCTCAAAAAAATTTGCTCCGATACGATACCGATACGATACCGATATTTTCCGATACTTTTTCGATATTTTTGCTATATCTCATACAATAAATATTGCACTATAAATTTCATTTTTTTTTTCACCTTTGAGACATAAATTGGTATCATAAAATCCATGCATATTTTTGCCACATTATTTATTTATTTATTTATTCATTTATTTACTTATTTACTCACTTATTTATTTATTTTATTCTAATGTTCGTTTGTTAAACTAAAATTACTAAAAAAAGTATAGTAGATTTAAAAAATATATATATTACATTCGTTTAATGAAATTATACGATTAGAATATCCTCTACTGTTTCCAAGCACTTTTGTTAATTATTTACAAATTAGCAATTTCTTTATTTCGTATAGAAGTAATTTTCAAATATTTAATATATTTTATATTTTTTTTCATGGTATTTATTTTATTGGCTCAAATCATCCCCGCTAAACCAAAGGGGTTAAAGTCCAAAATTCCCCCCTGGTCGTAAAAATCCTTTGATTTTGTAAACTTTTTAAAAATTTAACCTTGTAAAAAATTTGTACAAAGACATTAACGGAAGTATGCTACATCTTTTGTAATTTGTAATGCATTGAATTTATATACAATTGCAGTGATTTAAAATGTCAATCATTGACTATATTTTATTGTGATTTCTACCGGCGCTTTAGTCATTAGGAGAGATCATAGATAGTACTGTACGACCACACGACGGATTTCTCAGAAACTTGGCGACAGTCGATCGCTTTTTTTTTTTTTTTTTTCATAAAAAGAAGAAAAAAGTTTTAACACCGTTTTCTTTATTTTTATTGTATGTAAAATAAAAAAAAAATACTTTTTACCTGGTGGCTTTATAAAAAGTATAAAATAAAAATACTGTGCACGTTGCCCTACCCTGTTGTTATAGCACAATGAAAAATAAAGGAGTGAATTTTATTGTCCAAGTACGAAAAATAGATAATCAGTAATCACTAATGGAATGTTCTCGTTGCTTCATAATTTTTTTTTTTTTTTTTTTTTTGTATTTTTACTTTTATTTTATGAGAGAGCAAAGTCTCGGTAAGTCTCAAAGTATCGAAAAAAAGTATCGAAATTCGACGATATTTTGCTGATATCGGTGACCGATACCGATATTCGATACTGAGTTTAAAAAAGGCCCCGATACGATACCGATACGATAAAAGTATCGGTATAGTATCGAATATCGTATCGCAGTCGATACCGATACTCCATGACTGATATATATTATAACACTTTGTTTTATCCTACTTATCCATATAGAAAATATATCTGAGGAAAAAACTATACATGTAGATAATTATATATAATATAATTATTTCTAATGATTATAATACATATTACAGATCACAAATATATCGCGCTGATCTCGAATGATCTATTATAGTGTGTATATTATGTATTTACATGCGGGTTTTTTGTTACATATTTTACGTACAATATATCGTTATAAAAATTATACTTTTTTCCTATTTTTCTATATAGAAATATGTATATAATCAGGATATTATTAATTATACGACACCGCATCATGCACTCTATACATATAATTTAAAGAGAATTAATTTAAAATGTTTTTATTTTCTCACATACACAATTAAACACTCGTGATCCGAATGAGCAAGAATTGGTCTTTCTATGAACATAACTTAGTTAAAAAAAAATCAATTTATTAAATTATCAGCATTTTATTTGGATGTGATGTATCGGTATGTATCATAATTAGTTCTAACTTATCTTACCTTATTTTCTATTAAATGTTGCTTATTCTGCTGCGAATTATTACGATCAACTGCGCGTTTCTATATTTCGACTGATTTCGACCAAGCACCAAGAATGGCCAAGAAGGAATAAGAATGTGTTGTGCAGTGTTGTGTTTCCTAATCAGCAGCAGTAACAGTAACACGCAGGCCGCAGCACAGTAAACATATAAAATCCACTCCAACGAGACTCCAACTACGTCACTGCACTGTCAGGCGTCAGCTGACAAAAAAGACCTTGACCGTGCGTGTAGCATGAGCATGTGATTAGTCAAAGCCCCGCCTCGAGTACACAAAAGTCAGAAGAGATGAGGAATGAGGTGTAATTATATAAAATAATAGCAAGCATGATTTTAATTTGAATGCATTTTGATGGAGTTTGTTAATTGTTTTGTAATAATTGTTTTAATTGGTCTATTTCTTAATTTGACTCATTTTAAATACAACACTAAACACCCGCTTAATTTGAAATCTTACTAAACGATACCTCACAGTAGATGGTACAGTACAGGTACAGTAGTCCATCTCCTATAGCGGGAATGTCAGATCGAATGCGCGCCATTATTCCGACTGGGTGAAGGTGGCAGAACTAGAAGCCGTAATTTGAAGTAATGTTACGTGTAGTTCTGACAACTTCACCCAGTCGGAATTATGGCGCGCACTCGATCTGACATTCCCGCTATAGGAGATGGACTACTGTATAATATACTGTGACGATACCTACAATGTCTCTCACATGTCTTCCAACTCCAGGCACTTTTTGTAGTCCAGCGACACTAGCGACAACTGAACTACAATGTTAAGCTTATGAAGCTTTTAGTTCCAGATGTCACTACTATTGGCGCAGCGTCGTTTCATATTGGACTACGCGCTAGCATAGGGAGTTGGAAGACATGTGAGAGACATATTGCAATACCTATTACTCCCAATACTTTTGCAACCAAATAAAATCACAAATGTGCTGAACAAGTTGCCTTTATGTACAATTTGCTTTCTGTCTACGAATAATAATAATAATAAAAATCTAAAAATGCTTGTAAACAGAGAAAAATAATAAAATAAGGCAATAATTCAACTTTACTTGATTATAACGTGAAATGCACAGGGAGATGCATGATGTTATACACTTATTCACGATGGTGATGGCCTCTTATTCTTTTTATTTTCTGAGTAATTATATATAAGTTCACAAAAAAAATACTTTTATAGTATGGTCATCATTGCATATATATATATATATATATATATATATATATATATATATATATATATATATATATATATATATATATATATATATATATATATATATATATATTATATATATATATAATATAATGCGAATGGTTCACACAAACATTAATAGAGGCTAATCCTAACAAACCTGAAAATCAACGTTGATTTGGCCGGAGTCATTGATTTCTAATTTATTTTCCATTCACAAAATGCCTGTGAATGCTGCCACAGACGTCACAGCTCGCTTGTTTACGCGCGCGTGGACCAGGCGAGCTGTGACGTCAGTGACCGCCAGTGTCATTTTGTGAATGGAAAATAAATTAGAAATCAATGACTCCGGTGAAATCAACGTTGATTTTCAGGTTTCTTAGGATATTACACAACTTTTTTGATCAAGGTGGTCTACGCCTTTAATTAAACCTCACACATCAAAATAATAAACTCCATGCATGCTGCAACTGTGCTGCAACAAACACAGTCAAACAACATCCAAATGCATGACAGACAGTATATATTATGTGACACATGCATCCATCCTACAGTCAAACCACCAATGTCACATATTGTTGCTGTGGCGGCTAAAGTGCCGATCTGCAAAATCAACAAGGCTCATTATCAATACAAAAACATAGAAAAATGACCTTTGTTAATTTTGCAGATCGGCACTTTAGCCGCCACAGTGACGATATACTCTCTCAAGGCCTTTATACTCTATACTTGCACAGCAGAAAATGTTTTTTTTATAGAATGTAATTTCCTTAAGTCAATACAACAACAGGCCGCTAAAATTAAATAAATAATAATAAAGGAGAGAATCGTGATGCCACAAATTTAGGCTTCTTACGTATTAAGGGTCTAGAAGGGTTGCCTACCTACATATTTGCAGGCAGCATTGCGTGACTGATCCAACAAAATCCAATCAAAAGCGCGGAAATTTAGACGAACCAACCAGATCACATGTTACATAGCGCTGTGTAGAACTATATAAAATTCTATACGGGTCGCATGGAAAAATGCCTGGCATTCATCAGACTATATCTCTAGTCAACCACTGACGTGAGACAACGCATAAATGCAACCACTGGCAGTCAGTTTTTGACTATATTATCCTATATATAAAACGCACAGTAAAAATTCTAGAACATCTCCCCGACTCATCTAACAATGCAGTATTACTAGTGGGAATTAGCAAACTAAAGTATTATTCACATGACGCATAAATAGGAATTCCATGAAGACAGAATTAAAATCCCTTTTAACCCAAGAAATAAAATGTAAATCATAATACATTAATGTAATAAATTTATTATGTTTTTTTTTTTTTTTATTATTATTTTTTTTAATCTAATGTTGCTAAGTAATGCATTAGGATATTTTAACTTTCAACTCATGCAGAGGTTATGAAAATGTGTTTTGTTGCATTTTTTTCTGATCCCCTTTTTATTTTGAACATGGCATATTTAAAGAATATAAAATATGTTGGTAATTAATTTATAATGGAGTGGATAGTTCAAAATTAATTTTCAAAATTTGAAATATTTAATGTATTTCTTTTATTGTAAATTTGTATACACATTTAGACAATATAATACTTTATACAAAATGATTTCTTAAAAAAAAATAATAAAAAAAAAACTTACAAAAATGCAATCATAAATGCTTAATCACTGCGTGCACAGATATTGGCAGTGGCAACTTGAGAAGAATAAGAATCTTAAAAATGTTAAAATTGGAGTAACCCAGACTTTTTTCTTTTTTTAAATGCATACCAAAACTATCATCTGGTGCATTATAAATGGTTATAACTAGTCCATTATAATTTCAGTGCATCAGCTTACAGTTTATGGAAATATAGTTAACAAATTTACCACAGCACTGCATTAATTATAGTATGAAAGGGGACAAAATTTATGCTGTGCAGTATGAAATAATAGTTTGTTTTAATTATTCATCATGAGAAGAAAAAAAAAAAAAAAAAAAAAAAAAAAAAATTGCCAACTAAAAGATCCATTAAAGTCAAATACATAAAAGTTAAATTTTTAAGTCATATTACAAAGTGAGTAAAAAAAAAAAAAAAAAAAAAACAATGAAAATAATAAAGGAATGTATTAGTTCTTGTTAAAGGCAAAGCCTAGCAGTTTGGAAGTAGTTTTCATGCGCTTAGCCTGTGTATCAATCTCTTCTTGTGAGTGTCGTTTAGTGGTCTCCTGTGTACAAAACAATATCATTAATCTAACTACTGACAAGAAATTCCTATCAGACATTCTTAAAAATTGTGAATTTATTGTTTTAAGGTGTACGTATCTATCAGTGATGTGTTTTTAATGTTAAATTAAAAACAAATAATCAGCAAGTGTATATCTCAGTGCCTTCAAGAAGGTAAGACAATAATTTTTCTCAGTCATATATATCGATCATCACGGATAATAAACGGCCGCGAGGATTTTTAACTTAACAATCAAAATTTGAAAATTTAAAACTTGACACTTTTGTTGTCTGATATGTGCACATTACGAGTGTGTTGGTCAAATTTTTTTCCCAAAATTGTACTGTGGTAAGTTTACGATGTAAATTTGAACAATATAAAAATGCTGGTGGTCGTTTACTATCCGTGATATTCGATATAATATAGTGTTGCTGAAGCACATGTTTATTGGATGATACTCATGCTAAAATATCATAAGAATATGTTTTAGCAAGATACATATTGATGAAATTGCATACATATAGCATGTATAGGCATATAGCATGAATTTAAACCTGTTTCTAAAACGATAAAACTGCCTGTAACAAAAATTTCATACTTGATTATACAGAGTTGGGGGATGTTGCTGATCCATGTTATACAGTACAGTTAATTTAGTTGTTATTGTAATAAATGACAAAAGTCAAAGTAAAATCTGCCCGTGCAAGAAGAGAGAGAAATTTCTTTATCCACAACCTTGGACACCTGGTATTCATACCGTCACAACACATAAAAGCAACAGAAAAAAGTTGACACTCACGATGCATTGGGAGTCCTCAATGATGTCCTCCTCATTATCATCAGGAGGTGGTGGAGTTACCACTTTGTTTTCTGCCTTAGAGAACACATTCAGTTTGGTTTGTAGAGCAGCCTGAAGCACACAAGAAAAATATATCACATTATAGGTATGTCACTACACTTTCATGAGTGCACCTGTACCTTCTTAGGCTTTTCAATAGGAGCAGGGGAAGACTTCTTCAGTGAAGAAAGTTGACGTTGTACAGGCAAGGGTGCAAGAGTGATGCCAGATATTTTCTTATCACTGCTTTTCCTGAAGGGATTCACTTGTGATGGAGTGGTTGGTGTGGAGCAACTGGTCATCCTAGCCTCCAAGCGAGCTCTCTTGGCAGCTTGTAGCACACTTTCTGCAATCACCAAGTCCATGAATGCATTTTATTATGTACGGTCATATTACGTAAAAATGAATTTTTATTCTCATACGGAAATAACATGTATTGAAATGGAGTTTTGCGTCAACTGAAATCTCCATCTGATTGCATTGTATGGCTATAAGCCAATAGAAATTCATTTTTAAGTAAAATGACTGTAAAGCCTATGTGCATGCTTACCTGAGTTGTTGTCTTCATTGTATGAGTCATCATAACTCTGCACTTCTCTGCTTACTTGAGGCCTGCACAAATGTAAGCAACTCATAATCCAATATTTCAATAGCCATCATTATCATCATACACTTCAAGGTTAACAGTATTCATTAATATATATATATATATATATATATATATATATATATATATATATATATATATATATATATATATATATATATATATATATATATCGATGCTTACCCGTCGAAGAGAACGAACTACACTTTACAAATTTGGGGAAAAATGAACGTTCTACACTTTACAAATTCCAATTTCTCCCATCTAGTTCTCATGTTAAAACGCGTAGAAGCGCCAAACGCAGATTGTTCATTTTGAGTGAAATTTGTAAAGTGTAGTTCGTTCACTTCGACGGGTAAACATCGATATCTGTATATATATATATATATATACAGTGGTAAAAGTGGAATGAAAAGTGAGAGTACACGCCAGGTAGAGAGCAACCATGATGCCGGGGGGTGCGGAAAATTTTTGTGAAAATTTGATGGAAAAACAACAACACGTTTTTGTGCATTTTCTAAAGCAAAATATTTATATTTTTAATTGATTCTTACTCATTTAAATAAATATTTATGAAAGTAACCATCATAGTTTTTGCTATGACAATATTCAAACCAATTGGAAATAATATGCAGATAATTATAATGAATTAAATTCAATAAAGCAAGCCTGTTTTTTTTATTAATTAAACCTATTTTATTTCAGTTTTTTTATTATAATGTTATTAATTTGATTATTTATTACCAATAATAAAGTTATGAAATTACTAGAAATTGGTATGATTTTTTTACAATTTTTTTTTTATTTTATTCAATATCGATAGATCGCATTAAGATATATAGCCATGTCTAAATTTACAAATTTATAAGATAAAATTTGACGAAATGTCAGGGGGTTTTCGGTTTTGACTGGCGGTTTTTCTCTCATCTCAATTACAATTTTATTGTAAATGTATGAAATTTTGTACGTAGAACACCATAATGACAACAATTCTAATCATAGGTATTTTAATTTTTTTTTAATAGCCGCGACCCTAGAAAATGCAAAAAAATAAAAAAGCACAGCTTCTTTTTCATTTTTTGTCTGCAACGTTATATTTTGATTTCAAACTATTTAGAAAAGAAAATATTTCCAAAAAATTAATTTTAATCAATTAATTCATTAATCTACTAATTTTTGAAAATTCGCGCATTAAATAACACTTTTACTGTAAAATAATTTTTTGGAAATCTTTTATAAACTCTTTATTTATACTTTCACGTTTTTTTTTTCCACTTTGAATAATATGCCACAATTGGAAACATTTAAATCACCCAGATGAGCTATAAAATAGAAATCAATTGGAAGTGACTATAAAATATTTAATTTGTGGAAATTATTTCCACACGTCATAAAATTTTTATTTAAAAAAAGAATTCAAAAAGAAACTTATGTTTTACGCTAGAATTCAAATGGAAAGGTTTTAATAATGTAGAAATTATTTAGAAAAATTGCTTAAAATATTTCTTATTGCAGTGTCAATGTTTGGAAGCGTTTTTTATTCCATAGAATTGCAATAGAATTCAAATTTATTTTTTAGAATTGCACTCTACATTTTTTCCAAGTCTTTTATTTTTATGTGGGTACTTGGATCATTTGTTGTTGTTGTTGATGTTGTTTCTGTAGTATTTGAGTTTTCATCATTCTCAAAACTTAATTTTTGTTTTTTTACTATTAAAAAACAATTCACTTATTTTTAATTGTCTTTTAGCCATAATTACTATTTAAATTTACTTGCTTCACTTCTTGTTTATAAATTTAAAAAACACGGCACCGCAACCGCAGCTGAGCACTGAACTGAACAAAAGCAAAAGAAAACCAAACATGCGAATTGCAAAACTTATACGCTGAAAGTGCCTCAGTGCGCATAAAATAGAAGGAAAAATAGTATTTTTGAAAAAGCAATAAAAATATCATTTGGTACGATTATTTGAAAAAAATCTTTATATTTCTTTATTTATTTTATAGTTTTTCTCCGAAAACGTTGATTTTTTAATAATAATTTTATAGTTTTTTAATTTATCGAGAGTACACGGCGTGTACCCCCGAATTCTCGATAGGCCAAACAGCGTGTCCACATGTGTACCCTCACTTTTACCACTGTATATATATATATAAATATATATATATATATATATATATATATATATATATATATATATATATATATATACACACACACACACACATACACAGTACACACACACATACACAGTACACACACACATACACAGTACACACATATATATTTATGCCTATATATATATAAGCACAACTTAATAAACTTGTAGTAAAAAACTTGCAATGGTTATCGGTGAGGCGCAGAGGAAAAACTTGGTGTCCCTTAATTGCCTATCCTTTAGCGTCTTGCAAAACATTTTTTTTTTTTAATAGAAAACTACTGCACTTACAGTTAGGCCAAAAATATTTAAATGAAGAATACTACACATAAAAATACTTTTACATGTTTTAAGTTAAAAGAAAATATGAAGAGATTTTAATCATCCATAAACACCATTACGAAATACCTACACAGTTCTACAAACTGATATTTTGTATTTATTGCACCTAATAATTATAAATTAAAATAGTAGTGACTTCCTCTTCCTGTTTTCACTTATTGATAGGTTTAACAAAATGGTAAGTTCTTTTGCAATGCATGGTGCAAAGAAGAGGGGGCAAAGGTCCAACATATCTCGATTTTAATTGTCTTTTACTATCAAATTTAGTATCATTGTTAAAGGGGCAGTCAACAATGGCTTTTTTAAAAATAGTGATCCTCCTGAAAACAAGATCTTAAAATTTTAATCATAAACACTCAGAGAACACAAACCGTCTAGCAACCCCAAACCTACGTCACAGCTACAACTTGTTCTCACGCTAGCTTGGCCAGAGCTGGAGTTACTCTTATCTTTTCATAAATGAGTTTACTACATATCTGTAGCCGTAAAAAATGTTTTATATACGTAAAATATTACGTTAAGTAGTAAGAGCAAAAGTAAGAGGTACTCATGCTTGCGTGAAACTAGCGTAGTTAATGGTGAAAATGGTAAAACGTTTAAAATAGCGTAAAAACTGTTATAAGCAATTTCCGTTTTTTTTTTTTTTTTTTTTTTTTTTTTTTTTTTAATAAAAAAATTAAGTTTGATATTTTGTTGAAACTTGTTATTTCATTGCTTTTGCATCTATTTTTTTAAGATCGTTTTTATTTTGAGCT
Source organism: Ecdyonurus torrentis (assembly GCA_949318235.1). Classification (NCBI taxonomy): domain Eukaryota; kingdom Metazoa; phylum Arthropoda; class Insecta; order Ephemeroptera; family Heptageniidae; genus Ecdyonurus; species Ecdyonurus torrentis. The sequence goes on from OX439127.1 coordinate 50,594,736, forward strand.
AAAACCGATCACTTTAGCCAAAGTAAAAACCAAAGAACAATTTTTTATAACTTACAACTTGCACCACTAAAGTATATTAATAAGTGTTTTATAAGCTGTTTGAAAGTAAGACGCACTACAATAATAAAAAAGTTACATAGATTAATACAGTCCTAGAAAATTATCTCGCAGTGGGGAAAAAAAAAAAAAAAAAAAAAAAAAAAATACTGCGCGCCTGTAAATATGCAACTTTATGAAATAAAAAATAAAAACTAAAGAAATAAATGTGGACCTTTAATATTTGATAAAGACGTAAATTTTGCGCGAAATGAAGAAAAAATTCGAAACACTATATAAATATGAGGAGTTGAACACGTTTTTTTTTTTTTTTTTTTTTTTTAAATTTAATTGATTTTGCTAAATTTATTTGTTTACGTGGACAGCAATCTTGTATTCATAAACAAATGAGAACAAAAATCATTAAAAAATACTTTACAGTTTGCACAGTGATAGAAACTTAAATTTTTGGCATTATTGAAACTTGTTATTACAACAAATATTCACGTAATTTTAGATATTCGATCGAGATAGCATTTACTTATTCAAAATTATTTATTATTTTATTTTTATTTATCGCACGCATTTCTAGAAGAATTGTCGTAAGAGAGGACGCGATGTATGGGCGAAAATTTGGATTCATTGCCTATTTTTGGCTGAAAATTTATAATTTTTTGACTTCGCTTTAACGAAAGTTCGTTAAAACGTTTTTTTTTATGCTTTTATACTTGTAACTTTCAGCGGAACTGGTGAAATTACTTTGCTATAATGTAATTTCGCTATATCGAGGTTTTACTGTTGTAGTTATTTTTTTTTTCTAAAAAATCAATAAGAAAATTAAACCCGAAAATCTTAAAACTATAGGCGGATTTTTTTTATTTTTATTTTTCACTTATATATTTTTTATTCTTTGTAAACTCTTCATTGCGTGCCCTTAATATGTAGGCTTATGTATAATGAAATATGTATATAGGAGATATACTACAATAGAAGATATTAATAGTGAATTGGAGATTTATTTTTCTTTTACAAATCATGCTAAGATTATTCAGTACTATTTCTTTACCAATTTATTATTTATAAATTTAAAAAATATTGCAATAAAGTATAAACGAAATAAAAATCAAAGCAATTACGTCTTCAAATACTTCGTTTCGTTTTTTCGACTTTTTTTTTTTTTTTTTTTTTTTTTTTAGCTTTTTTTGATAGTTTTTGAAAAAAAGGGTTATAGAAATGTTGATTTTTTCCTGAAAATTGGTAAAAACTGGTACTTTTTTTGAAAAAATGGTAAAAATGTTGAAAATTGGTAACGCTTAAACGACTTCAAATTGTCCAATTTGTACTCATTTTTGGTTAAAAGTTACCTAAAACTAACAGAAAAAAAGTCGAAAGTACCAGCAAATCCGGTCTCTAGTCATATATTTTACTTAAATTTACATAAAATTATAAGGTAATATTTTATTTTATTAATCAACATAAATTCAAATATGTGCAACTTTTATTTTTGAAATAATTATACTGTCGCAGTATCACATGCAAAACTTATAGCGAAGATATTTTATGATACTTTGAAATGTGTTTAGATCCATGCAGCTTAATCTTTAAATATAAACCATAACTTTATTTATTTATTTTTAAATTACAGCCAGCATCAATAAGAAATTCGAATCTGAAAAAAAAAAAAAAAAAAAAAAAAAAAAAAAAGTATATATATTCTAAAAGAGAACATTGTCCCGAATTTTAGAAAGTTGAAAAATGACGTTATGTTTAATAACTTTAAATTGCCTGGGCATAGGAAAAGGCTGACTATCACTGTGAGGTCATTTTGCGTCTTTTAAAAATTAATTAACCTGCCCATGTGGTGTAGTGGTTAGCGTGCTCGTTTGACACGCTGGAGGTTCGGCGTTCGTTACCAAGCCGGGTTAGCCTTGTAGGCCAGCTTGTAAGAGCGATGGTTAGAACGGTGAAGTTTCAGTGTGTTTCAATGTGTACGTTTCCGCTGCAATGCGTGGGTTGGCCAGGCAGTTTGACCACCTCTCGTCCATAGTGGCGAGTGCTGCCGTCGTAAGATTTGGTGGTCCGAGCTGCACAGGTCTGGTATTAGGAGCCCAGAAAAGTGTGGTATTAAGGGTAGAGCCTGTGGTCTGGTAAGCCACAGATCATTGTAAGCCCTCTTACTAAAAAGGATTCGTCCTGGCCTACCCCGAAAGGGATTATGGCGTCATGATATGTATGTATGTATGTATGTATGTATGTATGTATATGTATGTATGTATGTATGTAAAAATTAATTAAAAATACTAAATGAACTTAAAAAAAAAATATATATATTTCACATATTTATCGATTTAGGACAATGTGTCCTCTTTTATATATAATGTTTTTATGAAAACTACCCCTTAAAATTTCTTGGTATTCCTCTTTGTTCTGTAATAGGTAACAGCTTAATATTTTTTATTCCACTATAATCTCTCTCTCTCTCCTCTCTCTCCTTTTCTTTTCTTTTCTTTTCTTTAATTTTTTTTTTTTTTTTTTTTTTTTGTTTTGCGAAACGATCGTTAATATTTTTTAGTATAATATGAAAGAATATTTCAGTCAATTTTGCATAATTATACTTTGTAATGACTGGTAGATAAAAAAAAAAAAAAAAAAAAAAAGAAGAAATCTTAAAGGCTGAATACTGGAAAATAAATTAACCTAGGTTTGTGAAGGTGTTGAGATAAGAGACTAGTTCATATATAGTTCTTGGGCAATGAAATAAGTAAATATAGTAAATAAGTAAATAATAAATCGTAATTACACCATTGATGTATTATTGATGAGCGCTTTGGTTTAAGATGCGAAACAAATAATAAGTATGTGTGTAATTTGATGGAATTAAAAAAAAAAAAAATTTTTTTTTGAACTCTTTTCCCTTTCAACTTTCTTCTTCTTCTTCTTCTCCTTTTTTTTTTTGTTTTTTTTTTTTGTTTTTCGTTTTTGTTTATTAGCGAGCAAAGGGCCCCCAGACCAGGGGGGCCCAGTCAGGAATTCCTGACCAACTTAAATGACCAGTCCGACCCTGTATGTAATAACACAATGATCGCTATTTAAAGAGCCATTGTTGACTACCCCTTTAAAGGTATAAAACACAATGTTGCTTTTATCAGCTAAATCAAATTGTATTTTTTAAAAGATTTTAGGCCTATATTAAAAAAAAAAATAATAATAAAAAAATAAAAATAAAATAAAAATAAAAATTTATGTAATTATTGTTTTTTGGCAAAACTTAAAAGGAATAGAAAACATGAAACAACATTTTCTTTTTAATAATTCAACACAAAATGATGATAACTTTTATCAGAATGTAAATGTGGTCACAAAAGACAGCGTGAAAAAACAAAAAAACTGTAAAGTATATGCAATTTACGTGAATATTTCTGTTCATGACGTCAGAAACAGGCAAAAATTAGTATAAAAATGTTGTGCGGGTTGCATAAATCGAATTTGCTGATCAATACTACGGCGCTACAGTTGGGTTTTGAGATCTATTAATGTTATTTGTGTAAGTCCCATCAAGTGTTTTGTGATGTAAATGATAATTTTTTCATGTCATCTATGCCTTTAAGATTTTTTTTTTTAAAGAGAATTTTTGCCCCCTCTGCAGGTTGGGCACGGATAATTGGGCTTACAAGCATAACTTATATAAATATGGAAAAACATAATTACGCAGTGTAATTTGTCTTGTTTTGCTTATACCTCAAATTTTCAACATGAAAAATGACGCATGGATATTTTTTAATGAATATTAATAAATAAATAAACTTAAATGCATTTGTAACATTGGGGCAGATATGTACTTTCTCTTTAAAGACACAAGACCGTGGAACAAATTAAGTCAGTTGATATTCACTTGATTGCTTTTATTGGCCCAAACACAATAGTGTGCTACTCACTGCGGGTAAGCTGTGGACACTTCTTCTTCAGGCTCACTTTCGTGGTCTAAGTCCAGCTGCTCAAGACGCTCCAATAGGTTGTTTTTATTAATGTTGTTAGCATATTTGCGTGCAAGTTCGCGTAGATTACGTGCTGGCATGCATGTGTACAGCTCGCATGCCCGCATACACAGGTCTTGACGTGCTGCAATCTATAAGACAAAAACAAACATTTTAGTAAATGCAGGAAGTTATTTTTTACCACTTGCAATCACGAATATTTTGACATCATCAAATAAATGCACAACACTTTTTTTAAAGCTGGAAAAAGCAACGTCTTTTTCTATTAACTAAATTACTAAATTTAGCCTTGCTTTTCCCTCTTCTATTTTGTATTATTTCTTTTCCAAAGAAGGAAATGGTTGTTCCTTATGAGATTATAGTATCAGGATATTTTAGAAAACAAATTCAACTTACAGCAAAAAGTTTGAGTAGGCATTCTTGGAATTGTCGTTTGGAGGTGTCAACTTTCTGGTCAGCATATGGATCGTGTCTATGAGCAGCTACACTTAGCTTCATGCGCATATACACATCTTCATACTTGCTTTTATCTGTGTGTGGCTCACACACTGGCATCTGCAAGTACATGAGCATAAGTTGAGTAACATACATGAGCCTCACAACATCAAACTTACATTAATGGGGAACTCAGCAAGATTGGGTCGAGGCTGTGTATGTGGATACTTGGCCCCCTTGCACAGCAACCCTCGCATTTTCTGCTCACTTTGGCTCACACCAATCATGAAAATACCATCTAAGACAGACTTGGACTGCAACAAACAAACAATGCTTACAGCCAAGCATACCATTGCATAGACCAAGTAAAAATAAGGTAAATAAAAGGAGAAAATTTAGTTAAGAGTGCGCTCTGTACAAGTATCCTGAAAGTTATGAAACACACTTAAATCCCATTTGATTGCAAACTTTTGCTGTTGATAACTCTTTTGTTTTAAATCTTAAGTTTCACTTGCAATATAGTAAATATTAATGAAAAATCTGCTATGCGGCGATTGATAGTAAAAAGATTTGATACGAAAATACAGAGATAGATTAGGAAATTGGGGAATGGGAGCTTGAACTGACAGGGATGCCATGGTCGCTGTCGGTCCAAGCTCATTACTACCTCCCATTCTTCAATTTTTCATAATATATTTATGTGTTTCTCTATTAAAACTTTTTATTATCACTTCCAATAGAGGTTAACAATACTAATTAAATTAAATTTTTTGTCTTCGATTTTTTCTTCTGATTTTAAAATCAATCAAAATCTGCTACTTTGCGTGAAAGTCACTTATTATTATTGTGCTGAAAAAAGTTGTAAATACATACTTATACAAAATTACACAAAAAGCATACAAATAACATCGCAATTAATTAGAGTTAATTAGAGCAGCCCTACAAAAGTTACCCCTGACCAAAGTTGCAAGTGTTTAATAATGAAAGTGTATTATATTTATATAATTAATCAATAATCATTAATCAATTAAAATTTCAAAAATTTACGGGGTATATTGGGACATGTAACTTTAATGAAAGAAATGCAGTTTGGGTATTTTCCAAACATTATAGTTTAATTAAAATGAAATATGTGTATGTTTAATTTCACTTTTTATTTATCTGATGCTTATGCACTTTTCTCTTCTTATTTTAGTAGCTCCTACAATAAGATCCCATAAATTTGGATGTTAAATTTAAAATTCTTGAGATGTCGGACATATTGTACATACAAATAAGTCGACTTACTAGAGCAGTGGTTGTATCGCACAAAGTATGCCACAAGCCAGAGGGTGCGAGAACTCGTAGGGTTCCTTCATGGTCGTAAGTACATGGGTTGCCCTCATCAGTGAAGCCTGCCCAGAGTAGTGGCACCCCTGGTGACAGGGGCACAGCCTGAGGCAGCTCCACTCGACGCACTGAGTATGTGCCCACCTCAAGAAGTAACATGGTCATTGCCTGATCACCCAAGTTCCCTGGAATCACAGCAAAAATGCAATACTTTCAATACACTACTTACAATAACAAAATAAATGCAAGCAGGAAGTATCATGGTGCACTGTTGCCATGAATATACACTAACTTGTAAGTGGTTTAAATTGAAACGTGAACAGTCTTTTGTTTCAAAACATTTTAATCTGCTCTTTAGTAACGTTACTCTATTTAAGTGCCCTTAGCAATTTTCATATTTAAATAACCACTGAGCTTACTAACTATTCTAAAATTTCTAACTCGCGATAAAAACAAATTACACTTTTTGTGCTCCATGTTGAGAACTCAATGCATCAACTTGATACGAGTACAACAATGAGGAACTCTAGTTACCCCATATGTTTAAATACACCATTAGAAAGAGCAAAAGTAGTAGATAAACTTAGTATATGTAATTAACTGGCAAATTGACGTTTTATTTAATAAATAAAATAAATATAAGAAAAAAAAAAAAAAAAAAAAAAAAAAAAAAACTTCGGTTTAATTTGCAAATCAAAGAAAAGTAGGCCTAATGATAATTGTAATTAAAGCACGCTATATTGAAAGCTATATTACGCGAAAATCTTTAATTAAATACATTCAAAAAAGGGGTCGCAAAATTGCAAGCACAAGGCTGCTAATGAGAGAATTTTACTGCCGTGATTGAGATGCGATCAAACTACCTGATTTACCACTACGTCAAGTTGCGGACACTTGTTTCGCCCTACCTACTATCATCTTTATAACTTTATAACTTTTATATCCCCTGTCAAAACAACGGCAAACAGAGTAACAGAGGAAGGAGATGCGATACATGCATCACTCAAATTCCCAGCAAAACGTTTACAAGTCCCGTCACCAACCTTACATACCCTATCCACGGCCACAATACTTGCACATCAGAAAACGTAATCTACAAACTTGAATGTACCCAACATACCACCAACCCCACCACAGGCCAACAGGAAAAATGTCAAGCATTTTACATAGGCTTAACCACACAAAAAGCGAGAGACCGCATGAATGGCCACAGACAATCCATAAAAAACAATGAGATGGAAAAACCTGTGGCTGAACATGCGGCCTCTCATGGCATATCAAATTTCCAATTATGTTATAAATCAACAATACTTTGCACTATTCCGGGCCCAGCCAACTATGCGACATTACGACAATATGAATTAGCATATCAACATATATTAAGATCCAGAAAAGCCCAAGGGCTGCCTGGACTTAATATTCGCTAACATATTTCAAAAATATACCCTATTCCCGCTCCCCTCCCCACCTTTTCCCTCACTCATTCACACTCCTTCCCAGATTCCCTACTCCACCCCCACCCCTCTCCACCAACTCCAAACCAGCAAGAGCATAACACGGCAGTACAAGACAAAACACTGCTCAGTGATGTGCTCAAGTAATTTTCTCTTTTGATTGATAATGTCATTATCATATGACGAAAGCTCTCAAGTTATAAAGAAACTTTTATAACATTATACTGTGCCATGCAAGACCTCGACCTCTCCATAGAACTTCTACTGTGGTAAGGCCCTTGCTGGTTTTTCTATTCTTTTCTTTATCATTGATCCTAACCGCGATGTTTTTTTTTTTTCCTTAAATTGATAGATTTTATATATATATATATATATATATATATATATATATATATATATATATATATATATATATATATATATATATATCGCTGTGGCTGCGGCCAAAGGGCGTATGTGCATTTTAAGGTCGCCCCACAAAGGTCGTATGTGCATTTTTGGCCAGTTTAACAAAGGGCGTATGTGCAATTTTGGCCAGTTGAACAAAGGGCGTAAGTGCATTTCTGGCCAAAACGATATTATTTCATTTTATTAAAAAGGGTAATATTTTACATGTTCCCTGTAATTTTTATGTGTTTTTGACTATTATTTTTATATATACATACAAAATACATTGCACTACTTTAGCGAAAAACGGTTTGGCCAACTAGAGGTTGTAAAGGCGTATGTGCAACAGCAGGGCTACCACTTGTATAATGTCGCTACTAAATGATGAACTACGTTATATTTGATGAATTTCGGTATTAATTTGCATTTTTTAACCAAAATATATAAAAGGGTATAACTCCTATCAATTATGTTGAATCCCAATATATTTTCACAATTTTATGAAAATTTGTTTGGGTAGTATTTGTTAGTTTTTTTTTTCTGTGGTTGGCTATTATTAACATGATGACGTCAGAAAACGATGTATATTAAGATTATTTTTAATAAATTACGGGAAAAAGATCATAATTTGATGGACATATGTAGATTTATTTATTTTGATGTTTTTAAATTTATCCTGTGCATGGAAATTGCAAATTGCAAAGTAAATTCAAATGGATTATTATTGGATTTCTGATATAATTAAATTTTAAATTAATTTTTTAATTTAATTATCTTTTTAGATATAATTTTAAATTTTATCTTTATTTCTTCCTTTTTTCTTTTTTAATTTTTTGTGATATTAAAAAATTTACTCTGTAGCGAACTCAAAGTATTTTACGTAATTTTCAGATCGAGAAATAATGGAGACACTCGTAGATATAGGCAAAACTGGTGTTGATTCTAATTATTTTCACCAAAAAATAAGATTGGCGGTATGGTATCATCGCACTAGTTTAATTAGAGAAAATTAATGATTCAACTGTGACTACGTGATCGCGATATACAGCGATATCTTGAGATTTCGGCGTGATTTCGCCTTCACCCGCACTTCAATTTCTTAGTTTTTAAGTATAATAATGCACAAAAGAATACAATAAATATGTAAAATATTAATAACTTGATAATCAATTTTTTGAGAAAACAAAATTCATTCAAAACAGAAACAATTTTCTTTTGTATTTCAAAAAATTATTCCGCATAGTATTTGTTGACAAAAAAAAAAAAAAAAAAAAAAAAAAAAAAAAACTACCATATTTTGCTAATCATAATAGTTAAAACTAAAAGTACATAAAATTCTTTATTATAAACATTTTAATTGCCAAAAAATGAACATGACTTAAACATTTAATTTCCTTCTTCTCATTGTTTTAATGTTTTAAACAGTTTTTTGTCTCTCCTGTAAAATTATGAAAAATGCACATACGCCGCCCTCTGCTGCAAACTGGCCAAATGTACACTCCCCCGAGATAAATCTGACCGGTCGCGTTAAAGTCTCTTCATATATTTAACATTTGGAGACATGAACGCTGCGGTCAGATTTATCTCGGGGGAGTGTACATACGCCTTTTGCTGAAAACTAGCCAAACGCACATACGCCTTTTGCTGCAAACTGGCCAATTAAACATACGCCCTTTGGCCGCAGCTACATCGATATATATATATAGGCCTATATATACATATATATTTAAAATTTAAACTTTTATTTAATAAAAGTAGAAATAAAATTTTTCAATTCTCAATCCTTTGCCGACCGTGACGTCATTTGTTTACACCTGAAGTCTGACCATCTTCTGGATTTCAGACAGTCCGATTGTTGAGAGGCCTGATTGTTGGCCGTTAACTTTTTTTGAATTTGTAGCGGTCATATGAAATCCAGGCGACAATCGAAATTCAGATGTAAACAAATGACGTCACGGTCGGCAAAGGGTTGACAATTGAACTTTTTTAATCCTACTTTTATAAAATAAAACGTCAATTTTTCAGGTAATTATCTATACTAAGTTTATTTACTACTTTTGCTCTTTCTAATGGTGTATTCAAACATAGAGGTTAACTTCATGTAGACTTCCTCATTGTAACAAAATTGTCTACTAACCTGCTGCAGCATGATACACCAGCATGAGCTGCTTGCGACAAGCTCCGAGACACACCACACTTCCTGGGATTGCAAGTATCTCTCGCTGGTTGCCATTCACAGAGAAGATACGCAGGTTGCGTTTATCAGTGGCCACTGCAATGAACCCATCTCCAGCTGCAAGCGCCAGAGTTTCCTCTCCTGCTGGAAGTTCAGTTCTCCACTCTTTGCTGCCATCCCAGCTCTGCAGTAGGATGCAAACCACTTTACTGAAAACATACACAGCATTTTTACTACTCACAACTACAACAGTAAAATGTTTTAAACAAGAAGTCAAGTTTAATAGTAATAATATATAAATAAAAATAAAGGCAGTGGGATCATGGCGTTGCTTAGGCTGAGTGCTATTTGAACTCAGAGGTCCAGCATCAGTCAGTACTTGGATGGGTGAAAGCCTGCAGCTTATCCTGCGCTTTCCTTGTATGCTGCCACTGCAGAGGGTCAAGTTTGAGCTTCTCGACCACCTTGCAAGTCTCTCATAGGCATTGAATCACCGAAATGATGAGCTTGCACACATACTTGCTCCATCAGTATCATGTATCATGCAGTACTGCATTTTTCTAGGCAAAAAGACTTGTGCCTTTCAACTTGTCACGTTTAAAGGCTAAGATATGAAATCTGGCTAGACATTGCTTGGCTTGTTTAAAGTTGGATGGGCAGGTTGCCACACAATAAAAGTGGGGTAGTTTGAGTCTGATAGTGGTTGATCAGAGCCTGCAGTGGTGGAAATCTGTGCTAGCTTTCACAAAAGTGATAGCTCAGGGAAACCAAGCCCATAATTGTAATGACATTAATAACAACAATAAGAAAAATTATAACACATTTCTAACTTTTATATACTACTAAACTCACAATAATAAGTTGAGAAAAAAATTGACTAAGCAATAATTGAGTTAAAAAGATTTCATAGAAAAATACAGACTAGGAAAAATTGTGGAATAGAAGATGGTATGGGCTTAGAATGACAGGGACACCATGGTAAAAAAAAAAAAAAAAAAAAAAAAAAAAAAAAAAAAAAAAGAGGTATGGAGTAGGTATTACTTTTAAATAAGATAATATATAATACCTATAGTAGCCACTCATAGCCCTGATATCAAACTCACAAGAGCAGTCAGTATTTCTGTTCTAAGGAGTAAATTTACCAGTTAATAAACAATTACCTGCCCTTAGTTGAGGATTGCTTCTCTCCAGAAAGCACTAGTACATCTTTTGTTAGTGATGCCTTGTCATGATGCAGGTAGTTGTCCAAGGTGAGAGGGTGATGGGTGGCTGTGTCATGGAACTCCACATCTATTGACAAATCACCTTCCACATCATAGGCTTTCACTATGCCCACATCATTCCACACCTGCAAACAGCACTCTTGTCAATACAAACAAAAACACTACCTACCAATTTTCTTAAACAAAGTGTTTCTTTATCTGTGTAATAAATTTTAATGAAAAATAGACTATACAATGTATGATAATAAAAAGATCTGATAGTAAAACACATAGATACATCATGAAAAATTGGGGAATGGGAGATAGTATGAGAGCTTACATTAGCAGGGACACCGTGGTAAAGAAAACATTCTAACCCAGTCCGAAAAGAAATTTATAAGCATATGTGAGTGGGTGGCTCATGTTGCTCTACATATAGAGAAAGCGAGCTTCATGAAAGAGGGGAATTTTGGCTTGCATATTAGTTAAGCCGGAGTGAGCATTGCGCATAGCACACTGTCATTTTCAGTACCTCATCTCTAGCCATGGACAGCTGTTTTGTCCTAACTGGGACTCATCAGCAGGGCGAGGAGAGAGAAACTCCATGCCCTACCTCCAGCCTAGAAGGCTGGAAGAGAACTGGTAACTCTGGCTGCTCAGCTGCAAATTTTTTCTACCATGGCGTCCCTGTTAGTGTACACTCATACTACCTTCCATTCCCTAATTTTCCTGATTTATCTAAGTGTTTTACTATAAAATCTTTCTTTATCTAAGGTTAGTAATAAAGAAAAACTTGTTGAATTTTATTTCCAACAAGCAGTAAATGCTAAAAATCGAAAAGAGTTTTGCAATAGTGTATATAAAGAAGCATGTAAACTTCTGGACAAAAGTTCTGCTGTAGGGCAGTTGGAAAACGGCAGCAGCGGCCGCTGCGTTTTCTCATAAAGATAGCATTGCCCATACAAATCATTCGGAAACTGTTGTCCAGAGGTGTACTATCATTGGGCTGTCCAATAAAAGTAGATTTAGCCAAGTTTAAAATACACCAATAGAAAAATTCCAAGAGATCAAACGTGGAGTTTTCAATCACAATATGCTGAGAATTTCAAAAATTTACTCATTTTAGACTTATGTCTGAACATGTTTGAAGAATGTTTGAACCCTTTCGTGTAGCAAAATTTATAACATGCATATGCAATTTCTACGTTTGTTACCTTATAGTATGCTACAAAAATATTGACCTGTTAGTTTAATTCTTACCATGAAGCGCCTTTTGAAGTGGACAGGAGTACTAGTTGGTTGGAAAGCTTCTTGTTGCTCAACAGCCAAATTCTTACTGGCCACTAGCTCACAACAACAACAACAACAACACATTAGAATGACAAATCAGAATGACTTCATCTTATGCAATAAAATAAACTGGTAATGCATTACACAATTGAAGAGTATGAATAAAACTTTTTTAGGCTGTTTACTAATTTAAATACACACTTAAGGAGTATAAAAAATGGCACAAGTAATACCTATTGTATTAGTAATCAAGTGCAATAATTTATAAAGAACAATGTTCATTACATAAAAAAAAGAGTTCAATTTTGATGATTTATCTTTGTATTATTTGTCTGAATATGGGGAAAAATGTGGTGGCTTCCTGTCTAATCTAATCTCACTATCTAAAATCAAAGTGCTTGCACTTTAAATGGCAATAGTTACGCTCTACGTGGGTCTCACTACCTTCGATTCACCGTGACTTCAGCAAATATATAATAATTCTGCTATTTTTATCTGAGCAATAAAAGTTCAAAAGTCAATATATCGAGTACTAGCTAGAAGCTAAAAATTATTTTATATAAAACGGCTGGTTTATTAGCTTTCTGGTACATTTTTAAAAATAAAATTATGACGCAAATTAACAAAGTTAATTAATAATGGGAAATATGTGAGCGCGATTTTTGGTCTTGTTTTTACAACTGTAAAGTTCAACTCGATGTCAAAAGTTTAGTTAACATTGGATGGTAATGAATTTTTTACACAAAATACGAAACTGAACAGCATAATATATAAGGATGTTTTATATTTTTGGCAACCTCAAAAAATTAGCAAAGTTATTTGCACATTTCTAATTAAAAAAATTTTAGCGTTAAAATGAAGCCACAACTTTGAAATTTGGCCTCAGTGTTCACCATTAAAGTGAAAATGTTTGCTGAAAAAAATAAATTATTTTTGATCATTTGTTACAATTTTACAATTTAATTGAATACTTTAGAATAAATGAGAAAAGTGAAGCCGATGCGCGAGAGAAAAAAAGAGGAGAAATTTTGCAAGCTACTAAAAAGTCACTGTCCTAAGCTACTACGTAAAAAAAAAACTGTTGGTTTAAGCAAGTATAACAGCGTAAAAATATGCATACTTCAGCAACATTTTGTTTGGGTATTTGTTTTATATTTTGCATAATTAAGTTATTTCGTTGGTACCGTATGAAATTTTGATATTTTGATGGACAAAAATAAAATTACGTAGTAGCTTAGCACAGCGAATTTTTAGTAGCTAACAAAATTTCTTCTCTTTTTTCTCTTGCGCATCGGCTTCACTTTTCTCATTTATTCTAAAGTATTCAATTAAATTGTAAAATTGTAACAAATGATCAAAAATAATTTATTTTTTCAGCAAACATTTTCACTTTAATGGTGAATATTGAGGCCAAATTTCAAAGTTGTGGCTTCATTTTAACGCTAAAACTTTTTAAATTAGAAATGTGCAAATAACTTTGCTAATTTTTTGAGGTTGCCAAAAAAATTACATCCTTATATACGCTGTTCAGTTTCGTATTTTGTGTAAAAAATTCATTACAATCCAATGTTAACTAAACTTTTGACATCGAGTTGAACTTCACAGTTGTAAAAACAAGACCAAAAATCGCACTCAAATATTTCCCATTATTAATTAACTTTGTTAATTTGCGTCATAATTTTATTTTTAAAAATGTACCAGAAAGCTAATAAACCAGCCGTTTTATATAAAATAATTTTTAGCTTCTAGCTATTATAGAAAAAAATACTTAGACTTTTGTTTTTCGTTTTCCTAAACTCGGGTGCTAGCTCATTGGTCGTATTCCTGCTCCTCGTACTCGATATATATATTTTTTTTTTATTTGTCAAATTACTTTTTGCATAGAAAAATAACATTTAATGCCTCCCCTAAATTTAAGCTGCTTGTGGTTTTTAAAGCTGGAAGAAACCATGTGTTTTTTATTATAGGCCAAGAAAAATAAAAAAAAGTGGAAAAAAATTAGGACAAGTCTGAATTTTTCAGGGTTGGTAGAGACTATTGCCCCAAGCTTTCTACCAAAAGTTACCAAAAATTGTCCTTGAGCTTTTCCGGAAAAGCGGAAAAATCTGCTAAATCGTAACGAATGAAGATACCTTAAAAATTCAAACGGATTCTTGTTCCTCGGATCAAAATACACTGGAAACACATATTTTCCAAAAAATTATGTCAATAGTAATGGCGGTAGAATTTTCCAAAGTCGTCACTTTACCACTTCAGCTATTTTCTCCACATTTTCACAATTTGTATAAAAACTTGAAACTATAGACCATAATGATTAACATAGTTTATTGTAAAGAATGTAACAAACAAAATGAGATATGATTTATTAAAATATCTCAATTTATAACAGAGTTATGCCCGGAAAAGCAGGAGAATCTATAGGTAGAGCATGCTGCGCAAACCATAGGCGCTTGTGCTTTTCCGGGTATAACTCTGTTATAAATTGAGATATTTTAATAAATCATATCTCATTTTGTTTGTTACATTCTTTACAATAAACTGTGTTAATCATTATGGTCTATAGTTTCAAGTTTTTATACAAATTGTGAAAATGTGGAGAAAATGAAGTGATAAAGTTACGACTTTGGAAAATTCTACCGCTATTACTATTGACATAATTTTTTGGAAAATATGTGTTTCCAGTGTATTTTGATCCGAGGAACAAGAACCCGTTTGAATTTTTAAGGTATCTTCATTAGTTACGATTTAGCAGATTTTTCCGCTTTTCCGGAAAAGCTCAAGGACAATTTTTGGTAACTTTTGGTAGAAAGCTTGGGGCAATGGTCTCTACCAACCCTGAAAAATTCAGACTTGTCCTAATTTTTTTCCACTTTTATAGGGATTTGAGTTACGTTTCCTGGTCTATTAGCTAAATTACAAGTATTATTAAAAATTATGGCACAAGTTTAAAAAAATTGTAAAAATTTATTTAGCCTTGTTTTTTTCTCTTCTATTTTGTACTATTTCTTTGAAAAGCGGGAAAAGGTTGTTGGCACCATAGCAAAAACAAAGGTTGTTCACCAAGTTTGAACTTTAAAGCTTTATAACTGGAAAACTATTGGTCATCACACGGTGACACTTAATCAAAATATAAATTAGTTATGGCCAAATAAAATGACGGGTACGACCATCGGAACCCAGATATAAAAACTATGCCCTTTGATTTTGCTTAGGATACCTTAAAACCCCCCACAATTTATTTTGAAAAAATCGGAAAATTCCGGAAAATACCCCCACTTGTTATTTTTTACCTCTTGGTAGAGGAGGTGTTAAAAATTGCCATTTACTCGTAATATGATGTATGTTAGAAAATCCAACTAAACTGATTCAGACCCCTGATAAGTTAAGCTTTTCAGAAATTATGTGACCTTTACCCTTAAAATAATTTCAAAGCCCACCAGCGGGGGTTTAAAATTTAAAACGCAGGTTTGACAAAGTTTGGCATTTTTTGGAATTTTTATTTTTAGGTTTAAAAGTAGGGTATAATATGTCTAACATTTGTACCAAGTTACAACTTTGGTGCTATGTAACTTTAGGAGGAAAGTCCGGAAAAGTATGTCCGCCACCTATATTGTGAAAAAATTAGTAAATTTTAAAAATTCATAAAAGATCGAAAAATCAAGCAAATGCAATGAAATTTGGTATGCAAGTTCACATAACATTATCAAAAATTTAGACACTTTTTGAAAATTTTTTAGCGCGAGATTTGAATTAAAAAAAAAATCATTCTGATAAAAATTTAATTAAATACGATTCTTTAGGTTATTTTAAAAAAAAATATCAATAAAAAGTACTGAACAGTAATTGTTAGTCTGACATTTTGAACAACAAATTGCAATAATGCTGTTCGTAAAGCCTGTTCTCTTGCACCCAAAAATGCGCATTCCATTTGAATAACCATAGGCGATCGTCTTTTTGGTGCAGAGAACAGGGTTTACGAACAGCATTATTGCAATGAGGAAGTCTACACAAAGTTAACCCCTAGGTTTGAATACGTCATTTGAAAGAGAAAAAGTAGTAGATAAACTTAGCATAGGCAATTACCTGGAAATATGACGTTTTATTTAATATAAGAAGAAATAAAAAATTCCAATTCCCAACCCTTTGCCGACTATGACGTCATTTGTTTACATCCGATTTTCAATTGTCTTCTGGATTTCATGCAACTGCTACAAATTCAAAAAAATTTAACGGTCAACTGCCGCCTTTCAACAATGGGATCGTTTGAAATCCAGAAGACAATTGAAAATCGGATGTAAACAAATGACGTCATAGTCGGCAAAGGGTTGGGAATTGAATTTTTTTATTTCTTCTTTTATTAAATAAAACATCAATTTTGCAGGTAATTGCCTATGCCAAGTTTATCTACTACTTTTTATCTTTCAAATGACGTATTCAAACCTAGGGGTTAACTTTGTGTAGACTTCCTCATTTGTTGTTCAAAATGTCAGACTTACAATTACTGTTCAGTACTTTTTATTGATATATATGTTTTAAATAACCTAAAGAATTGTATTTAATTAAATTTTTATCAGAAAGATTTTTTTTTAAATTCAAATCTCACACCAAAAATTTTTCACAAAATTTCTTAATTTTTGATAATTTTATATAAACTAATGCTGTTCGTAAACCCTGTTCTCTGCTCCTAAAATGACGATCGCCTTTGGTTATTCAAATGGAATGCGCATTTTTTAATGCAAGAGAACAGGGTTTACTAACAGCATTACTTTTATACCAAATTTCATTGCATTTGCTTTATTTTTCAATTTTTTATGAATTTTTAAAATTTAATATTTTTTCCCAATATAGGTGGCGGACATACTTTTCCGGAATTTCCTCCTAAAGTTACAGAGCACCCAAGTTGTAACTTGGTACACATGTTAGACATTTTATACCCTACTTTTTAACTTAAAAATAAAAATTCCAAAAAATGCCAAACTTTGTCAAATCTGTGTTTTAAATTTGCAACCCCCGGTGGAGGACCTTGAAATTATTTTAAGGGTAAAGGTCCCATAATTTCTGAAAAGCTTAACTTATCAGGGGTCTAAATAAGTTTGGTTGGATTTTCTAACAAACATCATATTTCGAGTAAATGGCAATTTTTAACACCTCTACCAAAAGGTAAAAAATAACAAGTGGCGTATCTCCCGGAATTTTCAGATTTTTCCAAAATAAATTGTGGGGTGTTTTAAGGTATCCTAAGCATAATCAAAGGGCATAGTTTTTATATCTGGGTACCGGTCATCACATAAATACTGGGTGACAGATGTCTAAAATGAAGAAAATCTTCGTTTGCCCTTGTGGCATCATCAGTAGGCAAACATAAGTACCCGAAATAAATTTTTGTGATTTTTTCCTTTTACAGATTTGAATTTGGTACTCATCACAAGTACAAAATATGCAATAAAACAATTAGGGTTTGCAACTTCTTTAAGCTTTAGTCTCTGAAGTTTATTTGACTTCTCAAGTACATTATATAAAGTAACATGTGGCTTACCAGGACTAGGAGGCATGCTTGAAGCTGAACTTGGAGGTCTATTTTCACCACCCACTTCTGCCATTTCAAAGTCTGAAGTAACTGATGCTGTATCTGCAACATCAGCATCTTCCTCTTCTTTCTCTTCCTCCACACGTGGTTGCTGTACACCCAA
Source organism: Ecdyonurus torrentis (assembly GCA_949318235.1). Classification (NCBI taxonomy): domain Eukaryota; kingdom Metazoa; phylum Arthropoda; class Insecta; order Ephemeroptera; family Heptageniidae; genus Ecdyonurus; species Ecdyonurus torrentis. The sequence goes on from OX439127.1 coordinate 50,612,730, forward strand.
TATTTATAGCAATCAATCATAATCATGAACTACAACACTACCTCACTTACCACACTCTTGTCTGATGGCAGGTCAAACACAATCGTGCCCAAATGTCCTTGATTATCACATAAAGCAATTTCTGCTTGACCTGCATTCTTCTTGTCCTCGGAAGGATTCCATGCAATGCCACACAAAGGTAGTTTAGGTTCGTAGTTCTCACTCAGTACAATATTATCCAGGTCAATATCCCACACCGAGAGGCGGCCATCTAATGAAGTGCCAGCAAGCAAACGACCACATGGTGAGAAAGCAGTTGTCATGTAGAACTGAAAAATAATTAAAAAAAAAAAAAAAAAAAAAAGATCACTAACAACTAACAACTCAAACAAATATGCATTAGAATTTAAGTATTATCAATGGAGATTCAGATCAATTTAGGAATACCAATACAACATTTTTAAATATATATCGACCTTCTCGAGTTAAGATGAAGCTTCTACACTTAACAAATTTGCGGATACCTGGCGAATTCACACTTGTTTTATATAGCAGAAGCTCCATTTTTATGTGAAAAGAACGGAGTGTATATAATATACTGTATATATATATATATATATATATATATATATATATATATATATATATAAAGACATTCTTGCGACAAGGTCTAGAGTTACATACATTTTTATATTCACTTACATTCTGCACATTGGAGTCTGACATAACAGTTTGCTGCACCCAACTATCACGGTGCACAAGCATCACCTCTTGTTTCAATGGGATAGCAAGGATACGACCACTGTTGGTCAGCCAAGAAATACGTAACAAGGAAGCTGACGCCCAGAACTCATTGCTGGATGGGTACATAGCTGGCCAGGTGTGCACGACTTTTTGTGTTTCCACAAGCCAAACTATGACACTGCCATCACAGCTTGAGGAAGCCTGAGTAGAAAAACAAAACAAAAAACAAACTTTATACTGCAAAACTGCAAACACTAACTGAGGACAGGGGAAGTAATGAATAGGTTCACAACATTAAGATATATCTATGTTCAATAGCAGTTTGTCATGGCGTCTCAGATTCAGAGAAGCAAACTTAAACTTACCACATATTTGGATTTTGGATCCATGGCTACACTGAGGATGGCTCCCTTGTGACCAGTCATGACAAATCCCTTGAAGTTTGATGTGTTGGTAACATGCACCTCCATGTCACTACAATCAAAGTTAATGTATTCTGCAGAACAATACAGTGCACACAGGAAACTTACCATGATCCAGAAGCAAGATACAGTCCATCTGGAGAGAGGGAAATATGGGTTACTGGCGCAGTGAAGCGAGTGATGATGCCATCCCTTGAGCAGTCGGGCAGCAAGTATGCATTCACACAATTATTATCACTGCCCACGTATGCTCTGTTGCCCTGAAATATTTACTACAGCTCAAAAAAAATTGCACATAATAATCAATTGGCAACCCTGAACAAATTTATGTGTAATATGTACTTACATGACACGCAACAGTTATTGCTTTTTCATTTGCAACAACTTTAGAAATAGGGTCGTCATCTTCGATGCCCATCCATACTCTCATGTCACCATCTGAGCCACACGTCACCATATACCTTAACAAAAAATAGGTGTGTATGTATTTCACACCTCATATCAATTTGTTCATAGGAACAAAAAGCAGAAAAGACAACAGCCTAGACTGAGAGCTAACAAAACTCGGAAAAGTGATGCATTTGCATGGTGATATAATAATAAAAATCTGACTTTTATATAGCCCATCAAGAAATGGATGAAACAGTGTATGTATGGTAATTGTACTAGTTATCGGCAGGCTCTTTTTACGGCGAAAGTAATAAGTTTACGAGATTCTAACTAGAACCAACCTATCTTAGAATTTCGTCTACTTGCCATACCACTACCTACAAACTCTTTTATCACTAGAGGGGGCCGAGAAAAAACTGCCGATAACTGCGGCACTGTCGGTTTGGCTGCTTTTCTCAACAATACTATAGGAATTTCAACCTTAAGACCCTTAAGCTGCCGATAACTAGTACAATTACCATATTTCGTAAAATACACTTCCTTTGTCAAATGTTTTAATTTATTTTTACGATTATCCCTTTGCCTATCGAGTTTTTTGTTCCCTATATATACATCATGGGGAATATGTTAACCTAGGTGGACACAATTCACACTCAATATACATAAGTTGCAGAGCATTTGGTTGGGGAAAAAAAAATCGTAAATGAATCAATACCATAGTCACAACGATAACACAGTTCAAGGTTGAGAGCGGGGTGCAGAGGGTAGCAAAAAGTATATTGAAATGTTGCCTAAAGCCTAGGACAGCCGTCATTCTTATCCCCTTTTCTTAGCGCAGCGATAAGAGCTTGGACAATGCTAACTTTATGGACGCTATCGCAGGGGTGGGATAAGAATTGCGATAAGAAACGACCGCTGTCCTGCCCTTAACTTCCTTTATTTGTAACTTATTGTGTCTGTATCGGTAAATAATGTATGTATACATAATACATATAATGTTACCATACTCACTTTCCATCTCCAGAGTAGCATACTTCTACATGCCCGTTTGAGTGCGCATAGCGCAAAGGATTTTTCGTTATTGAGGCCATTGTTATCAATATAAAGCTTAGCAGTACAATAAAATATTGATACGAAACGTTGTGGTTAAAAATGAATAAAGGGAGGCCGTGTAACGCAATAAACTATGACCATCCACAACCGACTGCCATTTTCAGAAAGCCATCCCGCCAAATTAGAATGCGCAAAACAGTGTAGCTGCAAACTGGAACAAATCAATTTAACCATTAATAGTAGTATTTTAATCTAAGATTAATTATTCAAATTTTAAATATCTAAAAATTATAATATATTCGACTAAATTTTAACATAGATACCAAAAAATCTGATGGAGGATTGGAGGATCAGGAAAACACGTTCCCGGCTAAATGTGATGTTTTTCTTGCGCCAATGCTGCCTTCCTATGTTATGGAAAGTACAAAAAAACGCCGTTAGGTGCCACAATTAAGCGGGAACATGAAAGCCCTTTGCTGATTCGTTAGAAATATGTTGTTGCAAGAAAACAATTCCTTATTGGTCCAAATAAGTCACATGACTTGCCAAGTTCGCGAGCGCAATTTAAAAATCATCAGTCAGTTTCAGTTGAAGAAAGGCGGTTAGCTGGAAAAGTGTATCTGGGTGTTCTTCTTCAAGGTAAATCTTTATTATAAGTTGTAAATTTTGTTCAAATATTGGCATAAAGTTGATTTATAAATGTAGTTTATATGTTAAATGTATTTTATAAATTAAAATCGTTCCACGTTTGGGTAAATCTGATAATGCTTATGTACATCACGTGTAACGTGTAACGACAGTATTAACAGTTTTTGATATGGGATCCATGTTTACATCAACTTATGCATATATTTTTTTTCAGATTGCTCGACTCGTTATCAATATGAACGATTTCATCAGAATTGAGAAGATCGGTGAAGGTACGTAACTATTCATCTTTTTTTTTTTCTTTTTCAAGAACGCATGATTCATACATACTTTTTGTAAATAAACATATGGCATTATATAAATGCTGTGCTGTGAATGCTGGTCCCGAATAATAATGACTGCTTGCGTACAAATTTCCCCATACATGGAGAGGTTTATGTATGTATAAACAATATGCACAAGAGGGATGCATAGAGGCAAAGTGAATGCTATATGAAAGCAAATCGTTTTGCTAAGGACCACATATTTGTACTATGAAAGTATGTATCATACTAGTTCTGTCAAAATCTGGATAATTTTCAAATCCAGATTAAGGATGTAAGAACTTATCCGGATTGAGAAATCCGGGTTTGGTGTATGGGCACAATTTTATCCAGATCTGCATTATCCGAATTCTAAACAAAGAAACATAAACCGGATAATAAAAAAGTATCAAAATTCAACAAAAATAGTCACTTTCTGGGGGGGGGGGGGGGGACAAAATTCAGCTCGGATCAAATTCCCATTTATCTGGATTTCTTTGATCCTCTGATCTGAAAACGAAAAATAATGATCCGGATGTAATTATCCAAACCGCGACGAAGATACAAATTTGGATAAAGAATAATTTTTTATCTGGATTTCAAAATCTGAATATTTTTTGAAAGCACTAGTATGTGCCGAAATGAAATGAATAACTTGCACTTTTAGTGTTTCTATGCAGTCTATTGTTGTGCAAGGTTTTGATTTCTGTGCAGAAAATATTGTACTGGCATAACATAGAAATAAAAGAGAGATTGAAAACACTGAATATATAATTATCATACATACTTGGGAAACTTTTCTTTATAAACGGCTCTTTATATTGTACACTGGTCCCGAATATATCTGACCGTAGTGTTAATCTCTCCAAACGGTAAATATATGGGGAAACTTTAATGCTACTGGTCGGATTTATTTAAGACCAGTGTATATATGCATGCACATTGTTACGTATGTTTTATATTACAGCGAAGACTGTAATGATGCTCGTAAACCCTGTTTTCTTGCTCCAAAAAAACATGCATAAAAATAAAGCATTACAGTATGTTTAATTATTAGGAACGGTTAAAACCATTTTGGTTTGATATGATAATCAAAGAATAGGATAGGAGAAACCAACAAGCCTTACCCTTACCACGATGAGGTCCGTAGCTTGGTGAAAATCTTGATGGCACAGGTTACACACATATTTACAAGTTTTAAGATGTTTCGAGGGCAACAGCCCTCATCTTCAGTTGCTTAGAGTGTAGTTGCTTAGACTACACTATAAGCAACTGAAGAAGAGGGCTGTTGCCCTCGAAACATCTTAAAACTTGTAAATATGTGTGTAACCTGTGCCATCAAGATTTTCACCAAGCTACAGACCTCATCGTGGTAATTAAGGCACTTGTTGGTTTCTCCTATCCTATTCTTTATAAAGCATTAGGTGATCGTCATTTTTTTGTGGTTTGGGGCACGAAAAACAGGGTTTACAAACATCGTTATTGAGTTCCTGATCCTGAAATTTGTCACTCTAATATAATAGGTATGATCATATTACTAAAAGTGTGTTTACATCTGTGTACATACTATCTGAAAGTGTCAGATGCAAAAGCCGACATTCAACATTTGCTACATAGTTCATTTCTCACATGCTTAGTAAGAGAAAATGACACTTACAGCATATTATGTTGAATGTCTACTTTTGCATCTGATGTTCATCTCTCTGCATGCTTATCAATTTGTTAGCATCACATATCATATTTATTAAATGGTAGTTGTACTAGTTATCGGCAGATCGGGATATGTTTATCTTGATTTTTTAAGTGAATTTCAGCGCTCTTTTCTTGTAGATTGCGTGGAAAAAGAATCCCAACGTGCCGATAACTAGTACACTTACAAAACATTTATACCAACTATAATGTTCTTCATAAGTACATAATTAAGTTTTAACTGCACTTGGCAATTAAGGTTTAATCTTCCTTGATTATAAATATCTTTTTATATGTATCTAAGAAATACAGATAAGGTAGCATTTATTTTTTAACTAGAGACTGTCTTTACTGGTATGGAATTGTACTAGTTATCATCATGCTTGCTGCAATTATCCGCAGGTGTTTGAATTTTTTTTTTTTTACAATATGTTCTACTCAGTTGAGACATTAGAAATTTTTTCACTAAAACGACAGCTTAATTAATCTTTTTTTTCTGTTAAAATGTTAAAACCCCAAACGATACAACTGCCAATAACTTGTACAATTACCATACACTTACCATACACTATGCTGTATCAATTGTATATAAAATATAGCTTTAAGTATGCAATTGTTGGGAAATATAATGGGCAACAAGAGAGTAGGGCTAGTTGAAGTAAGAAATGAAGGTTGCAAGTAGTAAAACATCTCAACCTCTCTCAATCTTTTACAATTAACTCTTAATTTCTGCAGGTACGTATGGAGTTGTTTACAAGGCTAAGAACATTAAAACCAATGAAGTAGTGGCAATGAAAAAGATACGTATTGAAAATGAAGATGAAGGGATTCCTGCCACTGCTATTCGTGAAATTTCTTTACTCAAAGAATTACAGCATCCCAATATCGTCTGGTATGTATTTAGATGTAAAATATATATTCTTAATTCTTAATTAGTAAATTTAAAAGAAAGGGATAGAAAACCCTAGCAAACGCCTTTCCATAGTGAAGAGAGTCCTATAGTTCAGTGAAGATCTTTGCTAGCAAACTTTGAACACTGGATAGCTTTCAGCACAAAACTCTCAAGAGAAATACACACACCAGAGTTTAGCAATCCTAACTGCTTTACGTGCCTTTATCTTTATTCCCAGCACCACTTCAAATGATAAAACTGTTGTAATTTTTAACCCTAAATTGCGGTAAAGCAGAAGCAAATATTGAAAATTGAGGGTTTTGCTAATAAATTGGTGTTAACTTTCTGAAACAGCTTTAATTTTCTGAGACTATTAGAAGAATGTGGCACCCAGGTTTTATTAATAGTTGGGGTGCCCAAAGCCATTGTTTTTGTCCATTATGTGATGTCACATGACAAACCCAGTTCCATGTGCAGCAAGCTAGAACTTAATTTGGCCATTGGTCGAGCGTATTTATTTATTTTATCATGGGTTTCTCCCAACCTTTTCTTTCATATTTATCATACCTAACCACAATGATTTATTTACCTTAACATCTCCTTCCTTCCTTCTTTTTATTTATTTTTCTATTTTTTTTTTTTTTACTTAATTTGTTAATTGTTTTATTTTTGCACAAAGAAGGCACTTTGTGTATTTAAGGGATGGTGCAATCTTCATGCTGAATGGTTTTGTATATCGCATTTGTTGCGTCCAAAGGGTGTACTTGCATTTCAAGGTTGTCTTGCAAAAGGCGTACTTGCATTTTTATCTAGTACCAAAAAGGGCGTACTTGCACTTGGTTTTAAGTGTTAAGCTTCAGCCAGATGCGCGCTCAGCATCGAATCTGACCAAATGCATTTATCCCAGGGTTCGCAAAAAGCTGGCTTTGATTAGTTTTATCCTAGCCGGCGGTTTAAACCGTCTTTTACTGGTTTAAACCGGCTTAAACGTTTTTTTTTTTTTGGTGGCTTTTTCCTTAAAGCCCTTGTCAACTTAACTTCTTTATTATAGAATACTAGATTGATAATTACCATACCTTATTATCCATGAATTAGACACCAACATGTTGATTTTGTATCTATTTTCATTTATTTTCATTTTGACTGTTATATAACGTATCTGACGTCACTGTACCGCCGCCAATCACAGTCACCGCTCTGGTCACGTGATAAATTTAAGCCCCTCCCTCAAGTTTTTTACCCCAATCACGGCCCCATCTGTACATTGTGACGTCAGATACGTGATATAACACTCAAAATGAAAATAAATGAAAATAGGTACAAAATCAACGTGTTGGTGTCTAATTCATGGATAATAAGGTATGGTAATTATCAATCTAGTACTCTAAATGATAAAAAAGTAAGTTTGACAAGGGCTTTAAAATGTAGTTAAAAGGAGAAAAAAAAAAAAAAAAATCTGATTCTTTGCCTTTAGACAATTTTAGGGACACATTATATACCTAATTACTTTAGAGTTTATGATAACTTAATTATTTTCAATAAAAAATAAGATAAATTAAATAAATATTAGAATCCATTCATTAGCCTATAAATAATAGCCTATATACTTATAAATAGATTATAAATAACATTTTTTTTTTCAATTAGTAAATGGTTATTATTTTTTTTAAATACTTTTTAGCTCATGATTTAAGGCGTGAAATTAACTACTGCGGGATTTGACTAAAAAGTTGTAAAGACAGAAAAATCTGAAATTTTGTACAGTGATACATTAGGATTAGGTATATTAAAAATTGTAAAAATTTTGGGGGGTCACCATGCTAGATTTTTAATTATGATTTTTTGAAGTTTTAGTCCCATAAGAGCCCATGTTAATTTCAAGAATTATTTTCTCTCTTATCTGATGATCACGGGTTCTAAAAATTTTGTCATAGGTAGCTGTTACTATTAACTTTCAAATGGCATCATAAAATTGGGGAGTTTTCTTTTTGGATTTTGAGATACAAGCCATCTATATACAATCCTTAATACAATCCTTAATTTATTAATTTTCAATTCAACGTGCTCTAATCTCTACCAACTATTTTCTAAATATATTTTTTATTTTTTATTTTTAAACTCATTAAAAATAAATTAGCATTTTTTAGAAAATAAAAATAACAAATTAGCTTTAAAAACCATAAATTTGCAGTTATTTTATTAGAAAATCATTACTCACAATCATTTATTTGGTTACATATGATATTTTGAGCATATTATAAAAAATTATTTTAAAAGTGGTTTAAAACGGCTAAAACAATAAACTGGGCCTTAAACCAGGTTTAAACCGCGGGGTGACTAAAACTTGCGAATTCTGATTTATCCCCTCTGCGAAAAAGTATCCAAATGCAAGTACGCCTTAGACAGCATTACCGCATTACTTTACTATAGAAATAAAATAATTTTACTAAGGATTAATTTGTTAAGAGAAAAATTACAAGTAGGTGTGTAGGGGGGTGGGGGATAGAAAAATGACATCAAAATTTTTTTCAGAACATCATTTGTCTGTAGCTTAATTTTGTGAACAAAAAGGCTGTTGAGTAACATTTTTATAATTCTGCTGTAATGCAATATTATTTTTGAAAGTAAGCGATGCTATAAAGAGAACTTTATGCTTGCAGTTTACAGGATGTCTTGATGGAAGAGTCGCGTCTCTACTTGGTCTTCGAGTTTCTTACAATGGATCTTCGCAAATTCATAGACAAAGTGCCTGCTGGTCAGTTCCTGGATGAGGAAACAATCAAGTCCTATCTTTATCAGGTGAGGCATTTAAGTAGCAGCACTGGAGTTTTAAGTGCTAATGTATGAAGAATATTACTTTATATCGTACTTGTTGCATGCAAAGAGCACATGTTAACTGATTTTTTGCATTACTTCCAGAAGCAACTCCCCCCCCCCCTTTCATAATAATTAAAATGTATAATTCATTAAAATAAATTACGGAACTAGATAAAATAATCATAATAAAGGTAATAATATAAACTTAATATTTCATCTTCCTTTGCAACTCTTTAGTATTTTGTGTGTCTTGCATATTAGCACCACAAGTCTTGAGATTGTAAGATTAAAAAATAAATAGTACATAATAAACAAAAAACATGAAAAATAATAATAGCATTAAATAATAATATTATATACTGCCAAATTATTATGCAGAGAGATGTGCCATATGCTCCCAATAAATATCTGGAGATGTGTGTTTTGCTGAGGCCTTATGAACGGCTGTGCATGTGTTTTAGAGGTTCAAGCACAAATTCTGTATGTGTCTTAAGCCTTGTTCACTATGGACTTTTCTTAAGTGAAAATGCTAATTTTTTCAAATTAAGAAAAAAGTTTGATTGTTAAGTAGCTACTTATAATTTCCACTTAAGAAATTTTTTTCTTAATTTTTTTTACGTAGAGCTTTCACTTAACAATTTTTTTTTCTTAATTTTTCTTAAGTAGCTAATTAGAAGAATTATTTGAATTTACAAGAATCAACTTGGGTTTGATTCTTACGTAAATTCAAATAATTCTTCTAAGAAGCTACTTAAGAAAAAAAGTGAAACCAATTAAGAAAATTCTTAAGTGAAAAATCAGTTTGGAAAGTGCAGATACTCCACTCACCACCAAAATCAACTTTGCGATAGGTTGATAATTAAAAGTGTGTTTCTATCTATCTTTTAATTATCAACCTATCGCAAAGTCGATTTTTTCCTAATTATATATTTATATCTATCGCAATGTCGATTATTTTTTCCTTTTCCTCTCTTTTGTGTTGTCCATCTTTACCCTCTATTTTATCCCACTATCTTTCTATTTTTCTACTCCCTGGCTTACATAAAGTTTGTTTTTTGGTATATTGGTTGCATTTCAAATATTTGGCGCGCCTCGGAGTAGCAGCCAATCCACGGTGGAAGCTAAGCGTCCACCGAGGCTGCGGGTATATAAGGCTGCGCAGTCTATGCTACTCCAGCAGTCGATCTCTGACCAGGGCTACTCCCTGGTAGATCACTGCTTCTCTCTCCTCACCATGCTGATGAGGCCCAGTAGGCCGAAACAGCGTTGTCCATGGTTAGAGAGAGTCGCGCCGAGTATTTTGGTGTGACGTTTTTGCTAATTAATTTACTTTTGTAAGCCAAAAAATCCTCTAATTAATTAACTAATCTCTATTTGCTTACGAGCTTCTAGTTCATACCACCGTGCATACGGCGCACATATGCGTCATATGTCATATTTCGTGTTGGACATAAGTAAATAATGAACCAAGTAAACTTTGCACATCATAGAACAATTAACACACATGTACACCTCTGGTCCCCTGGCTGCTGCTGCATTTTCTCTTAAAGATGGCATGGGTGGTTGTGGGTTGCCTATACAAATTGTTGGCCAACTTTTGTGGCAGAGCTGTATATACACTGTAAACTTAAGGATTAAGCTCAGACCTGGAGAAATCAAAATATATCAAAATTGAATCGATAACTTTTTTTTAAAAATTTTAAGGGGGTTAAAAAAAGATATGATCTACAAGCTCCAGTATCAAAACATTGAAGTGTCCATTAAAATCTAGAGTTAATATGCATATGATTAGCATTGTGTTTTTGTTTTTTCAATTTTTTTAAAATTTGAAAAATTTTAAAATTAATTTTTTTAATTTTTTGAATCGATAACTTTTTTTTTAAACTTTCTGATGTTATAGATTTGTCATGCTCTATTGACTACATTTTGTTTTATATTTATTTATCCATCCTGTTTCGAGAAAATTGAGCATCAGTTTGCCCATTTGAATAACATTGATTTTGAATTTGGCGGCAAAATAAAAATGCTTAAAATTTAATTGCAAGAAATGTATGGGAAGTAGCACAGTAGCTTATACAGTAGGTAATCTCGTATACTGAGACTGTCCGCTTTGTATAGAAAGAGGCTGGAAGTTGAGTAAAGTTAACTGCTTTTCTTTTGCCAGCTCACTAAACGCTTGCACAATTTTTCATACATTTTCTGTAGGTGTTTCTCAAGTTGGCAACAAAGCTCTTTTAACTTTCCTCGCCTTTTGGTCTCTTTCTTTAGTTTCTTTACAAAGCGGCATCACCTTTGATGTTAAGTTTACAGTAGCACAGTGGTTACATTTGCTGCTTATGATATTTTACCACATAAATAAAAATGTCACACAAATCAATATCAATGATATGGTTGGCAAAGCAGGAAAAGAAAAGAAAAAATAAAGAAAGAAAAAAAGAAAGAAACGGGGGAAAAAAAACTAATAAGTAAATAAAATAAAGTATTCATGACTTGCATTAGAAAAAATAATAAAAAAATGTCACGTTGTGAATTGTTGGATAAATTAGGGTAAATTTTTCACAGTGGATTTTGCTTTCAGATAATCGTGGCTATTCTCTTTTGCCATAAAAGGAGGGTGCTCCATCGCGATCTAAAGCCACAGAACTTGTTAATTGGTCACAATGGAGTGATAAAAGTCGCTGACTTTGGTCTTGGCAGAGCATTTGGTGTTCCTGTTCGAGTGTATACTCATGAGGTAAGCTAGTGTTTTGTGATTGATTGCTGAGGCAGTTTCTACAGAGTATTGTTGCACAGGTGGTGACTCTGTGGTACAGAGCTCCTGAGGTGCTTCTTGGCTCCAGTAGATACTCCTGTCCTGTTGATATCTGGTCCATTGGTTGCATCTTTGCTGAGATGGTCAACAAGCGTCCCATTTTCCAGGGAGACTCAGAGATTGATCAGTTGTTCCGCATATTCAGGTATGTCTCATAAAATCAATTCCAACTAATTTGTCAAAATGCAATATCCTGTGTATTATACGAATCATACTTTTTCAAAATATATTGGGAAGTTTATTGTTAGAGTAGAAGTATTAGTCATAAGCATAAGCTATATAAATAATATTAAACAATATTGTACATTATTATACTTAACTGTAATTGATCATGACTGCAGTATCTTCATCAACCCACAGTGAGGGGAGTAAAGTACAGGCTGTTAACAATATATAGGATATTGATACACATAATTTTTCTCTTGCTTGCTGCCTTTTTGTTGCCCATTTGTAATCTTTCTTATCAATTAATTGATTTTTATTGCTCTCCCTGCTAAGTTTAAAGTAATTGTTTAGCATACAAAACAGTATTTAATCCCAATTTAATGTTCATTTATTCTCTCTGTTTCAAAGACAAAAAAATTGCAATAAAAAACCATGGATGAATTAAGGCGGGAAATCAGCTACTGCAGGATTTAACTAAAAAATATTAAAGAATGAAAAATCTGAAATTTTGCACAGTGATACATTAGGATATGGTATCTTGAAAACTGTAAAAAAAATTGGGGAGTCACCACGCTATATTTTAAATTATGATTTTTTGAAGTGTTAGTCCCATGAGAGCTCATATTAATTTCAATAATTATTTTCTCTCTTATCTGATAGTCGCGGGTTCTGACAATTTTATCATAGCTTGGTAACTGCTACAATTAACTTTCAAATGGCATCATAAAGTTTTGAAGTTTTCTTTTTAAATGTTGAGATACTAGCCATCTATATACAACCCTTAATAAAAATTTAGGATTGGATTTGGTTGTACTGTACTTGCAGTGGTAGGATGCCCGATTACACCCACCTTTTACATAACAAACAAACATTTACTTATTTTATTTTTCACATAGGTTATACATATTTTAAGTACATTTGGTCGCATGTAAATTCTTGCAATCAGCTAGCTATAAGCTCATAAAAGGCAAAGTCAAAGAAAGATAAATATTTAAAAGAAAGAAATGTTAAACTGCTATAAATACACACACACACACACACACACACACACACACACACACACACACACACACACACACACACACACACACACACACACACACACACACACACACACACACATACACACACACACACACACACACACACACATATATATATATATATATATATATATATATATATATATATATATATATATATATATATATATATATATATATATATATAGGGATATATACCTATTAGGCCTATATATATTTTTTGATTTTTTTTTTTAACATTCCGTATTTTTCATACTTTTACAATTATAGTTTACAATTGTAACCTAAGCATTAATAAACAAAACAAAATTAAGAGAAACAGTCAAAGATATGTAACTTTAAGATAAGACGAAGTTAAAATCATAGCATTATATATAAGACTTATGTAAAGCTTTTTTCTCAGCTGAGTAGATGGGAGGAGAGGACAGGGCAGAGCATCATGGTCTGAAGTGGTTGTAAGATGCTTAAAAATAAAAATTGTACATAATACTAGGTGTTAAAGGAAATGTATAAAGTGCATTAGGAGTAGCTGAAGCAAGGGACGTATGCCAGAATAGAAAGTTGTGGTGATCAATAAGGAAGTGCTGTTGTCTTATCCTGACTAGATATGTATGCATGTATATGTATTTTATAAATTTAATAATTACAATGCTTTTGACCGGCCATGGTGTCGTCAGTGCTAGTGCCCCCTAATTTTCATAAGTTACTATGACGGAGATATAGGAGTCCACTTTTGAGTGTAAAAAGCACTCTAAAAACGGGAGTCGGAAGGTTTGACTTTCTTGTGATAGCTCAATAATGTTATTGAGTATCTAAATTTATGCATTAGTCTTCGCAAATGTCTATATTTTAATTAAAAATAACAAATTAATGTTGTGTTAATGATCGTTGGCTTTGAATAATTTTTAGCGGCAAAAGATCATTAATTTTATCATTAGTTGAGATAGAGCTGCGCAGAAACATATTTCCGTTTATAGCGTGTGGCAATGCGCAACAAATTTTTTAAACATCTTGTCGTTGTCGAACAGAGCCAAAAAAACAAAAATGAAACGAATGCTACTTCACGTCAGCTGGTTTTGTGCAACTGGCAATTTTAGCATAATATTGCTTCTAAACAATCTTATTTTGCAATCAAAATATACTAGGTTCATCAATAATTGTTTAATTACTCACTATAAATGCCTAACACAGATGCCGAGACTCGATTTCAGCTTACTCGTTTCAGCGTGGTCACAATAATTAAGATTTAGCAAGTTGTTGCCTGGAAATATTATGAACAGAGCTCAGGCACACTATGCTATGTCACTGGAAGTAAAATTGAGGGCATAATTTCTATTCAAATATTGATCTTTATTTCTCAGAGTACTTCGTACGCCTACTCAGGAGATTTGGCCTGGAGTGACAGAACTGCCCGACTACAAACCAACTTTCCCCAACTGGACAAACAACAACCTGCCCAACCAAGTGCCTAAATTAGATCAAGAAGGCATTGATTTGCTGCAGGTAACTTTTGGGTTTTCCATTTTACTGCTTTTATAGTCCATGGCTTTGCAGTACTTCTTGGAGTTCAATAGTTGCTCAGCATGAAGCACTTGCAATTACCAGTATGAAGTGGATTTCATATCTTCACTTTTGGTAAAGGGGTTCATAATTAGAACTAAAAGTTATGAATGAATAGAACTGATAATTTGGACAGTCATATTTAAAGTAGTTTGAACGAGTTTTGATATTATTTAAACGCCGTTTTAGTGTTACCTATAGATTCCTTATTTCTCTATGCTCCTATTGATGTAATAAAAAATACATTTAGTTCAAAACGCAAATAAAAAAAATAGCCGCAAAGTCGAGCATTTTCCTTATACAGCATTGGTTAATGGCTGAAAAAGCCATGCTCCTTCCACAGTAGATCATTCATATTTCTGTGAAAGTGTATTTAAATGGACTCAAAAGCAGATAAATAAGCTCTTTGATTAACAAAGAAACTTTTAAAAGCATTAATCAGAATTTGGTTCGAAACGCACTGAGAACTTTGTGACTAAAAGAGCTGAAATTGAGAAAGATATTCAATTATAGTTCCGAATGCGGTCGTAATCTGTGGCGCTGCAGTTGCTTATATTCTTGGCGATCCCGGGAAAAACGATATAACCGTCAATTGAGCTCATAAACGTTAATAAAACTCTTGTAAATGTACTTAATATGTATTAACTTCATTATAATTAATTAATATATGCACTGAGAAGCGAGAAAAGTGTTTGATTAGAAAATAGTTACAAAAAGCAATATATATATATGATTTGCTGGATTATCTCTTAGTGCCTTGACAGCACAGTTGGTAGAGCGCTGCTTTTACATGACGAGGGTCAGCGGATTGAGACTTGGTAATTGCAAAGTTTTTAATGATTAATTTTAAATCAAGGGAGCGCCAAACTTCAAATAAATTTAAAATCAGCTGTTAACAACCTCGTTCAAACTACTTTAAGGATGAGAAGAAAAAAAAAAAAAAAAAAAAAAAAAAAAAAAAAAAAAAAAAAAAAAAAAAAAAAAAAAAAAAGGAAAGGAAAGGAAAGGATAGAGAAAAGCAGTAAGCGCTGTACTAGAGTAAAGATTGTCATTGGTTGTTGATGAAAAATCTTTATAGCACAGGTATAAATTACATTGGATAGCTTTTGGCACAAGATTTGAGGAGAAATGGAGAATATTGCATGCCTTTGTCAATCCTTACTGACTTAAAGAGAAATTATAGTGTAAAATTGAGTATAAGATCAACATTTGAATTTAAAGGACAAAACAATATTATTTGAATTACACAAGACTGTGGCGCAGTCACACATTTATCATCTCATTGCTCCCATCTCTCACTCCAGTTAGTAATGCAAGGAGAAGTAGAACATTTTCTTAAATTATTATTTTTTTTTTCTTTAATACATAAATTAGTGCATTTATTTATGACATCTCTCGTACCCTTTCTGCTAGTTTATTATCAGATAACTAATTTATATTTTGGTTAGGATGTAATCAAGAAAAGGATAGGAGAAACCAACAAGCACCAATACTCTAAGCAACTGAAGAAGAGGGCTGTTGCCTTCGAAACGTCTTAATAATAATAACTTTATTTAAAGACATTCTTTACAAAGAAGACAAGAGTTATTCCCATACCTTGTATACTGTCTCTAACGCATAAATTACAAAAAAAAAAAAAAAAAAAAAAAAAAAAAAAAAAAAAAAAAAAAAAAAAAAAGAAGAAGAAGAAGAAGAAGAAGATCAAAAATGAATTTAATTGGGTTAATTAAATTGATATGTTTAAGAGCCAGAGCTGTTGCCAGAGCTGGGTGTGGCAACATTGCCCAAAAAAGAAATGTAGGGGGGACATAAGTCTATGAGGGGTATGTTAAAAGTGAGGTGAGGCTATTGGAGGTATGATTGACAGGTAGTAAGGGAGGATGGGTAAGGCGCTTGTTGGTTTCTCCTATCCTTTTCTTATTCAAACCATAATGGTTTTAACCTTTCTTAGTATAGTTAAGTGTAATTAAGCGATGACCAATAGCTTTCCAGTAAGGATGCAACAAAGTTCAAACTTGTTGAAAAGTTGAAAAGTCTGTGTTTTTGCTAGGGTACTGACAACTATTTCCCTCCATTGAAAGAAAGAAGAAAACAGCTTAATTTAGCTAATGGAAGTATCATTTTTTTTATCTTCCTGCTTTAAGATATTATACAACCTTTAATAAATGACTAAGTATCCTCTTTGCCATAAATAATAATAAGTAGAAGCTGTACTTAACAAAATGATTTTACACAATAAACATAACTAATATTTTGAAATACTGGCTGTTTTCCATTAAGGCTATTTACAGTTGTTGCAAATCTCTTGTTAATTTGTAGTATGGCAAATTTTCAACAAAACTATTTTGAAGCATTTCAAAATGGCCTATTGATAACGGTACTGTGTTACTTTACTTGTGACTATCTGTTCCAGCAAATGCTTATCTACGACCCTGCCACTCGGCTCTCTGCCAAGGAAGCTGTCAATCACCCTTATTTTGATGACCTGGACACAAGCAAGCTCCCAGCATTACCATAGTTTGCTACACTGCAACCCTGATTTTAACCTGTTTTTAAATTCCATTAGTCTGTAAACATGTTTTTAACTTTAAAGAATTCACATGTCCTTTCTTTAAGTAGAGGCATCCATTATGCAAGTAATTATTATTTGATAAAATTAAAAGTAAAGATAGGGGAAACCAGCACTGGCCTTGCCATAATGTCCTATTGTTCTGTTAATATTTTTCTAGCACAGAGATAATGCACATTGTTATTTTTTGTAATAATACTCTAAGATTAACAGAATGTGTGTTTTTGTCAGCCTTTTTATATACTAAAGAGGTTAAAAAGGCTTATACTGTTTCTCTTGAAGTATTTTAGCAAAAGCTACCAACTTGTATTATCACTGTGGCAACAAAGTTTTCACAGAAGTATGGCACATCTCTTCACAATGGTACTGCTTATGTTGGTTTCCACTATATTTTCATTTTCATTTTATCATATTCAACCTTGATGTAATATAATATTCCTTCTTTTTAATCGTCTTATGCATGTTTAAAAGACGATGATTTTAATTTTAATTATAATTTTTGAAGAGAGATAGAGAGTTCATCCTCTGAGCCAATTGCAATACATTTTGTTAAATCGACAATAAAAAAAATCATGTTTTATAAAACACTTGAACTTTATTTTCTCAGCAAAAGTAATAAATGATATAGCAATGATATAATTAAACTGTAAACCAACCTCACTCTGATATATATGTGATATTATTGGGTGAGAATACTTTAACAATTTCTAGTGTAATTTAATTCAATTTTTGTGGTTGAGTTGAATACTATTAATTTATTTCTAGTATGCACCAGTTTCCATTATTGATTGTTAATAATGGCTAATCTAAACAGTCAAGTTTGTATACTATCTATAAAGGAATAAGATACATTTAATTTTGGACTCTCGTGGGTTAGAATTTTTTTTTCTCCAACACAGGGTTTGAAAAAACTTTTTTTTTTTTTTTTTTTTTTTTTTTTTTTTTTTGAAAAAAAACAAAAAACAAACAAAAAAAACACTGATTATGTTTTTTTTTTGTGATTTTTCACAAAAAAAAAAATCCTGAAAACATGTTTTGTTTTTTTCCCCAGAGTTTTTTCAAAGAAAGCTGGGTTTTATCATTTTTTTTTATTTGAGTCTGTAAAAAAGATTTATCTTAAAATATTCAAATGCTAGAAATATTTTTTAACCATACAACATTTTTTTTTTATGCCGTCAATTTATTTTAATAAATAATACGGTAGTCTGACCAACAAACTAAAATATCTGTCACTTTGTCACTTTGATTGACAATACTCTGAAAAAGGAATATAGAGTAGAAGAGGCTAGACAAAATATAATGTATAACTAGGTGTATGTCATCTCACTCAAGCAGGTAGTACCCTTTTTGCTTGTGAGCCATGGTTTTCAACAGTAAGTTAACCTTTGATACCTAGCTGTCACATTTAAAATGTATAGTTTTGCGCGGTGTCAATAGCCATAAAAATTAGATAGTAATAATTAGGAACATATGAAAAATTAAAGACTAAATTCTTGTAGAAACGTATCATTATGATTAAAAGTTGAAAACTTGTCATTTTTAAATTTTATCATGAAATGCAAATTTTGCAAACTAAGAAAAAAGGAGGCAGATGTGTTTTGCCTCTCTGTTTTGCAACCACGGCTGCATGTTAAAACTAAATTTATGTACCCGCACTTTAGTAGTTGGTCGGAGTATTTTTTTAATTTTTATTTATTATTATTTTTGAGATATTTATAAAATAAAAGACTGATTTATGAAATATTTCATGGTCTGTGTTTCTTAAGGTCTTGGGATTTGAGATATCTGTTGACCTTCACCAATATTTAAATTATAAAGTAATGAAATGATGTATACAGCCAGACATTTAAAAACTACGCACTCAATGTACAAAAAATTACCATTCAAACTTGGTCCATTTTTGCGTGGCATAAAATGTGAAGAGTGAAATAGGTGATCTCGTCTGCATGAGTAGTATGCATGTAAGAAATCTTACTAGAGGCCGCTCCGTGCGTTGCTCAGGTAAGCTGCTGTTAGCCAGCACAGCCAGCCAAACACTCTGCATGATGCATCTTTCCCTCAACTTTTCTCTCTCTCTCTCTCTCTCTCTCTCTCTCTCTCTCTCTCTCTCTCTCTCTCTCTCTCTCTCTCTCTCTCTCTCTCTCTCTCATTCTTTCTTTGCAACTTATTTTGTCACCGCCAATAAATGCAAGTTCCTAGTCCTCAGATATTGCATAAAAATACAATTTACACGAAATAAAAAGATTAGGATAACATGTCAATAAATTCTATTTTATATTGCAATTATTTATTTAATTATTTGTCTTATTAAGAATATAATAGAAAAATAAATTAACATTTTATGTTATTGTAAAACAGGCAGTTTAAGAACTAGTAAATAAAAATACAATTTCAAAGTAAAATGTCATTAAATTATTTACATTTAAAAAATAAAAATAAAATAGAAACTAATATTATAACTGTTTAATATTATTAAAAATTTAAACATCAAAGTTATTTTGTGTAAATTGTATTTTTATGCAACATCTGACAAGTAGAAACTTGCATTTATTGGCAGTGAAAAAAAAAAAAAAAAAAAAAAAAGTGGCAGAGAGAGAGAGAGAGAGAGAGAGAGAAAGTTGAGAGAAAAATGCATCATGCGGAGTGTTTGGCTGGCTGTGCTGGCTAACAGCAGCTTACCTGAGCAACGCACGGAGCGGTCTCAAGTAAGCTTTCTTACAAGCACATTTTCTCACGGTAAAGACGAGATCGCCTATTTCACTCTTCACATTTTATGCCACGCAAAAATGGACCAAGTTTGAATGGTAATTTTTTATTATAAGTCCACTGTACTGTATTAACAGTAAATATAATGATTCCATATTAAAAATTACGCATTTTAAGCAAAGTTAAAATTGTAAAATAAACCTTTTTTCTTTGCTTTTAGTCATGTTTTTCAAGTTTTTCAAGTTTTTTTATTATTATTTTTTAAATATTGCTTTTTTTTTGGGTTGGGCAAAATAGTTGAAACCCTGCTCTAACATGCAAGGCATCCTTGGCAGTAACAAACTCTATTTCCCACTCCCCGATTGTGCAAGTGTTTGTGTTTTTCAATCACATCTTTTTATAAATCATCTTATATAGGTACTAGATATTATAGAAAATAAACCATCACGGCTAGGTATGGTAAATTTGAAAGAAAAGGATAGAAGAAACCAGCAAGAGCCTTACCATAGTGAAGAGTTCCATAGCTTGATAAAATCTTGCTAGCTCAGAGATAGATGAAAAAAAAAAAAAAAAAAAAAAAAAAGTAACACATTTGAAATATTTCTGCAATAAACTCCTAGAGAGATCAAGTGTGTTATACCTTTGTCAGTCCATACAGACTCGGAGAAAAACTGAATTTTTCATTCCCGGTGTTAGTGTAGTGTTTTTCTGACTCCGCCCCCACCCCTTCCCACCAACTCTAAAACCAGAGCACAATCCGGCAGTGCTGTGCTTATGTGCTCAACTGCTCAAGCAATTTTTTTCTTTGATTGAAAATGTCATTCATTACTATATGACAAAGCACTCAGTTATATAAACATAAATAACTATAACTCTGTGCCACGTGAGATGTCTCTCTAGAACGTCTACTGTGGTAAAGCCTTTGCTGATATTTCTATTCTTTGCTTTATTATTGATCCTAACTGCAATGGTTTTGTCTTTAAATTGAAATATACAAATTACTAATTAGGGTATATATATATTTGCAAAGAAACCCATGCTATAGCATGGGTTCCACTGGAGATTTTCCAGGTGGTACAGTCTTGGATTTTTTTTCCCCACATAGGTAGGACACAGTCCTATTGCATTCCCCTAGGCCTACAGCCCTGGTATTAGAATATAGGTATAGAATTAATGTTGTTCTGAAACCCTGTTTTCTTGCTACATGCGTCTTAAATAAAGAAAGAAAGTCTATAACCCTAAAGCTTATATACATAAGGAAAATATTAATATGATCTTAGTTTTGCACAAAATTTGGAAGAAATTTAAGTATCAAATTTTCAATTGGGTCCTATTTATTATTACTATTTCATATTGCATTATAAACAATAATAAAGAAAAGGATAGAATTACCAGCAAGGGCCTTACCATAGAACATCTACTTTGGTAAGGCCCTTGCTGGTAATTCTACCCTTTCCTTTATTATTGATCTTAAGTTAATACCTATGGTAAAATTTTCAGAACCTGTGACTATCAGATAAGAGAGAAATTAATTATTAAAATTAACATGGGCTCTTATGGGACTAAAACTTCAAAAAATCATAATTCAAAATCTAGCATGGTGACCCCCCAAAATTTTTACATTTTTGAAGATACCTAATTCTAATGTATCACTGTACAAAATTTCAGATTTTTCTGTCTTTACAACTTTTTAGTCAAATCCCGCAGTAGCTGATTTCCCGCCTTAACCACAATGTTTTTTTTTCCTTAAATTGATATTGCATTATACACATATCTTATTTTTTCAATATAGGCCTAATATCATATTTATTGTGTAATTTTGAAAGTTTAATACAATATTTTATGTTCTACTTCTGTGAGTAGAACAATACAGAAAGAAATTCAATTAAAATTTATTTTTATTGTAAAAAAAAAAAGGTCCTATTAACTGAAACGAAGACATAATAGACACTTTTATAGAGGGAACTATTATTATTTTTGGCTATTGTTGTTTAACTTTCTTCTAGGATACAACTGATATTAGCATAAATATTATTTACAGGTTTCTTATCAGTTGCATTTTTACAGGCATAGACCAACTAAGTCAATCCAAGAAATAGGTTGCACTTAAGAGTCTGATGCGCACTCATGGAAAACACAGTGTTTTTAATCACGTGACCAGGGATTCAAGTGACTGAAGTTGTTAAAGGAAATGACCAAAAGTAGTAAACAGATTACAAGCAATACTTATTACTAGAGAGCGCAGAAATAGGTGTTTTTTTCCCAAAATAGTTAACTATATAGGTTTTTTTTTTTGGGCAAAATAGGTGGTAAGATAGGTGATTTTTAAGAAATAGTTGATTTAATAGTTGATTTTTATTTTATAATATTTTCATGAAAAACAACAATTTCAACGGTTTTCACCTAATTGTCAACTATGTTCATATTTTTTTCATGATTTGTTGGAAACATGTACATTTCTAAGAAAAATTAAAAAAAAAAGTAAAAAAAAAAAAAAAAGTAAAAAAAAAAGTTTTTGTTTCTTTCAAAATTTTTAAAACTTTTTTTCAAATTTCCTTAGAAATGTACACGTTTTCAACAAATCATGAAAAAAATATAAAAATAGTTGACAAATAGGCGAAAAATGTTGAAATAGTTGTTTTTCATGAAATAGGTGAAAATAGGTGATTTTTAGATGGGGTCAAAAGGTCACAATTTAATGGATCGATGGAGATCTGGTTAAATAATTAATATAGCACCCGAAACGCAAATAGTTGAAAAACTATTTCTGCGCTCTCTACTTATTACAAGCAATACTTATCTAGCAGTGCTGTATTGAGTGACATTCTTAACCATAATTTTGGAAAATATGCTTCTTATCTGAAGTGATTCATTCGTCAACTTCATAGTATTTTATATGCAAAAAATAAATAAATAAATAAATGTTTGAGAAAGCTACTTGTGTGCGTGCCTTCAGTAATAAACATTTGAATATATACACACAAATACATTACATTTGCTAATTAGATTGATTCAGCAGGTGCTTTATTTGCAACACTTTTATTATTATTATTATTATTTTTTTTTTTCATTTTATGATATTGCATGCTCATGTTTTGTATTACAGGCTTCTTAAAAATATTTGCAATGTTACAGTCTTGGGTTCGATTATTGTATTTACAATAAAGATACTATAATGATATTTGGTTATCAATGCGTAATAGATTAACAGTTTTTAAAAAGTTATCGTTATTGTTAAAAAAAATGCACCAAAAATCTGAAAAGTATGTATAAATGAGGCAGGTAATCATTGTAAGAGTATAGTACAGTCATGAAGCAAGATTTGAAATAATTTATTTCAATAAAAACACTGTACTATAATTTATAGTTATTGTTATAAAAAAACTATTGTTATTGATTTAGTGTATTTTTTTCCCTATGTTTTAAAAGTCACCATATCGTTATAGTATGAGGCTACATTATATCATCGTTATAGAAATTTTGGGTATCGAACCCTTGACTGAAATATTATAATGTTTTCAGAAACTATAAAATAATTAATGAAAAAGAAAAAAAAAAAATAAATAAATTGCGAAGTACAGCTCTGGCTAAAAGTTCCCGAACGATCTGCATAGGCAACCCGCAAACACACTATATTATCTTTATGAGAAAATGCAGCGGCTGTCGCTGCCCTGTTCGGGAACTTTTGTCCAGAGCTGTACACAAATGATAAAATACTGATACTATTCCATTAAAGACAAATATTGTTTTGACTGAAATATAGATTACAGTTTCCTGCCAACAAAAATAATCTTAAGCCTTGGGCAGTATTGGTATTGAGGTACCATTGCTACCAAAGCGTTTTAAAATGTATAATATTTATTGAATAACGCTTTTATTTGACAAAGTGATCCTTAAAATACCTATTTAGATACCTCGTAAAATTTAGGATGCCTTACTACGAGTGAGATTTTGTTCAAAAACGATTTTGCGAGTTTTTAGATGAAAAAACTGAATAAAACTGCAACTAGAAAAGAAATAAAAAAATCTCACTCAGAACACAGAGATATTTTAACAAGCATTATTGTTACCAAAAATGGAGCTTATAGCTTTTCGTGTAATTTAAAAAAATACCATTACATACATTGGTTTAAATGCGAGTATGAAAAGTTGCCAATCTATTCACGAACAGCAGTGCACGGGACTCTTTAAATGTCTCATACTTGAATATTAGGTACAAAATTGCTAGTGAATGAAACCCAACATGTTTGGAAATAAACTTTTATTGTTATGTCAATGAAATAAATACAATATTTTGCCCCCACAACAAAGAGCAGCCACAGGTAACATGAAGCACAAAACTTTCCTGCAATAAATTGCTAGGGACAGTCCATATTTTGCATTTGAAAAATAATTCTGGACATAATTCTTCCACAAATATAAATGTAAGAGGGAGAAGAAGACTTCATTATGTGGAGTTGTTTTAAATGAAGAAGAGCTATACTTTACACTCTACTAAGTAACTAAAACCTGCATTTTTAAATATTGGATTACTATGGACTCAATGTCCTAAAGACTAAAGTTCCACTAGCTACAGGTTCAAAATTCAAAATAGCTGCTTGGCAAAGTTGTCACATGTGCGTGCCAGTTTGTATACTTGGTAGATGGCGGCATGCTGACATACGCAGTCCTCACCTGTTTTTGTCGCATGTACATCAAATGACTAGCGAGAGGGAAGGGAGAAGATAAGGACCAATCAAGGCTCACAGCCTACAATAACAAAACAACATTAATTTGTGCTCAACATAAGATTAAACAAAGTTTAGGAATGTTTACAGTTTGACCTGCAAGCCTTGCTAACACAAGACTGAAGCAGCGTTCCTACAATATATTATACTATATCTTACTATAAATGCTATACTCCAGTAAGCAAAACTCCATCAAGTACAAAAATCTTCATTCAATTGTGACATCATTTAACAAAAAGTGACATATAAATACATCTGTGCATGTGACTCTACAATTAAAAACCAATTTTTAGAATATTTTAAAGTAAAAGAACAAGATTAAGCCTAGATGGAGTATGCTTCTATAACATACATACAAATAATTATTCTCATCATACAATTCAATGTTAATAATAATAATACATAGATTCATTTTTTTAACACATTCAAAGCCAAGTATATATATTATCTTAACTGATTACAACAAGTATGTCCATATAAATGAACCTTTTCTTTAATAAATATTATGTATTTAGTTTCAATATAGATATATTATATAGAATTATTAAAGATAGGGGAAGAGTATTTTTCTTTGGTAAACTTAAATTCTAATATTAAAATCACGTTTGTTTAGTTAGGTTTGGTTACGACTGAGGCGGTACGACGAGGCAGAGCCGATGTTGTCTTGCTGCTAGCAGATTTGCGTATTGCAGGCCGCGTTGCAGAACGTGGTTGCCTCACCTGCTCACTCGAACTGCACACACAACAAACACCAATGTTACACTTTAGCATCACAACACACTCCATACTCAACTAACAACATAAGGGCTAACTCCCATTACAAAATGTACAAGTCAATTATATATTTATAAAATAAATAAATAAAAAGTACAAAATAATTTAGAGAAATGGGTGTATCCATTATGCAGTTTATGTGGACTAAGGAGTGTCCAGACATGCTCACTACTTGCCCACTTACCCTCATTGCCAGCTGGCAAGCAAATCAAAGGAAAGAAAAAAAAATGTCAATAATTTACATGTTACATGCCACAATACTACAGTACTCTGCAATACTGCTTTGGGTGACTACTATGTTAGTAAGCATGCTGGATGCAGTACCTAGCAGTATGAGAGATGAGCCCATAACAACACATGCACTCCCATCAAAGTAGCCAAGCCCAGAGCGGCATCCGTCTTGCCTACCTGTCCAATCCTGAAGCTTTCCATTGTAAGCAATAAACAATGTAATTGAGACAATGTTAGTATAGTATTATCCTTTAGCTAAACCTTATAATAATAATAATAATAATAAAAAATGCCATACACATTTTCTGTACATATGCATACTTATTAGCTAGGGGGAAATGAGAACATAGATGCATTCATTTTATTTTTTATAAGTAGTATTCTAATTTTAATTGAATAAAACTTAACACACGATACTGAAACAGTTTAAGCTATTAAATACATGTTTATTATTTAACAATATTTTACAGAAAAATACAATAATAATCCCAATCCCCCACCTCCTCCTCTCTCTCCCTTTCTCTTTTCTCTGTGCCTTAAAAATCAGCTCTGTGTTTCAAACAATACTGCCAATTTATTAATTGACCAGAGTAGTTATGGAAATGTGGCTTTAAAGTGTATATTTCATGTGAAGTTTTAAAAATATCATATGCCTCAACATTATGTTAAGAATTTAAGTTTTATACAATAAAAATTAGTAAAATAGGGGAAAACATACGAAATAATTGTTGATGACTTTCAAAGATATAATTTGCATGTACTACACAAGGTAAGGTAAGTGATGTACACTTTAATATTGGGCATGCAGAAAACACACAATATAGCAATAAAACAATATATAACTGAAAATTATCTGTAAAGGCTAGTTCACACTATATAAAAGAAAATTATGACTATATATATATATATATATATATATATATATATATATATATATATATATATATATATATAGGCTATATATATGTTGGCAACCATTGCCGAATTCGCTCATTGGCCGAAATAGGCGACCACGTCGCAGCGTGGCAATGCATTTTTGCCAAGATCCGAAATTCAGCACTTGTGCATCGTAATGTTGACCATAGACAAATTTTTTTGTCAAATTTAATAAGAAATCATTTTTATAAATTTATAAATATTTTAATTAACTGAAAACCATAATATAAAATGATGTGTTATAATAATAAAAAAATATATGATATTATTGATACTTATACCGAATATCGTAACCTGCGTATTAAACATTTTGACCACGCTGCAGCGTGGCAATTATCAAAAACCACTCCATGAACTGGCTAAAATGTATTTGCCAAAAATTTGGCATTTGTAAAAAAAAAAAACACTCCGCAACGTGGTCAAAATTACGATGCATTTCGGATCTTGGCAAAAATGCATTGCCACGCCGCGACGTGGTCACTTATTTTGGCCAATGAGCAAATTCGGCAATGGTTGCCAACATATATATATATATATATATATATATATATATATATAGGTAGGCCTATATAATTTCTGAATCTGAATTATAATTCTGAAATGAAATTACTCTAGCATGAAATTGAAAATACAAAGAAAAACAATGCCAAAAGACAATGAAGAAAGAAAAGCAACTTTTTGCAAAAATAGTAAACTCTTAATATATTTTATCAAAAGAAGTAATAGTAGCCAGTTATTTCTTTCACAAATTTATATTAAGCTGCTGATTTTCTTAACAAAATCATAAGAAAAAGACTACTGCACCCAACACCCAAGAAATGATAAGATGGGATTACCACACATACTTAAGTATTCTCTTATTCTTCTGCAGCCCCAACAGACTGAGTGAAAAAACTTGTTAAATACAGGCAACTTCTGGTAGACATGACATTTACAATAAAATTGTGAAGTCAAATATCTACCTAACAAAGGTTGTGGCATATTAAGATGGTTCCATCTCATAATTAATCACCATCAGTAAGGAGATGTTTTTTTGTTGAGTGCAGTGGCTTTTTTATATTACAATTACAAATTTAAAATTTCATCTTATGATAACTACACTCACTACAAAGAATCTAAATATTAAAAGATCATGAATAAGTCACATTTCAAATTTTGCTGTGAAGGCATGTTGTATGTGGGAGAAAGTGTGCAAGCTTTTGAAGAAGAATAGTTTAATATTGCTCAATGCTCACCTGACTAGGGGCCCACCCTCACTAGGGTAACTCTGAGAGATGGCAGCACCACTTGACACAGGCCTCACCTGCAAACAAGTAGCACATTGAGTGTGACATGCAAGGCAGACAAGGCAGCCTCTATACTTACCCTCTCAGTCTGTGTGGCAGCGTTACTAGTGGAGGATGAGTCAGAGGAATCACCTGTAGTGTTTGTGCAGTACTTGGACATCTGTTGTTGTAGAAGACTGATGGTACGGTCTTTGTCTCCCATCTGCTGTTGTAGAAACACCACCTACATACATAAAATGTTGCTTTATTTGGATAACCCACATGAGAGGTGCTCTCTTACCTGTCTGCGTAGATCTGCGAGTTGCTCTTGTGGTGTTGGCTCCTCTTCTGTGTCTCGCTTGTCTTCACTGTGTGCCAAGCTGTAGTACAAGCCATTCTGCTGCGAACACAGCACATAATTAACTTCATAGACACTTCTGTTTACAAGAAATAAAGAAACCTAACCAGCAACATAATTTATGTCAACTAGAGAAATAATAAAAGCACAAAAAAATAGAATCAGTGTATACCTTTAAAGATGTGTCAAAGGGGTTTCGCACTTCAGCCTACAACAAAATCCTGTGTTAGCTCACAGCAAGTCACTGATACAATGTTCATAATATCAGATCATATTCAATTGTTATGTTGCTTGCTTTTACATAAACATTTTACAATACCTCAAGTAGAAGTCGCTTCAACTTGAGCAAGTTTGTCTTGAAGGTAACGATATCTTGCAGCATTGATTGGTAGGCGCTCCACTCGAGTCGTACAAAACCCTCTTCAGCATCCAAGACTGGCCCACCACTGTTAGCTGAGCGTGGTGGGCGCAGGGGAGAGCCACGGACCATGCGAGATGATACCAACTGCACATCAGAGCCACTGGAGGCGCGAGAGCGAAGCTGGGGTGCCGGGCGTGCGCTGCTTAAACACCCATACACACAAAAGTACCACTGTTAGTCATCCTCGTCATCACCATTAAGGCTATACAATGACAATTTTTATAAAAGCTTCATCAGAATTATCACACAAAACTATATTTTCCTGGAATAGGCAATTGTCAGTTGCAACTTTGCACGCAAAGCTATGAAACTTATGTACGACAAAGCACTATTTTTTTGAGTTGCAGCCACATTTTTAATAGTTTTCAAAATTTTTACTCCAACCATTAGAATCATAACATAACTTATAGACAAATATTACATTATCTGTATTATTGCATACATATTTACTGTTCTGTGAACATGTCTAAATAGTTAATGCATATTCAAATTCTATGTGTACATAGCACAAACCTGCATATATCGCGAAGGAAAAAAAAAAAAAAAAAAAAGATGATTGAAATTTTACACTATGTAGTGTATGTACTGAACGCTAGTCTGACTAGCGAGATGGGCTATTGCTGGAGTATATAATTTATACATAAAAATATAATGTGACGCTCATGCTTCTAAAGCATATATATACTTTATTTTGTTAAGTGTACAATAATAATAATAAAAAATAAGAATCAACTTAAAAAAAAAAAAAAAAAAAAAAGGGAATCACTGAAAATCTCATACCAATTAGTAATAAACATAATAAAAATCGCCAAATTCTTTGCATGCCTACTTGTGGAAATAAAGAGCAAACATATATTAATAGTAACCACAAATTAAAAAAAAAAAAAAAAAAAAAAAAGCCTCCTCTATTTATTTTATATTTTAGTACGTGCACGATTGTGATAATATTATTATTTTACCATATAAATACAGCGCGTATTTTTTTCTTAAGAATAAAATTGTAATTTAGCGCCAGTTTTTGGATGATTAAATATACATCACAATCTAACGAGCATATGTAGTGTGTACAGTATTCACATTTCTTCATAACAGTTTAATAACTCGCGTTTATTCCAAGATTTATTAAGGAGGGGGGGGGGGGGAGCAAAAGGAGCCAAATAGAACAATAATAATTAAGCACATTGATAAGTTTGATGTACAGTACAGTACACAAAGGCGATGGCTATACCATCGTCTCTCACATTTTCCCCTTTTTATTTGTCTTTCATACTCAAGTCGTCTGATGATAAAACGACCTCACAAAATGCGGCAAAGCGTTTCAAATAGCATAACACAACGAACTGTATCGTTGCAAAAGTCTACCCTTTAAGAATGCAATTATTGCAACATTTCTACAATTGAAACCACCGTTGATTAATTATTAATATAGCAAGCTCGAACAAAATTGTGAAATGAATAATTAAATAAATAGTTATCGAATTAAATGTCACATATCAAAACGTTAGTAGGAACCATGTTTTTTTCTATTTCATATAAAGATATTATAAAATTAATTATACTGTGCTCTACAAATACAAAGTGGAGGTGCATAACTGATAGTTTTGGTTAGTCAGTCAATATGCGCAACCCACCCAACACAGAAAATACCCTTTATAATGTAAGTGAAAATACGCATTTAAAGCATACTATGAAAAATTTACTAATACACGCATTCTTACCCGCGACTGACACTATCATGCACATTAATAAAAAAGAAAGTGAGATAGAAAACAGTTGCATAATTTTGATGACAAAAAGCAAAACAAATTTGCATGTACTATAACATTAGAATGTGCAAAGGAACGCACAATTACGAAGCGACAAAGCATTATTGCACCTGCTATGGTACACAGGTGTAATTTTTACTTTTACCATATTTGTGATTTACTCGCGCCGCGATACAAGAAAAGCAAAGTTGTGGCTCTGTTTCACACCGTGCTTACAAATAAATAATACTATACAAGGTGTCTGATCAATTTTTGTTGTCCACGTAATTATTATTTCAATACGAAGATATCAAATGTATCTTACCGTCTAACTTCAGCTAGAGGTTCTTTCATTTTCGGTGCAATTGAGACGCAAGACGCAGGTCGAGTGAGAGGGAGCGCGACACGGGCTGGCGCTCGCGCTCCCTCCCGCGCGCTCCCGCGACCGCAACTCTCTGCCTTGGCTCTAGGTAATTGAAGACAAGAGCTAGCCGAGCGAAACCACAAAGCAAGGCAACCAACCTGCCTCTTGTATACTTTTGTCACTAAGCATGACGCCAGCTTCAAAACTTTAGTATTTTGTAGCTTATGCACCGCGAACAGGTGTGGAGAACGAGTGCATGACTCATCCATCGACGGCCAGCAGTCGTGGAGAGCCGCGCACCTTTCACTCTCGCGCTTACATCATACTACTATAATAGTGTAGTTAGCTATAAGCGTAATACTCAGGATGTACTATACAGTACACTACACTCAACTAGAGATGAGGAATCAGCAATGCAAGTTTGTTATATTTTAGCGGGACAAAATACAATATGAGTTGGTGATCAGATCAGGGTGTTAGTTGGTTACTTGACCGAGTACCACTTACTTGCCCATGCTAACGCTCGCCTCTCGCACCAGATTGACACAGCAGCAATCGCTCTCTCATGCTCGCCTGCGAGGTCACTGGTCGCCCACACTAAGTCACGTCAAACTGACGCTACAAGACGTGACTCCTACACCAATCTCAATATCATACTAATCGTGCAAAACTATAAATGAAGGACCACGATATAAGGGTTTACCTATTTTTTTTTGTTATGATTTTTTTTTTTATAGATTCAGGATTAAAAAAAAAAAAAAAAAAAAGGTTGTATAAAAATCTATGCGAAATTTGCGCAGCTATATAGTGTACCAAAAACATCGATATTTCAAAGATTATTAATGTTGTATCAAACAATTATGAGATCTTTTCAATTTCAACCAATATAAATTAACAGGCAATTGAAATTTACATTACAAAATTTTTTATTGACCCAGGCAATTTAAAATAAATTCACCAAATCAACCAAAGCTCTTAATTAACCCTTGCGTTTCTTTGCTACATTTAGGTATACAATATTAATATATATATATATATATATATATATATATATATATATATATATATATATATATATATATAAATATATATATTATATTTATATATATCGTCACCTCTGAGCGATAACCTCGTATAGTACACGTCTAGTTTTGAGATATTTAAGGTTAAAGTTAAAATTTGTGTACTGATTCTACTTGTTATGGCAGCTACGGGAAATTAATTTTCTTTAAATGTAGGTTCAATGCGCAACTTTTGCCGTAAGTTTGAAAGTTTTACTACTTACGCTTAGAATTTTAATTAAGGGTTGAAAATTTGCTTTTTATCGTAAAGCACAGAGAAGCTAAACATCGGTTTAGAGTGTAAGCCTCGTATATGCAAAATTCAGTTTACTTAGCAATTAAAAGTAGTTAATCATGCTCAAAAGTTTCAAAAATTTCTGGGTAGGTTCCTTATACCCTTAATAATAAATGTTGATGAAATTCAAAGTTTTCAATTAACCAGGTATGTAATTAATAATTAACAATTAAATTTCAATGAAAAATAACAATTAAATTGTGAACAAAATTTAAAGCTTTATAAATCTGCATAAAAAATTCCTAGATTTATGAAAATCTCAGAATGTATCACTAATTATCCTTTCTTTATAGGTTATATGTTAAAACCGTTAATGTTTAATTATTTACCCTGATTTACCCTGAAAACCTACAATTTCATATACACTTCATTTTTTATTAAAAATTCTTACTCCTTGACCTAGAAAACCTATAAATTCATACTATGGACGTTTGTTAATTTATAAGAAAAATTAGCAGGGTAAAAAGGTACATCTCAGGGTAAGTCAGGGTTTACTTGATTTATTTGTACCATGTCTTATTGGGTATGTTTTTTTATGTTTTCGGGGTCGTAGAAACCGAAAATAACATTAGTTTGCATCTACAATGAAAAATAAAAAGTTTAAGGTTGGTTTCAGGGTCAAAAAAGGTACCAAGAATTTTTTAAAAATGTTTATTGAAAATTAGGGTTAGCAAAAGTCTCTAAACAAAAATTTCGTTAAGTTCTGAAAATGTTAAAAAACAGACTATTTTTTTAGTAACTCATGTTTTCTGACCTTTCAGGTAAAAATTCAGGTACTTTTAGGGCGAATTTGGTGTTTCTATTTTAAGAACCTTAATTACTATATACATGGCATTAGTAATCCGTGTCTAACTAAATTTTTTCAAAAATATGCTATACGAGGTTATCGCTCGGAGGTGACGATATATAATGTAGGTAAATAATGAACAACCAAGAAAGTTGATTTTTATTTACAAAATAAAATGAAACGTGTGAAGCAATGATGGATTTATTATACTATTGACACACATCGTAATTAAAGGTTTGAATGTTTCAACACTAAAATTAAGTAAAGTAAATTACCCAACACTAACAAGGAGTATTAAAACATTATTTATAACTATATGTATTATATGGAATTTATTATATGCCCACATTGCTACTTTGCAAGAAGTCAAATAAAACGACAAATCAAAATAAAATATGCGACCTTACATAACTCTAATATTTAAAAATTATAAAAATTAGAACATAAATTGGGAACCATAAATCCAGAATTATTATTTTTATTTTGTTAACGTTTAATCCATTTCAAATTTACAACAGGATATTTTCAGTTAAAAGACAAATGCCTTCAAGAAATAGTTAAAAGCAAGATACATAACATTTGTCCACTGGTTTGGCCTGTTGTATGTGTGTAAATCATAACATCAATGAAAGTGGTGTTTTAAAATAATATTTAGATCATCATCCATTACATCAGACATGATAGCAAAATGCGAAATTATGAATGAGATTTGTCTTTTGGCTGGAGCAGTAGGTCCCTTTAACAACAAAATTACTATCATTCCTATCACAGTATCATTTAGTACCTTAATTTCTCCAAGAAACGTGTTTCATTAAAAGTACCCCGCACCATCTTTTGCTCAAAGGGACTGCTTGTATATGTATAAGTAGAGAGCGCAAAAATAGTCGATGATTTTTGGTGCATATAGTCGGTAAATAGTCGCTTTTATTCAAAAAAGTCGAAAAAAGTCGATTTTTTTATACATAAATTTATACAAAGAATGATGAAAAAAAGAAGATTTTGTGAGTAAAATATAATTTAATTTAATGTTAAACAGTAATTTTAGTATCTAAATACTCAAATTGGCCGAGCGTGTCCTTATGTTATTGTATGTAGTGTTTTGTTTTGCTAATTTTCTACTTCTGGCAGATAAAAATTTTAATTTATTGAATCAATATTTTTTTATAAAAAATAATAAAATTTCTACTAGTTTGATACGTTTTTACCAGAAATTAGGGATCGGCGATGTATAGAAAAGTATCGATACTTTTTATATCGGGTATTTTATTCAAAAGTACTACTAATTAAATAATATCGAAGAAAATTATCGATATATCAGAAAAATCTCGATGCCTTCCTAAAACGCGATAAAAACAATGAAAACAAAAGTTAAGAGGGTATGGGACATGAGCACTATTACAAAATAGTATCAAATTTACCTAGGACTCATCACTCATGAGGCAAGGCACGGCAGAGAGCTCTGTACAGCTAGAGATGTTTCATACACAACATCTACTAGCTGACTGAGCTGGGGAAGTGAGTGGCAGTGCGGTTTTATACACAGTGCCCTCTCAGCTGCACGCGCTGATTCGTTGGTACAACAGAGCGCGCGAAAACTGGCTTGCTATTTGAAATTGTAAATAAATTACTATGAATTTTTTTCGAAAAGTATCGAATACCGATAGTCGGATTTATGTATCGATATATCGATACATATCGCCTTAAAAAAGTATCGATAATATCGATACTATCCGATATATCGATATATATCGCCAATTTCTAGTAGAAATATCCTTAAAAACTTAAAAAATGTGCGAAATAGTCGACAAATAGTCGATTTTTCGTGAAATAGTCGCCAAGCTCGAAATATTCGAAAATAGTCGATTTTTTTATTGGTTTAAAATGCGCCATTTGTTGAGATCGGTGGAAATATGTAATAATACTAGCAATAGACGACATAATGGCAATAGTCGAAAAACTATTTTTGCGCTCTCTATGTATAAGCCATTAATTTATACAAATTTTCATCTAATAATGTTAGAGAGCGACTATTATGTTAGTTCCTTTCATTCTTAGTATAAATACTAATACATTAATAGATAATAATGTAAAATATAGATATATATATCAGTGGCGCAGCCAGGATTTTACCACAGGGGGGGTTTGGGTTAGAAAAAGTCGGGGCGAAGCCCTGAAAAGCCCGCCGCAGGCGCGAAATTTTTTGAGGCCACGCCCCTTTTTTGATGCAATTTATGTTTTTATTATGCTTTCAATTTTAAGTGAGGTAAAATTTAAGTTCGTAGATTTTGACGTGTTAAAATGTGGATTTGCTTCTGCCAATACAAAATTAAAACTGCTATATTATTTTATTTTAGAGATAATACTTGAAACTTACTATTAAGTCAATTTTGACTAGAACTATCGAGTGGTAGCACAATATATAAACAATATGGCCAGCAAAAAAAAAAAAAAAAAAAAAAAAAAAAGTATTAAAATGGAGAGAAAAACTAAATACTCGTATAATGCCTAAGCCACTCTAATAGAGCAATGCGGATCTTGCATTATACCAATGTTTTGAAGCTCAAAATATTTTCAAGGGTGCAATTTTTTTTAAAGAATTCTATATAATAAAAAAAGTAGTATAAAATTAACTAAAAGTTATGAATTGCTGTATTCACTGTATTTCATTTTAGCACTGCATTTACGCAGCTCACAGTACGTAAAACACCTGATGACCGCAACCCGAAGTACCGCAAGGAAATAAAAAGCTTGCACAACTTTAGACTGAAATGCAACACTAAAATTGCAAGTTATTCATTTCATTTCAGTACATACAAACTTAAAATATTTATCATTAAACTTTACTGACAGAAAATAATTCCATTGTTGTTAAAAGATTATTTCAGGAATACAAAATTACAACCTTAAAATAATTTTGAGCTTCAATTCATTTTTGGAACGCAAGACTTTTATTATTATTATTATTATTATTATTATTTTATTTTTTCAAATGTAGAATTTGCTGTATTTTACACTTTAGTTTTTCTGATTTGTCTATAATGTATTTTTATTTATTTTTTTATTTTGAAGTTCAAAAGTACTATCAGCTTATTCATTGTTTTACAATAAAAGAAAAGCCAATCAAAATTAAAGACAATGTCAGCAACTCTTATACGAAATTTTTGCAATACCAATTTTACTTCTATTTAGTTTTTCTTTCTGAAATAAGCTAATTGGCTAAATATCATTGAATATGGACCAGTGTAAAATTATTATATTTTGAAAGCTTCCTTATAGTTTGAAAGTTTTGTTTCTGTGAATGCCTTTAAAATCACGTCGTTTATTTATTTTTATATATCTATTCTATGGTAGAAAACTGTGTAGTTTTTACTTATATATATTTTTTTTCACGGAGAACAGAAAATTTAGAATTTTTAATGTAAGATCTAGTTAATTGTTTTGTTTGGTTAGTACTATAAAATATTAAGTGAAGAAGTAAAAGCAGTAAATAAAATTACATATATTCGACATTTGAGCAAAGCGAGAAATTTTTGAAGATTTTTTTCTCCTAAAATGCTATTTTTCTTGCAACATTTTGGTTCAATTTTTATTTTTTTTATATCCTTTCCAAATCCACAGGGGGGGTTTGAACCCCCAAAACCTCCCCCCTGGCTACGCCACTGATATATATATATATATATATATATATATATATATATATATATATATATATATATATATATCATAATAATACATAATAATAATAAAAAATAAAAGTCTTCAAGCCCCTTTTTTCATATTCACAATGTGATAAAAATAATTTAAGAAGTATGGGAGGGGGTGGAGTACATGAACTAAAACTAGAGCAAGTTTACAATACCTAAAGCGGGAACTTACCCCATGTTGTTGAGACTAGTTGCTGAGCCTAGCATGAGTGACCATTCCTTGAGAATCTCCTCTGAACCAGACATCTCTGACGTCAGCTCTGCCAGCTGCTGCGACGATTTGGCTAACCTATATCCCAACACGCGACACACAAAAGCAAAAGCCAATCAAATCTAGTGCAGGGATAACACAATCTACAAGTGAGTCTAAAAATATAAGCTTTCCTTACCGTGATGGCGTACTATCCACTGCACTCTCGTCAAAGTCCAGCATGAGATCATCTGAGGTAATACTTTCACATGGTGAGAGGGTGCCAGTAGATGCAGAGCGTCTCCTATGACGCCTCACTGAGACTGGTGTGCGCATTGGACTTGCCTGAGCTTCCACCCCTCCTTCCTCGCCACCACCTTGTATAGAGGGAGGTTCATGGATAAGTGTAGACATTTCTGGTTGTTGAGAATCTTCTGTAACGTATGTTTCATCTCCATTGAAAGTAGTTTCCTCAGCATTGTCTGTGTTATCAGCAGTGAAGTTAGCTTGCCTAGCATCCTCTGCTTCACTCATGTACTCGCCATCATCACCCATGTAGCCTCCCTCCTCGGCCATAAATGTGAGGCCTGGTTGGTCAGCAATCTCATCATCAATCAAGAAATCGCGTTGTTCAGAGGAGCCGTCAGAGAGTTGAGAGAGCGACGCTCCACTTGATGACTTCTTCTTCTCAGCAAGCTTTGCAGGTGGCTCATCAGATGATGATGCGGAGGAAGCACTCGAGCAGCTGCTGAATAAACTGTCAGCTGATTTATCCGTCAGATTGTCAGGAAATTCAATCTGCTGTTCTTCAATGCCTTCACTGTAACTGTTACTGGATGAGCTCATCTCATCTGGCACTGTTTCTGTCCAAGCTTCTGTGGGTTTTTCAGATAGACTTTCATCAATGCAAGCTTTCTCTTCCTGTTCTTCTTCATCCAAATCTTCTGGCTTGGCGACTGGTGCAGTTGCAGGTCTAGTTACATCTCTCACGTCAAAGCAGCCACGAGGTCCAAGCACCATGTCTAAGGTACGAGGTCGAGACATGTGGGATGACTCCGTACTCAGTGTGCCACAACCTGATGAGATAACAGAGCTAGGAGACGAGTCTGAACTTTGCAATGCCACCATACGATTTGCTTCTGTTTTAGCAGACTTGGTGTTAGCTGGTCTAATGACTGGTTTTGCCACCACTGGCTTTACAATGTTACTTTTGTTGCTGGCTGACTGTGCGCGAGGTTTTAGAAGTGACTTGGGAGCCGGCAACTTACTTAATAAACGTGACTCGGGCTTCACTTTTGGTTTAGGTAGCATGGACGTGGGTGTGGAGGGATTTTTGAATTGCTCAATGTTGCCATTAGTTAGTTGTGTGGAGGGTTCGGGTGTGATGGTTGTGGCCTCGCTCTCGTCAGGAAGAGGGTTACAGTTCGGATCCATGCTGCCATTTGCAACTAACTGGAAAAAAAGAAGAAGAAGTTATTAAATTGAGTTGTTGTTAGTTAATCCAGTTATTGTATTGTTATTGAATATTTCTGCATGAGCAGTGAGCACGCTCACACACACACTCTTAACTAAGTTTTTAATTTGCGTATACACAAGATAATAAAATTTAAGTATAGAACTTTAATTTATTTATCTCTTTGTTTCTCAATTGATAAAATGAGTACCTACAGTAATCCAAAAATTTATTAATGTATATGATTGTCAGGTACTACTAGATTTATTTCTATGGCACGAATAAATCGCATTTAAACGTGAAACTGTGGTGTTCTACTTTTATGGCAGATGGTTCTCAACAGCAAACTAACTGGGTTTGTAAAATAATTGAAAACAAGCGCTAAATTGGGGGCTACACAAATAATTATAAATTCTTAAAAATATTGCTAAAATAATATTAGCTAATAATATTATTGATAACAGTATTAATTATGCTACTGTGTATATTATCTACGATGTATTGCAGAAATATTATGCTCTTACACAAATATGCTTATGTAAATTCGACTAAGACTTTCTTCTTCTAAAGTTCTTCTTCTTTCCTTTATTTCCCCCTTCTATTTCTTTGTAGCTTAAGCTTCTTGTGTATTTTTATCATATCAAAATTAATATTGAAAATCTGAATATTTGAATGAAGAAGAAGAAGAAGAAAAAAATATATATCCTGGTCGAGTGTACAACATAAATAAATTTGCAATTCTAATAAAGCAAAATGTCTGATAAATAGCATAGTAATTGCTCCCTGCAACATAAATTATGTAATTTCTTCTCTTGCGTGTACCTGAGCGTTGATGTTATTGAGGACTGCGGTGCAGCGGGGACTCAGTTGGAAGCCGAAGCGGTTCGCCCTGGGAACGTTGCTCTTGCCTGCCTCCACCACCGGCACGTGAGTGGTGGGAGGGGTTGGGGGCAGATGGGGAGAACACCGACCTGTGCCTGCGATGGCCACTGGGGGTGGTGCTGACGTGCTGGGAAGCACGCGACGACGAAAGCCAAACGCCGTCACCTGGGCGCCTCCGGGCTCTCGAGTGTACGGCGTCTTGCGCGGTGCCGCCACGCCGGACACTCGGTCGGCCTGAAAGCAACCAACATGTGACTATAACAAACAAATCATTGTGATACTGCAACCGCGCCCGTTTCATGCCAACATAAAAAGGCAATAAAATAGGAGTCACGTAATTATTGTTTTAAACTGATATAAAAAGATCGATAGTATAATATAGGGCTTGAGTATAAGTCACTTTGCCCGATTTTTCTGCTTGTATAGATACTAAATTACTTGATTCAACTGCCCAAAACTGATTTAAAATCTTATATGTAATGATGCACAATATAAATAGTAATAATAATAAACATGCTATTAAAGCCATATAGACCACATAAAACAACATGTGCTTTTTAATGAATAAACACGAAATGGGATCTTCAAAACTGATGACAATTTTTACCAGAATGTTAATGTAGCCCCACGAGAGAGCGTGAAAAAACTGTAAAGTATGCAATTTGCGTGACAATTCATGTGTATGACGTTAGAAACATGCAAAAATTAGTATGAAAATGTATTGCGGGTTGCATAAATTCAATGTTTTGATCACTGCTAGTCTGCTACGGGGCTACTTTTGACACAAACGCCCCTTTGAGACAAACTAATGTTATTTATATGTAAATCCCATTAAGTGTTTTGTGATATAAATGTTTATGTTTTTCTCTGGTCTCTATTCCTTTAATATTAATGTACTGCAGTAAACAAAATGCAATATCATTTTACACGTTGCATAAGTAGTGAACAACAACGTATGGAGTATATGGAAATCAATAATAATACAGTAAGCGCAAACGCTCGATTATTAAACACAAATTATAAAGATCATGAATTATTAGAAAATGCGACTAAAATAAAGGAATAATGACGAGACAGAAGTTTATCAACCAAAGAACTGAATATCATCCAATATGTAAATTTAGGTACCCAAATAAACACACGATATTATACTGAATAACTCAACACCCCAATTAGCGTGAAAACAAAAACAAACAAAAATTATCATTAAATACAGGACTAAAGAAAATGTGGGAGACTGCAGCTACTTTTTACTATTATTAATTGTCGGTCGATTGTGTTGGGAAATCCTAATTTCACTCCAACACATTAGTTTGCTAATCCAAAATGGAAAACTTGGTCACCAACTTTGTATCCTTAAAATGAAGGAGGGGGTATAACGTATAGTTATGCAATTGACCCCCTATCACAGTGCAGGCCTGCGGTTAATGTATGATTAAAGAAAGTGCGTTCAGTGGATTAATTAAAAGTTAAATTAAACTTACATTGGCAGCAGCCTGCGACAATAAAACACTCGTGTAATCCTGCATGAGCGTGAAGCAGCCTCTGTGCTCCACCTTGGTTCGACTTGCCTGGTAGTGGTGACAAGGGAGGCACAGGGCGCAAGCTCGCGCCGCGCAAACCCGCGATCAATACCGCCAGTAGTGACGTCATTGAAAATCATTACTAGACGAGTTGGCGCTACCTCAAGAACTCAACCTTTATTCTCCCCCGTACGTACTGTACGTCGCACGCCACTCCAGTAAGCTAATGTAAGCTCCAAACTCCAAACCTTCAAGTTCTAGAAGAAATATAAGACCCAAAGACTGCTGCCGCATTGTCTTTAAAAGTTCCGACAATATACTCGTCTATAAGACAAACGTACACACACACTCACACTTTATGTATAAAATTACAAATTCCTTAAAAGGGCTCCTGGCTTCGAATCATTAAAAAAAAAAATAATAATAAAGCGTAAAATTCATTATTATGGGACCATCATACTTATGCCTACACGTTATATTATATATATGTCCCTCAACCCTTTGGTACCCTCAAAAACTAGGGTGTAAGGTAGAAAACTTCATTACGCAATGAAATCCAGGTCTACAGTAGAAATTATAGAGCAAGAGTTGCCTACTTTACAAGTTTTCTCCCCAGTTTGAGAAGGCACAGAAGGGTTAAAGGACATATCATTTTAATAGTCCCACCGTCCCACCTCGTAATTTATCATTAAGGGTATTTTTTTTTTTAATCTGCTGCAGTCATTTGCTGGGAGATTATCAATCAATATAGCAACCAAGTGTTCTTGTTACGAGTGTTACGTACACATGATTGTGATAATAATACATTTGACCATTTAAATTTAGAACGTAATTTTCTCATAATAAAGTAAACATTGCAAATTTAGCGTCAGTTTTTGAATGGTTAAATATATTATCACAATTGTAGAAAAGAGCAGACTCATGTTAAACGATATTTCAAATGTTAGGAATCCTTCCACTTCCCTGTCTGTATTGTATTGAGTCAAGGTTTCGTGAACATGAAACACGCGGCTATTGTACAATAGTCATGACTTAAATATTACCCCAAAATACTGCAGGTTGGTGATGTACTGTCGGGGTCCATGTATGTCATGTGCACGTATATGCAATATAAATTATCATCACAATTCAAATCCATTTCATGCATTAGAATATTTTCTCATATATTAAAAACGTGACTGAATATGGCATGATTGTATTATGTGTCTATTATAATTATAAATTTTACTATGTATATATTTATATACAGTACTGTAGTATGTATAAGTTGACAATTCCATTTAAGCCTCCTTTACAATTTTATTTTTTGCATAGTTGCATTTTGATCCTATAGGTAATAGAAGAATGGATTACTGTGAATTTTGACATTTGAAGCTGTTCAGTCACGCATACGCAAATTTGAAAATGAAACTAGAATTATTATGTGAAAGAAAAGGTTGTATAAAATTTATTTGCAGTGTGTAGGTAATTACCTGATAATGCATTAATGCACAAACACACACATAAGTGCCTCTTTTTGCTATGCTTTTGGGTTCTCCTTATCGTATTAGCGACCAGTTTGGAACCCAGACGATATGTTTTGCTAATAATACAGTATAATAAAATATAGATATGTAATACACACACACACACACACTCGATAAAAAGCTGTTTTACCTTAAATTCTAATACGTGGCATTTTTATTATAAAAAAGGAAAAAAAAAAAAAAAAAAAAAAGGACCTGCAAACTTTTTTTTTTTAAATTAAATTGGTTTAATCCCAAAACAGAATTATTAATAAACGAAAATAGAAATGGTAGATGCAATATGTATTGAGGCAGAAAATTATATTGTCTCGTTTTACACAACCACACCAACCAGGGCAAGATGTTATGAGATTCTTAATTGATGAACAATATATGTTATAATAACATATCCTTTTTGCATTTGGTTTGCGAGTCCCCAAACTAAACATATTTTAATATCCTACATATTTTCTTTCTAAAGTGGTGTGATAAACACGTTTGACACACAATGTCAATAGTTTTCAACTCATTGTATTTTATTATATTTATACGTTACATAATAGATTGTTGAAATAAACTAGTTTCCCTGGCCAACAATTAATTACGTAATTAGCAGATTATGACTGCATAATCGTAAGATTTAGGCAACTTCAGAACAGAACGGAATCTGTACATGTAAAATCCTGTTCGTTTTGTACCCTACCATCTCACTTGAAATAAAATTTGAATTTTATTTTAAATATGTAGGAGCATTTCTTACATAACTCACCAATATTATTTATTTTTCCTGAAGCTTTTTTAAGACCTCAGCAACTGATATCCCAATAAGTTCTCAAAATCTTATTCCACCCCGATTTTCTCAACGGAAGTGCCTATGAAAGCAATATGCTAAAGATGGAAAATAATACTGGTGTCCGCCTTTTTCAATTCGACAAGGATATAGGAATAACACACACACACACACATATTATTATTATTTATATATATATATATATATATATATATATATATATATATATATATGTGTGTGTGTGTGTGTGTGTGTGTGTGTGTGTGTGTGTGTGTGTGTGTGTGTGTGTGTATGTGCTTGTATATATAATATATATATATATATATATATACATATATATATATATATATATATATATATATATATATATATATATATATATA
Source organism: Ecdyonurus torrentis (assembly GCA_949318235.1). NCBI lineage: Eukaryota > Metazoa > Arthropoda > Insecta > Ephemeroptera > Heptageniidae > Ecdyonurus > Ecdyonurus torrentis. The sequence goes on from OX439127.1 coordinate 50,655,915, forward strand.
TATATATTAATAAGTTTTCGCTAAAAAATATAATTGTTGTACAGAATGGTTAAATAAGCTTAAAACGTGGTTTTCAATTTTAAGTCATTTGGGCAAAAACTCTTAATTTGGTCGGACGTTTGTTTAAAAGTGAATTTTCATTATCAAAGGCGAAACATTTGGACTTTGGCCCAGTTCAACTGCTAAACTTGAAGGTCCAAATGGCATACAAGACTGTATGTAATAATTAAATTATATAGACAAGCTATTCCTTGCGGGCTCCACAACGCCATTCACCCGTCTGTCAGGGATCGCTGTGAATTTTTATTTCCTTACAGCTTAGCAATTCAGAGGGTGCTTATACTGTTTATACCAAATTTTAGCGACCTATGACGATTACACTTATTTGGTGGGCCAGAAACAAAAAGGGTCTACTTTTTACGAGCGTCCGAAGCGATGGTGGAGGGCACACAAGTTATATACTTTTTGACAAAGACACTTCAATTTTGTTAAAGCAGTACAAAAATGTAGTTTGACTTTTTTTTTTTATGGTGTTATAAATTTCTGTCCCAAAAAAAAAAAAAAAAAAAAAAAAAAATCGCAAAAAATGGAGCAATTCTTGTCCACAAAAGTGAACTTTTTCCCCTTTCATGGTCATTTTATGATTTATTAACGTGCATTATTATTTTTTCATTTTAACTTTTTAACGATTTCTGACTATATGGATAAAATTGAATTTTTGAGAAAAGTGTCAACTCAAGTCTCACATTTAATGACTTCTGTCTACCTTGAAACCATTCAACCAAATACCAATGATCTCGTTAAAGAACTTAAAACCTCTAGTTTTAAAATCCGAACAGAAAGTTCTGTGTAATTGTGTTTAACACGAGTTACAGCAATAGCAAAATAAAATATGCAAACTATCAGATTTTGTCACATGCAGTTGATAAACAAAATTAAAACATCAGTTTACTACAACAAAATATGTTTCTTGAACTCCTATATATATATATATATATATATATATATACATACATACATACACACACACATTATATATATTGCAACAAAAAATGCGGTTGTACTTAGCTACAGATTGAACTATTTGTCTCTTTACAGGCTTCCACTGTAAAGCACAAAATGCAGTTATGTTAAATTATTATTATTATTTTTTACATTTTTATTCTTTCACGGAAAAAATTATCTAAAGAGTTACTATTTAGACATTTTTTAAAAAAATTCGTTAGATACATACAAAGTTTTTTAAGATCTAAAGAGTCAACTATTTACTGTTGAAGAAATTGCGTTTTCTAACGAGTTACTGTTGAAACTTTTTTTAACCAAGTTATTGGTTTGTACTGAAAAGTTACATCTATGTATCTGAATAATTTCTTAAATTTATGTTTTCCTTGTTCCCGTGACGAATACTCGAATGTTCTTTTTATCGAGCAATGGTATATAAATTTACAATAGTTGCAAAAATAAGTAAAAAAAAAAAAAAAAAAAGATTATATTTTCAATTTTTACGATTTTTTTTAAATTTCTTTTAATTTGGTACCTTTTCAAAAAGTTGCGACTTGCAGACCCCATTATCTTGTAATGAATCCTCTGAGTGTGGAAGTTCTTTGTATTTTGTGCTTTCATACATACAGTCTTTCAATGGAGAGAATTTTATGCAGCTAAAAGACATTCACTACATATGGGACCAAATCTCCATTAAAAATAATTGATTAAAATCGGTTCACTCAAAGTATACTTTTTTAATCTTCTATTAACTCAAGTTTGGAAAACTATAATTTTTTTTCTCAATACCAAAATTCATTCCGTAGATATAGTCAAAGGTTGTATTCAGATGGCTTGCATCTCAAAATCTAAAAAGAAAACTTCAAAATTTTATGATGACATTTAAAAGTTAACACTGACAAGCTACCTATGATGAAATTTTCAGAACCCGTGACCATAACATAAGAGAGAAAATAATTAAATTGAAACTAATATGGGCTCTTATGGGACTAAAACTTCAAAAAATCATAATTTAAAATCTAGCATGGTCACCCCTATTTTTTTTTCTTTTTTGCATTTTTGAAGATACTATATCCGAATGTATCACTGTGCAAAATTTCAGATATTTCTATATTTACAATTTTTTAGTCAAAGCCCGCAGTACCTGATTTCCCGCCTTAAAAAAAATATATTATACTTTGAGAGTAGTGTGTTCTGATTTTTATCAATAATGATGTTCGTAAACCCTGTTCCCTTGCTCCAAAAAAATGCGCAATGCCATTTAAAAAGCATTAGGTGTTCGTCATTTTTTTGTGGTTTGGGGCACGAAAAACAGGGTTTACGAACATCATGAATTTTTTTTCAATGAAAGTTTGGTCCCATATATTAAGCGATTTACTTTTAGCTGTATAAAGTTAGGGCAAAAAATAAAATCTATATGTTCTCTCCATAAATTGAAAGACTGGGTACTTACAAAAGCACGCAATGCAAATAAATTCCAAAGCAGAGGGTCCACACCACGATAATGGGGTCCAAAAATCGCAACTAAAAAAAAAAAAAAAAAAAAAAAAAAAAAAAAAAAAATTAAACTTATTCTTGCAAATATTGTGATATTATAAAAAAGCCTAATAAAATTAACATTAAAATATTTTATGATGTCAAAACTCACAAATTTGGGAACTTTTCCTAGAAAATTGATCATTGCTGGGACTGATATTTTTACTATGGTCAATAACTATTGTGTTTAATATTATAGACACCTAGCTGTGTATACCATTGGGTACTTTTGATTTAGCAGTTAAACTGGGCTAATCATAATTTATAATTCGTCTTTGGTGACGAAAAGTTACTTTTAAACAAACTTTCGCCGAAATTATAGTTAACAGGACTGTTGTTCATAAACCCTAATGCTGTTTGTAAACCCTGTTTTTTGCTACAGTACTCAAAAGATGATCAACTATATGGTTATTCAAATGGAATGCACATAGTTGATCATCATTTTAGTAGTAAAAAACAGGGTTTATAAACAGTATTATTGAAAACACTTTGTTTTTTTTAACCATTCTGAAACACACATATTTTTTTAGCAGGTGATAAAAAAAAAAAAAAAAAAAAAAAAAAAAAAAAAGGCCTTGTTGAATTGAAAAAGACAGACACACCACAATTTTTTTTAACGGAGTCTTTGATGTAGCCTAGATGCCTAGGAAAGAAATCAACTTCAAACTCTAGTAGAAAATAATATTTTGCAGTAATATATTAGTTGATTTAATATAAGCCTATGCATGGTCCGTGAATATATGTTTGATAATATGTACTGAAATGATCGCCTCATCTTATTTGTATGAAAACAAATGCCCCTAAAGTATTTTAAGGAGACAAGAACAATAATACTGCTTGGGGTCTGAAACTTGTGAAATAATAGCAATGTAATGCTTTAGCCAGAAACACAACTGCATGCAAATTACTAGTAAAATATAAAATAACAATACTATTATAACATAACTAATTAAAGCCCTTGCAAACTTATTATTTTTATCATTTAGAATACTAGATTGATAATGGTACCATACCTTATTATCCATGAATTAGACATCAACACTGTTGTATTTATTTTCATTTTGACGGTTGCAATAACACGTATCTGACATCACAATGTTCAGATGGGGCAGTGAAGTGGTGGGGAGCGGTTTGAATTTATCATGTGACCAGACCGGTGATAAATTCAAATTGCTTCCCACCACTTCACTGCCCCATCCGTTCCGTACATTGTGATGTCAGATACGTGTTATTTTAACCGTCAAAATGAAAATAAATACAAAATAAATATGTTTTCTAATTCATGGATAATAAGGTATGGTAATTATCAATCTAGTATTCTAAATGATAAAAAAATAAAAGTCTACAATAGCTTTAATCCAGGTTTTGTGATGAGCAAAGTAAAAATTTGTGTTGACTGTGCCATGAAGATATTCAGCTAGCTATGGACTTCATTATGTTGAAGACTTGATAGTTTGCCTATTATTTCCTTTGGTAATATAATAAGCCATGTTTAGTATCATATAATATGATTTAGAATGACAACCAAGTCTGAGTTATGTCATCTACTATGAAAGTGAAGGCAAAATGAGAAAGCAAGGATGCTATAGCATTTCATGTTCTTACATGCACAGTTGGATGTGATGTTACTGACTTGCAATACAACTGTGGAGCGATAAGGGGTTTGAGAGATGCAGAGAAGAGCAATTTTTTCAACAGATTCTTGCGAAACCTTCAATTTATATGCATCGTCACCTTCCAAGAGTACCAAGACCTTGAGTTGCAAAATAATGCTTGTGAGTTAGGTGACAAGTGGCTTACTTGTAAATTCTGCTTTATGTACCCAGGAACAAAAAAAAAAAAAAAAAAAAAGAAGAAGAAGAAGAAGATTGCGTAAAATTTGTTAAATTGGATTTGTGGGGGGGGGGGGGGGGGCAAGGTAAGAGGTTTACAAACAAGTTTAAGCTGTAGTATATGCTCAACCTGCACTATAGGCTCTACATTATTCTCATGATGTTTATGCAAATTAATATGTGCTTGATCCTCACTCAGCTGTCATAATGTAACAGCATTGGCATTGTCAGTTTTATACAATGATAGTCTTTCTCCACACAAGTCCTGCATTGCATTGCAGAAATCTGACAATGCAATAACAAAGTAATTTGATTTGCGATGGAATCTCCAATTGCAGACCTGCATTCTGCTTCAGTGTTCATCTCATGCGGAGCAGCTATATGTTGGTACCAGTACTTAACTGTAAGTAGCTTGTTGAGGCGTACCAGAGTGATAAGCAACTTGATGGGGAAGCCTCCTGCCGTTTCTTGATGGTTGACTTTACCTTGGTAACTATAGCTGGAGTTGATGTCTCAGTTTTGATACTAGTGTCTGCACTTTCCACTACAGTATTGGTGTTTTAATCACAATGAGTGTGGTTGCAGGCATACAACATGATCATATTCAAGCAGCAAGACTTGCTACTGAAATAGTCTCAGGAGGCTAATCGGATACATACACCATTAAATAATCAGGGATAGTGTGAATGCCAAGACTTTGATATTTAAAAGTGATATGGTATGTATTGATTGAGGTATCCATAGCATCAATGGTGCCCAGGCTTGGACTGGCCATAAGAGCAAGTCCACGATAGCAAACGTGGTCCCCCTTGTTTGGAGGCCCCTAAGGCCCTAAAAGGTGCGTAACTAGGGTGTTACGCCCCCTTGACGTGGCCCCTTGAGTGCCAGTCTGGACCCTGATGGTGCCTGAGAATAGTTCATCCTGTGGTTGATGCAGACGAACAGTATCCTTATAGTGTCAATAATAAATTGCAATGGAATTTTATGAGACAATTTTTTTTAACATTTGATCCATCTATTTATGAAAAATCTGCAGAGGATTTCTTTATTCTAGAACAGGATTTTTTTGACGCTTCTGATTCACAGTATTCTTCTTCTTCACAGAAACTCTAACGAGAGCAGCTCCTTGGCATGCCCATCATGAGTGTATAATCATTGATATTGGCTGCAAGGTTGGGTTGTATTTTATTTTTGTATGTTTGTTATAATATTATTTTTATCACTGAATTAACTAATTAAATTTTAACTGGTACATATTTCTTAATTATAAGATATAATGCATACATATAAATGCTTAGATAAAATGCTTATTAATTAACAAGATAATTATTTAGGGTACATTTAAGGTAAGTACTCACCTCAGCAGAGATACTGTCCATGCTTGCGTAAGCACTGTATACTTTAGATTTACTCTTCTTTTTCTTTTTACTTGGTGGTTTACCCTGCTGCTGCTGCTTAGCGGCGGCCGCACGACGAGAAGAGGTACAAGCTCCCATAAGGGCGAGGAGGTTCGTTAAATCTTGACACCTCTCTGTAACCTATGATACAAAACCAACATGTAAAACATTTTCTTTTAATAATAAAATAATGGTGTGTGAAAAAGCGCATACATTTATGCTTTATTATTTGCAAAAAATATAATTAATAATAAGCATTAAATTGTTGCTGTTTCAGCTTTATTGAGGGGAAATGGTATGTATAAACATATTCAATATTCAATCGGGCAGAGGAAAATGTATGTATTTGTATTGGCACCAACGATCTGATGATGAAGTGTGAACTGCGAATGCATATTTGCATACATACCTTTCTGAGGCGACAATGTATGATCAACTAATTCTAATATTTTGTCCATAATTCACCACTGTCACAAGCTACAGAAAATATTGTTTAACTCATTCTAATTAAACTGCATGCACTGGTAGACTGATATTTATTGCTATAAGCCACAATAAATTTCAGTAAAACGGAAAAACGGAACTTGCTTGCTAGTTCCTTTAGCTTAGCAGCGTTCAGCAGCTGATGTTTTGTTTCAAGACAGTAAAATTTTACATACATTAATTTAGCAACGTGTAGCAGATGCAAAGTGTGCGCAAACAAGTGAATGGCAAAGAAAGCAGATTACAACGAATGTAACTGCGCAAAGTAAGTTTCAATGTGAAAATATTTTCAGGTTAAATGTTCGATCCTCTTGTAGTTCACATTCACATTTGATCTAAAATGAAGGTGGCAGCACTCAACAGATGGAAATAGAGAACTTTAACAGAGAAGCGACATCCCCATGTTTTAGGCACACTGCAACACTCAACAATTTTGACTTGGCAACGTTGCGTTTTGATGTACCAATCAGAGGCCAGAAGTGGCCAAATCAAGGCGCCAATGAGAGAGCGCGCTATAGTAATTTCGTCTGCAGCGTTGCCAATTTTAAAGAAATGATTTTTGCGAGTCTGCCTAACTTTTTGGGATTTCATTTCTCTGTTAAAGTTCTCTAGATGGAAATGCCAAGATACTACATACAAGATAAGGATTGACTGATAAAGGAACAACTGTTTTGAGGCCGACTATAAGTGATTTCGGTCACATCCGCTTCCGTTTCTCCTTACTACGCATGTGCAGTAAGTCGAAACGGAAGCGGATGTGAGCGAAATTGCTTATAGTCAGCCTCAAAACAGTTGTTCCTTTATCAGTCAATACGCTCGACCAAATTAGGCCAGCGCGAAATTCAAATGAGCTTCTAAGCTAATCAGCGCCCGAGTTGAAGGTCACGTGATGAATATTGACAAATCACAATGCCGCTAAAATTAACATGGGACCAGTTGGTATCGCTATCTTGTATGTAGTATCTTGGGAAATGAAAATTAGTTTTATATTTTGACACTAGATGGTAGAAGCGTACATTTATGAATTGTTCTTTCATAAATAAGTTACATCTCTAATCAACATGAAGTGAGTACACGTGAAATTTTTTTTAAATCTGTGAATATAATTGTCATCCTTCATCAAATATATAATTCATATAAGTGAAATGTTTCTCAAGTACTTAATTTACCTTAATTTTGTTTTAGGATTGGGCTGTGCGCGTACAGTGGGTACAAAATCTACCCCGGCCATGGCAAGACTATGGTCAAGGCTGATGGTAAGGTATGTATTTGCCAATTATTCAATGTGTTTCCTAACAAATTGTGCCTAAAAACTATGTCTTGTTTTGTACTGTGATTTCAGGTTTTTACATTTCTGAATGCCAAATGTGAATCTTCCCACTTGATGAAGAGGAATCCTCGTAAAGTGACATGGACAGTCCTTTATAGGTATGTATGTTTATTTGTTATTTTGACAGCTTGTCCCAGTTGTAAAATTTGTTACCCTGCGCGATTACAAATATCAACGTACAAATTTCTGAAACTTTTTGATAAAAACTATGAAAAACAAATTATTGAAAAGATTTTTTTCTTTATTTTTTCATATGGGGCTGTAAACTGAAAGGTAATTGCGCTACATACATTTCTTTAGCGCTCAATTTCAAGCTCTCCCCTTTGTAAGAAGGGATAATTTTACAAGGCCAGGTATAACTTTCTGGAGTTTCGGTAGGCCTTTAGAAATATAAAATTTTCTCCTTCAATTTTCTCCTTCCGCTATTTTGCCTGTTGTGCTCTGCCTCGTGCGACACGAAACAGTCGAATGTAGAAGTTTCTTCAGCCCAGCATAAAGAGAACATACACAGTCAGCTATCCTTATTATATCGATCAGTGGTTATACCTCCCAGAAACATGATCTCAAAATTTTAATTATTAAGGCGCTGAGAGCAAAAGTCATTACTTACAGAGACCTAGAACCTATGTCACAGTTAAAACTTTTTCTCATGCTAGCATGGCGTGAGCAGGAGTTACTCTTTGGGCTCGATACTTGACGTAATATTTACGTATATATATATATATCTATATATTTTTTTTTGTACAGATATAATTATAATGCATACATTTAAATACCAGTAACTCCCACTTGCGCCAAACTAGCATGAAAGCAAATTTTAGCTATGACATAGGTTTGGGGTTGCTGTAGTGGCTTTTGCTCATCACGTTAATAATAATAAAACAAAACAACAAATTGAGATCACATTTTTGGGACGTTTAATAACACTTTTGGCACCTAAATATTATTTAAAATGTAATATATATTTAGTCCCACACTTTATCATTAGATGTCATATAATTCATGTTTACATATTTTTAGTTGGTTGGCTGTTTAGGGTGAAAAAACAAACAGGATTCTGCTTAAGTCTGTCCTGTCGTTGGCTAAATCTTGCGATTATGAAGCCATAATCTGCTAATTACGTGTAATTAATTAATTGTTGGTCAGAGTGGCCAAAATCGTGCATTGGTATTACCCTACTAATTAATTTAAAAAAAAAAATCCACTTTTTTTTTCTTTGTATATAGTTTTATAAATTGTTTTCTTTGTAGTTTTAATACACTGCACTTGTGGTTAGAGGACTTGTTGGTATGGAAGATAAAGTCAAGAGGGGGATAAGAAACATTCAAACAAAGGAAAGAATATGAGGAATTTTGGGAATGTGGACAACTCTTGACATATTGCCACAAAGCAAACCCACATTGTTGAATTTTAAAAATGGTGGTACTCGCCTAGGGGTTCACTTTTGAGGATGATTTGACGATAATGGAGCTTGTTTGCGATAGGATTTTTTAGTGGAAAAGGAAGAACAAATAGATGGAAACAGAGGTTATAATTAACGAAGACACAGACAAAGAATTAATGTAACAATAGGACAGTAACTCACACAAAATCGTACGCGATGATGCCGATCTGACGCTCACCTTGCGGATCTTACATATTTTTATGTTGTGTCACTGCAGATCACGTGGTACTCCTTTTTTCTACTACCTTCCTAGCCACCTCTCGCGAGCACAGCAACCATTCGTTGCTGCGCGGCCCGTTAGGTAAAGATGTAAAATGGTATAGCTCTTTTGCTATTCCTATATTTTGTCCATATATGCACTCAGCATCTCGGATGATGGGTTATATATTATGGATTAAGCATCTCTGATGAATTGGCTGTTGATGTATGTGTTTCAGTGTTATGGGTGAGAGTCCTAGTTTCCTTTTTCCTCTCCGTAAATTCCTTTATTTTGGTTAAAATCATATCTTATAATTTCATATTGAGAAAATATACTTGCAAAGCTATATTTCATTTTATATATATTTTCTTCAAGTAAATAAATAATACTTAATGTGCAAGCTTAAACTAAATGTCTCCTTTGCAAAAAAATAATCATCTCCTTCTTCTCCTTTAATATAATCTAATCTATCACAAATGTGGTGGCTGAATCCGCAACCCTAGACTTGAAGTAATTATTATACAGGCCCAAATAAGTATTAAATATTAAGCCAAGTAAAATAGAATTAGCACCGCCACACACGATGGTCACTATTAGAAGAGCCATCATTGACTACCCCTTTAAATTTCATTAGAGAATATTTACTATTTTTATTAAAAATGTCCCTGCATTGGAATGATAAAAGTTTCAACAACTTTCAGTTGTCCACATTAGTGTATGTATAGGCTAAGAAGGTGCTCAAGAGTTTTAATACATAATTAAGTTTTTCCTTAGATTTAATATTTGGTTTTGAACCCTTTTATTCTTGTTAACTTAATTTACTTTGATGTCTATTTATTAAACTAATAATAAGACCATGGTTTACTATTTTGTCATTGCTATTGAGCTTGGCTCAAGAACATACACCCTGGCCAAAACAAGATAAGAGGTTTTTACAAACAGATGTTATTCCTATAACTTTGTTAGAATCTCAGAAAAGGGGTTAGTAAGGTTGAAATAATCTCTATCTAGTTTTTGGCAATGGTTTAGTACCTTAATATTTAAGTGAATCTTCTTATGTAATCCATAATAAGAAGCTGTGTGTTAATTTAAGAATTTATGTTATTTTTATTTGAAAGTAATACTGGAACTAATCTCCTGTATTTTAGGCGAAAGCACAAGAAGGGCCAGGAAGAAGAACAGGCAAAGAAACGTACTCGTCGGACGCAAAAATTCCAGCGTGCTATAGTTGGAGCTTCACTATCTGACATATTGGCCAAGAGAAATATGAAACCAGAAGTGAGGAAAGCCCAAAGAGAGCAAGCAATTAGGTGAGTGAAAGTTGTGCATACATTAATGTATGCCACCTTGCAACTGATGAAAACTTTGCTAGAGATCATCATGGCAAGTGATGGCCCTGTCAACTTGAGTCCTTTGTTCTGGCATTACATCTAAGACACACAGGTGCTACAATATTATTATTAGATTTAGGCATATTATTGACTAGTAAAGGAACAACTGTGTGGAGGTTGACTTTAAGCAATTTCGCTTACATCCGCTTCTATTTTGACTTTAGACGTACTGTGCATGCGAAGTAAGTAGAAATCAGGATGGAAGCGAAATTGCTTAAAGTCAGCCTCAAAATAGTTGTTCCTTTATTGGTCATTAGGAAAATCTTTTGCATTGAGATCATCTGAATCTGATAGGGCATAGGATATGAAGTTATGGACCTTTCTCATTTTGGTGGTTGTTGTATACTTTTACAACACTCTGTTTATGCACTATTCAGTTTTCCCCTGACTTTTTTTTCTTTGTCTATCAAAACTTTATATAAAATCGGTAAATTGTGTATTAGAACCAACTTCTTGGAATAAATGGGGGGGGGGGGGGGGGGGGCTTGAAACCAGATTAATCATGGCCTTATCAACCCATGAACTTTCTTGCATATGTACAGATGATTGTGACTATATATTTAATTAATCATATTCAGCATGATTATCTCTTAAGAATAATATTGCAAACTTAGCGAGTGTTTTGGAATGCTAAATATATAAACACAAGCATGTCTACTCAGAATTTTTAATGAGTGCTGAGTTTCAATTACAAAAGATTTTCTCTTACAGGTACACTGTCAGTCTTCCTAAACTTAACAGTGAAGGATATTCTGTCTTAAAAATAAAGAGACTGAGAGTTGATGAGCTCTAAGTGTTATGTTGTGAGCTTGCAAAACACCTGTGTCTGTATATGTAAATTTTGCAAACTAAAAATTTAGAAGTAATATAAATAGTAAGATTTTATACAAATTTTATGCAAGCTGGCACTTAGCTTAGTTCAGCACTTAGCTGAACAAAACTTCCAGTCTTTCTATTGATAGCAATATTTCCATTGAAATTAAGTTTATGAAGACTGCAAGTGTACTTTTAGATTGCCCCACTTAAGGAAGTGCAAACTTTCCTTCATTGTACGCTTATGCAACCCAATTCTTATATAATATATCAAAATGAGGAAAACCTTTGATTTGATAATCAGGTTAGCCCAATTCTTCTTTTTATTTTTTAAAATTTGATATCAACATTGGTATATTTAAAATTGTGACTTTGCTGATATGCAAGTATGCCACATTATATGGTGACTAGTGAAAAGTAATACTTAAGGTGGAGACAGCGGTCAAATTATCGCAATCGCATGTCCATTAAAATGTGACTGCGATAGCTGAGCAAACAGTGTTCAAATTTTTACCCCAAAAAGTTTTGTGATAAACGGCCATCCAAAATGGAGGACCATGCCCAGCTGACAAAAAGAGAAAAGAATAATAAATTAATAATAGAGGGTTTTAAGCAAAATTAGCGATTTGCATTTATTTGTAGTGTTGCAAAAATTAATTACATACTAAAAATTTTATATCAGACCTTATTATTAATAAGATTTAACACAATGCACACAGGAGTTTAAAAAGTGGTTTGAATTTGCGCGGGACATATTACGAGTCATCTGCCGATGCCTCTGTGGCCCAGCTGTGTCCTTGGTGTGGCGCGTCTGATTGGCCGACGTCATACCACATTCTTATTGTTTTCGCAAAAGTTAGGTGAAGTCTAACTTATGCGAAGCGCATTACCGCTACCGCAAAAGTTAAAGAAATGCGCCAGCTCTTAGCGCGTAAACCCGCTAGCCAAACAGAGAGCTAGTTTACTATCGCTGTCACAATAAAAACGCGAAACTTTGACCGCTGTCTCCACCTTTATGGTAAAAACAGAGTATTTTCACTATGCAAAAGAATGTTATTTTAAATCTAGGCATAAAGGTTACATGAAAGGACTTGCCGCTCTCAAAAGAAAGGGGGCTCAAAACTGATTGTTGGTTGCCAGGTGTTTACTTGGGGCACATGCAGACTTTTTCATTGAATTTAACTTTGTGTAGACTTCCTCATTTTCATAAATCATTAAAATGTTGCTACTGTTGTACGTATGTTTGCAAGAATGTTGATTTCATTATATTTCAAACTTTTTGCAAATGTAAGACAATAACATCATAATAGACAACTTGCATGCCATTTTTTTATGGTCTTAAAAAAATTCTTTGGAAAAATAAATAATATTGGTGTATATAAATCTTGAAAAATGCTCCTTCATACTTAAAATAATTTTTGAAATTTAAATTTTATTTGAAGTAAAGACGGTGGTCATTACGCGGAAAGATGGTTCGCGATTCTTTTTTTTTTTTTTTTTTAATTGTTAAATTGTTCGAACAAGTTCGCAGCAACTCAAAATTTTTTTTTCAACGGCCTAATTTTTTAAAACATCTGTATTTTCTCCAACAGCTTTTTTAAAAAATTTGACTGTTAAAAAAAATTGTCCAGTTGCTGCGAACTCGTTCGAACGATTTCAACAATTAAAAAAACATAAGAAACGCGAACCGTCTTTCGATGCAATGACCACCGTTTTTACTTGAAATAAAATTTGAATTTCAAAAATTATTTTAAGTATGAAGGAGCATTTTACAAGAAGCTTTATATACACCAATATTATTCGTTTTTCCTAAAGAATTTTTTAAGACTATAAAAAAATGGCATGCAAGTTGTCTATTAGTGACAATAAGTTAACAAAAGGTTTGTGTCCAGTGCTAAGGACTGGCAACCTTCATGGATAAATTGTACAGGCCATTTGCTGTTGACAAGATCCTGACATTAGTTAAGGGAGTAGGGTACCAACCTTATATCTCAAAAACTAAAAGTGTATTGGGTCTAAATTTGGTGTCATTGTGTAACTAAGGGTCACACCTAGCCGCGATAAAAATTTCATGATATTTGACCGTCCTGAAAAAAAAAATATATATAATATATATATATATATATATATATATATATATATATATATATATATATATATATATATATATATTGAAATTAACATTGGGCCTTATGGGCTTTAAATTTCAAAAAATCATATAAAATTAATTTGCACAGTGTGCCCCCCCCCCCCCCTCCAAATTGTTATACGTTTGCAATTGTCTGAAGCTGAAGTATCATTGTGCAAAATTTCAGATTTTTTTTGACGAGAAAAGTTTGAGTCTAATAGCCTACGTCGGTCCCCTACTCCCTTAAGAAGAGTTTAAGAATTTTATTTTTCAAAACCAAGGGAAAATGGTTTCCCACCTCCTCTGCTTCTTTAGTCTTTCTTTTTAAAACACGAGAATAAGTCTCCATTACGATTCAGGCAAAGATAAACATTCCAAAGTTGTGTTGGAAAAAAATGTTCCCTTAATGTTTGTAGTACTATTTTCACCACAACAATTTAAGTAAATGTAGGGTGCCATTGTTTTAGTTGAAGTGAACTTGGACACCATATTGGTGCTAAATATACCAATGTTTATGTTTCATTCTTGCAGCAAACATTTGAATTACAAATGTTAAGGAAACATTTTGGTAAAGGCAGCAATGGTAGCTAAGGAGCCTGGTCACAAGCTTAATTTTAATTTAGAGAGAGACTTGGTTGGTTGTACAAGGCTTAATTATTTTTAATTAAGCCTTCATTTAGATTCTCTGGTGTTATCTGACTGAAACTTGAACTGTAAACATATTTTTCTGCTTCTTCAAAAATACTTTAATACAAATTCATTTATTTGCTTTAAGAGAAATATAGGTATATAATATTAAATTTTTTGTTAGGCGGGTTGCCTACTTCATGCTTCATCAAATACAAAAAAAAATTTACTTCTGAGTAAAATCCATAAATGTTAATTTTTTTTTTAGAGGAAATATTAAAGCAATAAAATTCGTTTACAGCGTAAGTTGAAGCTAGATCACATTAGTGAATCTGGAATTGCCCTTGAGTTACAGTTATTGCTAATTTTTGATGAATGCAAATTTTTACTTTTTTTTTGGGGGGGGGGGGGGGGGGTGGAGGAGGCAATGAAACGTGTACTAAAAATGATTCTAAATGATAAAAAATGAGCTTTGAATGTTTTGACACATTGATAATGTAGATATGTCAGCTTAAGTTGGCATATGTTCTTTTAAAAATTCAATGATCAAATGGCACTCTGAGTCACTAATTATTTTTTTTACGAGCTTATTAAAAACAAAAAATCTGAAACTATGCTCACTCATTGCAAATTAATTAGACTTTTAGATGATAGTTATTAGTATTTTTTGAATTGTTTAGTTTTTGCAATATATCGTTCATAACTTCAAGAATTGTGAATAAGTTGATTTTTCTCATATCTTAGTAAAATAACCTCGTCAATAAGTGTGTGTTTGTATATATCAATCTTGTAATGAAAAAAAAGGCTTATCTCGTATTTTGTCAGGGGAAGCTAAAGGCCTATCTCGTTTTTTGTCAGGGGAAGCAAAAGATCTATCTCGTTCCCAAACGTTATGGAGATGGGGCTCGAGATAGACCTTTTGCTTCCATTGACAAAAAACGAGATAGGCCTTTTGGTTCCCCTGACAAAATACGAGATAGACCTTTTTTTTGCAACAAGATCGATATGGAGTTTTCTTGGCTTTAGGGGAGTGGGTAACCGACTTGGGGACACTATTGTTCATTTGAGTGCCCTTGTTTGTACAATAATTCTAGGCATTTTATTTCCAGCAAAGCAAATATTCTAATCATACAGTAATGTCAAATTATTTCTATTATTATTATTATTATTTTTTTTTTTTTGGCTTAAAGAAAGTTTCTAATTAGACTTGAAGATTTGGTGTTAAAATTTGAATTTTCACATTTACAAGTTATCTTTGAAGTGGAATAACTTAAATATTTCATTGTGGTTGCATATTTTTGACAAAATTCATGTAACATTTCATCTTTACTTTGTGTTAATTTAATATTTCATGGCTCTTCAATTTTTGAGATATCAGCTGGTCATCTAATTCCTAAGTAACACTGTTATTTAAGTTGGTGCAGTCTCATTTTAAGCCTTCAGTTGTTTGTTAGGGGCTATTCAGTTTGCCATGAGCATACAAATGATATTTTTCTTAAAGTGCAAAGATCTTAAAATTCACAATCAATAATAATAGTGCAAATTAAGGCACATAATTACCATAAAGTACTTATATTTTGTTTTTGTCAAATGTTACAGGGCTGCCAAGGAACAGAAGAAGGCACAGAAAGCCACCAAAAAGGCTCAGGCCCCTCCTAAGGCCAAAGCTCCCGCTAAGAGTAAAGCTACCAAGGTCCAACAGAAAGCAGCTCCCAGAGTAGGGGGCAAGCGTTAAATTTTGTCACACCACCTGTCATTCTCATTTGTGAAAATATTAAAAAATTACGCTGTCTCTTACAATTTCTGTTTTGTTTCTTCCCTTTGTCAACCTCAAGAATGCAGTATTGTATAAATTAAAGTATGATTTATATGTATTTCATAACAAATGTAGGCTATTTAGTAAACATTGTAAGCCATTTTGCAGTTATTGAGTCAATAAGGGATTGGGGTGAATATTTGAATGAAAGCAGTAGGTAGATTCATTCGCTTTATTGCAATTTACATGCTAGCTAAGTTGCTTCTTGAGCTTTGCCAGTGCAGTGAGGCATTTGTCTCTCCAAGCACGTCTTGCAGGTAGTTGCTCGACCGTTACCATTTCACAAAGCTGCTTATTCACTTCAATTGCTTGGTCTCCAGCCATGAGAGGAACGTCCCCCATCGTCATGCTAACGTCGTACATGGTCTTGGAATATCTTTCACTGTAGTTAAGCATACCTGAAAATAAAGGAAATATTATATTCTCTGTTTATGCTAGCCTTTTCTTTGTGATTTGCTCAAATTCTCACTGAATTTTTTTATATTGTTATAATTCCAGGTTAAGCTTGTAATCCAAACCATGCACATCACTAATGATATGTCATACTGTTATTGCTCTGCTTTGGTGTCTGATATACAATTGACTTCCTTTTTCTTCTTCCCTTCTTAAAAAAGTTTTGCTCAACAACCTGAGTAGCATGACTAACTCTCCCATGTATTGAGTTAATATTGTAATGCTTAATTTTTCTTCCAATTATTAATGATTGCAACTCACCTTCAGCATTTAGGTGAGCTGTTTCCAGAGGTCCAAGGAAGGCATATCGCATGCCCAATCCTTCAGACATGACTCTGTCTATATCCTTCACGTCAAGAACTTTATCTTGCACAAGTCGCCAAGTCTCATTTAGGATAGCATACCTACAATTGCAAAATGTTATAAATTGAGAGTAATGTCTGCTTTTTGTGCTGGCTTTTATTGTGTCCCTCCTTTTTCTGTAAATCGTGTAGAAAAGTTGAATCATTACATCGACGGTGCTCAGCTATAATATCCTAAGTCCATTTGACCTAGAAAAATAAACCCCAAAAAGTAGGATAGACCCCAAATTTTGAATTCTCCCGTTCCTGGTCATTTTCAGCAAAAATATATGTTTCAAGGTCAAATGGACTTACGACATTAGCGGAGCACGCTCGACATATATTTGTGAAAACTAATAAGATTAAAAAGAGGTTTATAGAAAATAGATGGAGATTTTGTACAAGCTTTCTTTTTTTTTAAAAACTTATCAATATGAACTGCGATGGTATTTTACTGTTATATTTGTGTTTGTGTGAAAAATCGTTATTTTTCATGCATCAAAAGTCAGTAATTGAGCTCACATTCCTCATTTAACCATGTTAATTAAACATAAAATGGCAGGTGTGCTACTTAAAGTAAGGCCTTTAAAAATTGTGGGTGGCTAATGGTTGGAATAGCTTTATAACACTGGCTTAACTTTAAAACCAGACATTTAATGTTATCATCTTCAAAGGCAAATTTGTTAAATGACATAAACGCCTATAATAACGTTTTGTTATCTGCGTATCATTTCTAATACATAAAAAAATATGTATAACCCCATATATTTAACACCTTGTTGTGGTGCTGCTATAATGTCTGACGTCCACTTGACCTTGGGATAAAATAATCTGGGCCATTTCTGGTAATTTGGTGCAGCAAAAAAAAAAAAAAAAAAAAAAAAAAAGTCAAATGGACAGAAGACGTTATAGATGCACCACAATGATTTCGGCAAACCTAAATGTAAGTGAGAGAAAATATTCTAAATCTGTCCAACATTAAACATGGTAAAAGTTGCAAAGTACTTTAATATAGCAAGCTCTTCATTCATTCATTCATTCATTCATTCATTCATTCATTCATTCATTCATTCATTCATTCATTCATTCATTCATTCATTCATTCATTCATTCATTCATATTATATATATATATATATATATATATATCGAGGGTGCTCCGCTATAATGTCCTAAGTCCACTTGACCTTGAAAAATAAAAAATCGTCGGATCAACCCCAAATTTTGGATTTATCCATTTCAGGTCATTTGCAGCAAAAAATATTTTTCAAGGTCAAATGGACTTAGGACATTATAGCGGAGCACCCTCGATATATATATATATATATATATATATATATATATATATATATATATATATATATATATCGAGGGTGCTCCGCTATAATGTCCTAAGTCCATTTGACCTTGAAAAATATTTTTTGCTGCAAATGACCTGAAATGGATAAATCCAAAATTTGGGGTTGATCCGACGATTTTTTATTTTTCAAGGTCAAGTGGACTTAGGACATTATAGCGGAGCACCCTCGATATATATATATATATATATATGGGTGGGTGGGTGGGTGGGTGGATGTATGTGTGTATAATCTCCGGTCGAATAGTAATTAATGATTGATGCCACATAATCAAGATTAAAAAAAAAAAAAAGGTGTAAGAATGTTTGTATTAATTTAAAATCTAGAAAGGAGTTATGTGGTTATAAGTGTATGTGTATGAAAACTTACTGGATTCTGTTGAGTGCAAATCCTTCAATCTCACGAGTTAAAGATACTGGGGCTTGACCAATTTGTTCCATGAGGCTTCTAGTGCGGCTCATAACTGATGCCTGTGTCCATGGTGCAGGCACCAACTCCACCAAGGGCACATAGTATGGTGGGTTCACCTGCACATAGTTTTGTGGGCACAATGAGTACTGGCTTAGGAATTTCAGCACTTCTAGCTTTTTTTACTAAATATTCCACACACACACACACACAAAGGGCGTAGAACACCTTGAATCAGAAACTAATAACCTAACATACCTGAATAGCAACATTATTTTGACCAGTCATTGAATTCTAATTTATTTTTTATTTAAGAAATGGCAGATGAGGGTTTATGACATCACAGTCTGCTTGTTTCCGTGTGTGTGTTTGGACCAGTGAACTGTGACTTCATAAACCCTCATCTGCCATTTTGTAAATGGAAAATAAATTAGAAATCAATGACAGCCCAAATCAATGCTGATATTTAGGTTTGTTAGGATATAAGACATGTAATTAGTTCAAGGTGTTCTACGCCTTTAAATATGTGCTTTATTAAGCAGGCATTTTGGCCCATCTGACCTTATCCTTATATTAAAACTGGTATAACTATATGACAAACGTACTGGGTGTGCAACAACAAATTGTGATCGATGCTCCAAATCCTGAGAGATTCGTGAAGGCAGAAAGGTGGATGTGGAACTGGCAAGCACACAGTCTCCCTCAAGTACAAGTTTGTCAACTTGAGCCCACACTGTACGTTTGAGATCAAGTCTTTCTGGCACACACTCCTGTATGTGGCGTGCCCCTTGAACACATTCCTCCAGACTTGTTGTGCCTGCAATAAAAAGCACAAGAAAGGCCCTAATAATAGATGACAAATGTATTCTCATTATACTTAGTGGCAAATGCATAATATGTTCTTATAACTTCTGTGGTACTGTTTTAAACTATGAAATATTTTTTATTTAATTTGTATTTTTTTATAGTGGTCTTTTGCTTATATTACCTGAGACCAAAGCACACTGTTGTTGTGCAGATAGTGAACCTCGAAGGATTCCCTCCGTCTCTAAACTTTTCATTTGTTTACTAATTTCTTCTATTGCGCTGTCGATCTGCTTCTCTTCGATATCATAGATTAATACTTTATACCCAGCGCTGGCAAATAACATAGCCCAGCTGCGGCCGATTAATCCACTGAAAAAGACATTCAAAAATAGTTAATTCAATTTGAACCTATTCAACCAAACTATAAATTTAACTCTATAGCTCTCTGGACACAAGTTTCGGAATGGGGCAGTGGAGGCTGTTGCGTTTTCTCATAAAGATAGCATAGACTTGCTGAAAAAAAAAAGTTTAAACGATTTAATATTGTGCCAAATTACTATATTCAGTATATTTGATATATTTCATTTAAACCCTTTAAACCGAAGAAACAGTAAGATTTTCGGTTTAAAGGGTTTAAAGGCGTAGAACACCTTGAACAAAAAAGTTGCGTAATATCCTAACAAACATGAAAATCAACGTTGATTTGGCCGGAGTCATTGATTTCTAATTTATTTTCCATTCACAAAATGCCGTGAATGGTGAATGGAAAATAAATTAGAAATCAACGACTCCAGCCAAATCAACGTTAATTTTCAGGTTTGTTAGGATATTACGCAACTTTTTTGTTCAAGGTGTTCTACGCCTTTAAATAAAATAATACCGAATACACTAATTTGGCACTATTCAGTATATTTAATATATACTCGACTTTAGACCTTTTTTTCAGCAGGGATGTATTATATATACAGCCATAATTTTTATGGTGCTTACAAAACGCTTAATAACGCTATATATAGTTATAAGTTATAACTAAGCAAATAATAAATTTTAGGATTGTTAAAAAATGTAAATAAAGTTTTTACCTGCCCACTATTCCAATTTTTCCTTCAGACATTTTTATTCGTCAGCAAGCTGGAAAGTTGGGCACGTAACTGGTTTTGTTACAGCGCTATACGCTATACAGCAGATGTTTTTTAATATAGTAATAGAACAAGAAATCAAGACGCAAGTAAGAGGAGATGTGAGTGGATGTGAGAGGACTTTTGTAATAATGGGGTCTTTGACCTCTCGCTACACACAGATTTTGTCTTGTTGGACCCGTCCTTATCTCTCCACTTTTATCCTTATCATGCAGTCTTCGTTATTTTGCTTTTACTTATTGATGTTGCACCTCTGAAACAAATATAGGACAGCAATAAAACGAACCTAATATGTACTCTTCTCTTATCATTATTGATTTATTTCACTGTCGTATAGAAAATTTGCTCCCTTTATCTTTGGAGCGGAGAAAAACTAACTTTCAAACTTTACGCGCTGGTGACGCTGGAGGCTGGATCGGCTCGGATCGGCTATTGTCAAATCGGCGAGATAAAAACAAGACGCGCAGAAAATTATAAAACACAAAATAAAATAGGACGGTGAGAAGCAAAGCAAAAAAAAACGCTTTTGCGAATTTACTATCTACTTTACTGAAATGACTTTACTCTCCTCGCTCTTCTCGATTCCGCCTCCACCCGCCCTTTGCCCCCACCCCCCTCCGGCCCCCTTCCGATCCATGTGCGACCAGTGCGCTCGCACGGACGTTTGGCTGCTTTTGGCACTAAGCACTTAGCAAGCAGAATAGGAGGGGAAAATGGAAAAAACCAAAACATTGTGGTTGTTTATGGAATGCTGATGGAATGAGAATGCATTTGTTACTGTGTGACGCAATTTTTTTTGTAGCCTATCAACAACTACAATATTTAATCTTTGGGGAAGAACCAAATGGGTATTGAACATCCAGTTTTGGTGAGTATGCAGGAGTATTGTATTATCAGCTTTACATATTGCGATATATTGTGCATGTGTACATTTGCAATTTGCATTAGTTTCTAAGAGTGACAATTTTGAGTCGCGTTTTCTAGCCGGCACCTGGCACATCAGATCAGAATATCTGTGATGTTTATGAATCTACAGGTTGTAAACGGTTCGTTATTTACTAACTGCATATTATAGTAGTGTGAAATATAATACATATACGGTACATACATGCATAATTTGTCGACTTCCATAGTTATACATACCTGTTATTTACACAGAACAGATCTCAGTAAAAGTGCACTTTTTTAATCCACCGGAGAAATCAAAACGCCTATGGTAATGGCATTGTCAGTCGCTGATGCCAACTCAAAAAACGACCTTCTCGGTAGGCATACATATGTATATACATGTAAATACATAACGTATGTATGTATATGTGATGTAACGTGTATGTATGATGTACATATCATATGTATGTAATGTATGTACAGCTCTGGCCAAAAGTTCCCGAACGATTTGTATAGGCAACCCACAACTACACAATGTTATCTTTATGAGAAAACGCAGCGGCCGCCGCTGCCCCGTTCGGGAACTTTTGGCCAGAGCTGTACATAGGTATGTACCACAACGAAATCAAAAAATTTCACAACTGTAGACTGAAATGCATCACTATAAAATTGAAAGTTATTCATTTCGGTACCCGGTACCTAAAGGTATGTATGCGTATGTACATATATGATATGATATTATGTACATACATATATACTACATAAAATATTTATGACATAGCATAGATAGGTGTGCATGCACTTTTGCTATGTATGGTCCAGACCCAGTTGTTGGCAGCTAGCTAGGTCCCAATTTTTGGATGATGGGGATTAATGAACATTAATGAAAACTTTAAAAAATTAATATCTCCTCCAACCAATAAAGCTAGAGACTTATTGAAACTTAATAATTCGCATACCCATTGGGTATGTATATAGGATTGGACTTAATGGTGGCATTAAAAATGCTCTCAACTTAATATTTCTCTAAGCTTTTTCCATTTAAGGGAGTAGGGTACTGACCTTATATCTCAAAAACTAGAAAGAGTGTTGGGTGTAAATTTGGTGTCATTGTGTAGCTAAGGGTCACACCTAGCTGCGATAAAAATGTCATGATGTTTGACCGTCCCGAAAAAAAAAAATTGGAAATTAACATTGAGCCTTGTGGGCTTCAAATTTCAAACAATCATATAAAATTAATTTGCACGGTGACACCCCATTTGTATATTTATATATTTGAAATTGTCTCAAGCTGAAGTATCATTGTGCAAAATTTCAGATTTTTTTGACAAGAAAAGTTTAAAGTTGGAAAAAAACATGTTGTTTTTATTAGCTAAATCAATTGGTATTGTTATGATTTATGAAAGTTTTATATTCACAAAAGAAAAATTTCTCAAAAAAATATTTAAACACATTTTATGATATCATTTTTAGCGAAAGAGGGAAACAGAGAATTTTGCTTTTAAGTGAACTTTTACCCCCTGCTGCAGGTTGGTCACGGATAATTGAGCTTACAAGCATAACTTATATAAATATGGAAAAAACATATCCTGGGAGGGTAATTTGTCTTGTTTGTCTTATATCTCAAAATTTTAACTTGAAAACCACGCATGGATCATTGTTATGGAAAAATAATATATAAAATAAACCTTACATGCATTCTTACATTGGGGATGAAAATTTACTTTCTCTTTCAAGACACAAAGCGGCACCCTGCGGAAGACACAAGACCGTGGCGCGCTCACACATGTGTGCTCATTTATCTTCTTATTTCTCCCACCCTTCAACTCATCTTTCACCCTAGTTGGTATTGTAAGAAGAGGTGGGAGATTTTCTTGAATTAATGATATTTTTTAATACCTTAATTAGTGCATTTATTTTCAAAATTTATTGTGCTCACTCTGTCATTTTATTACTAGATAACTAATTTATATTTTGGTTAAGTGTCACTATGTGATGACCAATAGTTCTCCAGTTATAAAGTTGTAAAGTTCAAACTTGCTGAAAAACCTTTGTTTTTGCTATGGTGCCGACAACCATTTCCCTCTTTAGAAAGAAATCATACCAAATAGAAGAGGGAAAAACAAGGCTAAATAATTTTTTGAGAACTTTTTCTTTTGTGAATATAAATTTTTCATAGCAATACTAATTGATTTGATTTAGCTAATAAAAAGAACATGTTTTTTTTCCAGCTTTAAGTCTAATGGCCGACGTCGGTCCCCTACTCCCTTAAATAAACCGTAAAAAGCCATTAGCATGCCAACTACTGGGTCTCTACCATACATGTATGGCACAATTAATATAACATGATATTATACATAATATGGCATATATCCGTTTTGTATCTTTGTATGTATGTATATTCGTATTATACTATTAGCATATTATTTGTTATTTGTTATTCTTGTTGTATGTATGATATTTATGTACATATACAGTAGCAATTAAGCTAGGATTTTGCACCGGGAGGGGTCCAAGTGAGAATGGGTAAAGGGGGGAAACCCTTTACCCCCTTGCTTTTTTCGACCTGCCGGAGGGGGTTCCTACCCCATAAACACCCCCTGAATACACCCCTGTATATATGTACACATGTATAATATATAATACATACATATGGAAGTATAGATGGGGAGATTGAGAGGAGAGTGGCGGCAGGTAGGAAAGTAGTTGGCAGCATGGCAGGATTGGCCAAGAGTGATGCTTTATCAAACAAAGCAAAACTTACAGTGTACAATTCTGTCTTACTCCCAACTATCTTATATGGTTCTGAATCATGGGTATGTCAGAGTAGGCATATGAGTAGGGTGAATGCTGTTGGTATGAGTTTTCTCAGAAGTATGTGTGGTAAAACAAGATTAGATAGGGTAAGGAATACTTGGGTGTTGGAGAAATGTGGAGTAAAAGAAACTGTGACTGAGAAGTATGAGAACAGTGTATTACGGTGGTTTGGTCATGTTGAGAGAATGGGTGATGAAAGAATAGCAAAGCAGGTATTTCATAGTAGAGTGGATGGAAGGAGAGATAGAGGCAGGCCTAAAACATCATGGTCTGAGGTGGTTGGAAGATGTTTGAAAAATAAGAATGTACGCAGTATGAAATGCAAAAGGAAATGTATGAAACAAGGTATGAGACTGGCGGAAGCAAGTGAAGTATGTCAGGATAGGAAGTTGTGGAGGTCTATCACTGGGTCAGGATAAAACATCTGTGTTGTTGGCTTACCCCGAAAGGGATTTATAGCGTCATGATATGTATGTATGTATGTATGTATATATATATCTGTTTTGTTTCTTCCTTCTAATTATACTGATTTATAATAATTGACATTATTCTGGAATGTATATATTATGTAGCAATTTTTTATACTGTACATAATATTTTCTATGTACTGTCACATTGATAGTATTTGAGACACAAAGGATTTTATGTATTTTTACCGCACCAATACGAGTCGATGAATAACAATAAGAGAGATATTCACTGCTGTACTTCTCCGCCTTTTACTTGACTTTTATCAAAACAAACCAAAATATGCTCGCCCACCCATTATTCCTTCTCTCTTGTTTGCATGATGTTTACTCATCGCTTTGATAACTCGTTTCCTGTTTTGACCAATTGGATCATCAAAATGATAGAAGTCAAGTAAAAGGTGGAGAAGTGCAACAGTGAACACCTCTCTTATTGTTATTCATCGACTCGTATTGGTGCGGTAAAAATACATAAAATCCTTTGTGTCCCAAATACTATCAATGTGACAGTACATATGATGTATGTTAATGAATATAATTAGGGGTGTTTCGCGCATATATATACTCGACTCAAAAAACCTAAGTTACCTACCGTTCGACCTTTTACGGTATCGCCCAGCCGCCCCCCCTTCTCCTCAAATGTGACAATGGGCGATACTTTAGGCATGCCCGATTTAAATCGACTGAGGTTTTTTGAGACTCGATAACACATGAGAAAACACGCTGAGTTCTATTCTTTCTCATATTGTCGTTATTTATTGACAGCCACAGCAGGGCGCAGGACTCTTTGCAATGAATTGTCATTTCATCCATCTCTCGCTCACTTCACCACGTGGCTTGCGCACAAATGACAACGCATATTGGCAAAGCATTGAAGCAGTGCTGTGACTTACTTTGTTCAAGTGTCCTATCGCACATTTGTCTACATTTATGTATACACAACACACCTGTGGCTGTACAGTATGTGTACTGTATCAACACACGCATATAAAATATATTGTATGTACACTTAACACAGAGCTATATCTAAACATCATAGACATTGCCACTTTCTATAACTTTCTACACAGGTTGTGACAGCTCATACCTGACCAGGTATTTTTATTCTTTGTTATAGAAAGAGGCATCGTCTTTGATGTTAGGTATAGCGCTGTGTTAAGTGTACTTGTACCAGTATGAGGATGGGAATGCAATATTGTTAAATCATACCAATATAATACATAATTTTTTCAGCCTATACCTGTGCAGTGGAGAATGCCTATCAAAAACAAAGAATATTTACATATCTGTATGTGTATAGTGTATATTATCATAAATACTGTACATGTTTGTGTGTGTGTGTGTGTGTGTGTGTGCGTGTGTGTGTGCCTATGTCAGGGTTTCTCAACCTTTTTGAGCTGCGGAGCACTTTTAGGAGTAAGGAGTGCCCACGGAGCACTGGGGGGTTTGGGGTGCGTAGCACACCAAAAAAGCCCGCCGCAGGCGCGATTTTTTTTCCAACCACGTGACTGTTTTTTAAGTCACGGCAATTTAAATCGGCCAATTTAAGTGAATTTAAGTGAACATAATTTCAAGAGTATTAACATTCATCCCATTAAAAACCCTAGCTAAATTTGCAGCTTTAAATTTTACAAATATAATGGAATCAAGGAAAATATTAAGTGATAAATTTGTAATTTCAGAGCAGAAATTGTTTGCTTAATTGAAAAATTAATAAAATATATATATATTTTTTAAAGCGCAATTTTTTGAACATTTCTAAACTATTTTACGATTTAAAATGTAATTTTGAGAAATATTATTTTTCTGAAAATATTTGGTAGTAATAGAACTGTCACAAATACTGCCTCCTGTTAAAAAAAAAAAAAATCAAAATCAAAACGATTCTCACGATTCTGTCAAAAAATTGAAAATTTAACTTGAATTTATATTTGGGAAAATTAAGGCTGCTTAGAAAATACAATATTGTCCTTAGTTTCAACCTTCAGTATTTACTGAAAGTTTAAACTAGGGACCTTTATAATTTTCAAAACTAAAATGATGTAACTAAAATTAAATAAATTGTTAATAAAACATAACAGGTATTATTCAGAAACACAATATTCATGAAAATTGAGATGTTTTGTACTGTATTGTTTTAAAATTATGAATATATTTTATTTATTATTTTCTTTCTTTTTTTTTTTCTTCCTTTTTTTTCTTCCTTTTTTTTTTTTTTTTTTTTACTTTCTCCTAAATTCTGGGGAGCACCTGAAACCATCTCGCGGAGCACTCACCGGTTGAGAAACCCTGGCCTATGTGCATACATAAAATGTCCTGTCATATTGAACACACTAAATACACATGGTGTATGTTTAAAATGGCATTATATGTGCAATATATAAGCAAGAAACTCAAATCAGACAAAAATATTGTGAAAAGTCAACTAATCTTACAATGTGTTTATATATAATAATACTTCCACACATACATTGACATAATTATGCATGGATATATTTATTTACCTGCTCCATTACCAAATCCACATGGCAAAGCTTCACTGGTTTCACTGTTTTCACTGGTTTCACTGGTGTGAAATCTCCCGCTGTGTCGTACCATGGATGTGTAAAACATGCTACATTGTGGCGTAATTTCAGACACAATTGTGCCAGAGGAAACAAGCCCTCTTAGTACCGTTGCATATGGCCTTTGTTATTTTGTGCCTTATTTGGCATTTATAAATAACATTTTAAATTGTTTTTTAGTCTGACAGTGATTTTGCCTTGGCTGATTAAATTTTGATTCACCAGTCGTGACCCCATAAACACTAGACCACTGGGACCCTATATCTTAATTTTCACCGTGGCCGCAGATTTACACATTTATGATGTAAGCCTAGCTTTCAGTTTGTCCCACTGTCGTAGGCGCAACACACAGTATATAAACACTTGATAGCAATTATGCATCTTCATAAATATAGTGTGATGAAGACTTGATTGTCTGCTGAATGCAGTGTACTTTTTATGTTTCAGAATATTGGCATTTTGATGATAACTTCAGAATGGATTTGATGTGCAGCCCCACATCAACATCTCGCAGCTCATTTGATTCTAGCCAGCAGTCTCCTATGTCTTTGGGGTCCATGGAGTCTCCACATGAACCTGTATTTGTCAATCTGCGAAGTGGACTTGGTATGTACATAGTAATAACTAATAAGGTTCATTGTTTACGAAATAATTTTGTTGAAATGAGTCAAGCCGATACTTTTAACTTATATGCACCCACACCCACACCCACACACCCACACCCACACAAACAAACACACACACACACACACACACACACACACACACACACACACACACACACACACACACACACACACACACACACAAATGCCGTACGTACATACATACATACATACATACATACATACTTCAACCCTGAAGGACCCTGCTTCAGGTTAAGACTAGGAATCGGTTCTTGGGAACCGCCTTTTGAGAACCGGTTCTGGGAACCGGTTCTTAAGAACCGCTTTTTGAGAACCGGTTCTGGTAACCAGTTCCTAAGAACCGCCTTTTCAGAACCGGTTCTCAAAAATTAAAAAAATTTAAGGATCTCTCTAATAATGTATAAAAAGTAACTTTTGACTATCTAATCGCTATTTAAAGGTGATTTTTTGCTTTAAAAATACGTATTTTAACATTTTACACATCCAGGATGCCTTAAAAAGAAACAGGTTACATTTATTATCGACTTATATTTGAAATATTAATAAAAATACTGTATAAAATTTTTTTTTTCTTGCCTAGTTATTATTAGAAATTATTATTTTTCAAGAACTGGAACCGGTTCCGGTTCCTGGAACCGCTCAGAACCGCTCTTTTTGAAGCGGTTCAGAGAACCGGTTCTTAAGAACCGCTTTTTTGGAACCGGTTTTGGGAACTGGTTCTTAAGAACCGCCATTTCAGAACCGGTTCTGGGAGCCGGTTCTTAAGAACCGCCTTTTGAGAACCGGTTCCGGTTCTGGGAACTGGTTCTAAAGTACCGCTCATTGAGAACTGCTTTTCAAGAACCGGTTCTTAAGAACCGCACCTCTCGGAACCGCGGTACTTAAAAACCGCAAATATTAGAGGCGGTTCCGGTCCCTGGTTTAAAGTCCCAATTTACTTTATAAATTAGAGAATCTTTGGGTATCAATAATTTTCAATTCAACAAGCTAATCTCTACCTACTGTTTTGCATTAAGAAACTTCTTAAAAAACATAGTTCAATTGCTATGTTTTTTTCCTATTTTAGATATAAATGCAAAATATAGTTGAATTTTGTATTTGGAACATTTTTTTTTTTTTTTTTTTTTTTTTTTTTTTTTTTGCAAAATATCAAATACATATTTGTAATAAATCTTTAATAATAGCGTGTACATAAGAACACCATCTTTTAGGATGACTTGTAAACAGAATACCTAATACATAATTTCAAATACAAATTACAAGTTAAAGGGGCACAGACACCCTGGCTTTTTAGAATCTACTTGGTACAAAAACAATTTCACAAGTAGTTAAAATCTGATGCGACTATTCCTTCTAATTTAAATATTAAATTAAAGTTCGATCATTGCTTGGCCAAACAATGATCAGCTGACTTTAATACTTCAATTCCTGCAAGTTTTTAGCTTCAATCAGCACTTAACAGGTATTGCCTTGTATGAAGCGGCAATACCTGTCAATGTAATTTCGGCCACCAAAAGTGACCAAATAGTGTGAGATGGTTCTGAAGATACCTAAAGCGGAGTCAGGGGGCTTGGCAAACTTTGGTTTAATTTTTTAATTAAAAGGAAGAGGCGCACCGACTCCAAACGACATTTAAAATTATTTACACAAATAGTAGTACTAAATAGTGGATTAAACACAACTTCAAAAAATTTAGCGTCTGTGCCCCTTTAAGTTTATACAGTGTACAGATTTCTCGTTTACGCATAATATTTTGAGGCGCACAAAAATAGATTAAGATTAAATGGTTACTTTTTATTATTCGGACGCTGTACCGACAGGAATTGAATAACCCGCACAACAATAGAACGAAAAGCAACACTGTATGCCCATTCTACTGTCTGTTATTTCAGCGCTCTGTTCCCCTCATACCTGTTATCTGTAATATCAAACACATCCTGTCTTATTTCTTGACCAAGTCGACGCTCACCACGTTTAGTAAACAACCAAAAACTTGATCTCTATAATAAATACATATTGTCTGATGTTACAATGTTTGCAACATATTTATGTAATAAAATGATAAATTTTGTTATAATATTATATATTTTGATA